>CAIGQS010000073.1:135541-294298 GCA_903798195.1 Danio kyathit
GAAATGCTATGTGGAAACTTCCACTATGGAGATTTCATTCAGAAAGCCATTCATCTGAAAGAGTATGTAAACGGGCCAATGAAATGCCAATGAGTTGGCAGCTTCAGCTTGCGCACCTGATGCTCGTTGCAATTAACTTGCTATAAGAGCACATGTGCGAGCAAAGCCAAAGCATCATTTTTTTAGCGAAAGAGACTTTCACCTCAACAGCTAAGGGGCAATCATTATGGCGAAGGAACATAGCATTTCCGTTCCCCCCCTCGGGGAACGAGGGTTACTTTAGTAACCAGAGCGTTCCCCTTCGGAAGGGGAACTTCAATGCTATGTGGAAACTTCCACTATGGGGAAATGTTTGGAAAATGCCATAATGATTGAACCTTACCTTCGCCCCCGATGAGAGGTTTGCCAGGCAAAGAGAGCGTGAGCGCACCGTCATCACCAGAGGCGCGGTCTTCCAGCGTGTTCCCTGGCCCTTACTTATCCCACTTCAACAGAAGATTTACGGATTTAGATATATTTTTCGGGAGCCGCAAATGCGTCTAGAATAATTTCTAGGAATGTAATACGACAGTACGTTGGGAAGCGTGCAGTCCCGATAGGGAGGACGCTGCGGAGGCCACCTGCTACCCAAGTGGGGAGACTGGGGCAAATAGCATATGAACTAACCCTGAGAAGGGGGAGTAAGCATATGAAAATAAGATGGTTAGCGGTGAGGGAAGACATGGGTCCGCCTGTGAGGGGGGACTGCACCGTGGCAGTATAGGCATATGGGATCGCCTAGAGGGGATCGCACATAGCAGGCACCTATACCCAGAACGCGGGCTGACCATCGGGCAGACCAGCAACGTAACGGGCCAGTGCCTGACTCCTCTGCTGAGTCAGGTGCTGGGGGCCTCGGAGGAATATCTGCAGGGTTCGCCAGCGGGGAACTTTTCTGACAGAGCGAAAAAGCGCACGTATCTCTGGGTTAGAGAGAATGGAGCAGCAAGCGTTTTACAACACCTAACCGAATTTCTCATTCACCGCGTGAGAAAATCGGCTCCCCTCAAGATTAATAAATCTTCTAATAGGTGTCGCCCAGCCCACAGCTCTACAGTGTCTGTTAGAGAGGCGCCGCGTGCCAACGCCCAAAAGGATGCGCGCGTCGATGAGTGCGCTCTCACTCTTGGGGGACGCGGCTCGCCCTGGCTCAGATGAGCGAGGGAGATGGCATTCAGAGTTCAGTGGGTATGTTCCAACCTCTGTTTGGATATGGCACTTCCCGTCTGCCGATCACCATAACAGATAAAGAGCTGAGTACGGTCCGTGTAATAGCAAAGTGCGAAGGACCAAATAAAGGGGCTGGGTCTGCCTCCTCCGTGGGCAGCGCTTGCAGGTTCACTACGTGGCTGAAAGAACGCTGTAGGAACCTAGGGCACCTAGGTGGGCCGGGGTCTCAGGTAAATGTGAGAGTGCCGACCCAAAACGTTGGCACATTTCGCTGACCGAAAATGCCTCCAGATACCCACCCATTTGGCCGATGCAAACGCGACCAGCAGAGCTGTCTACCTGGACAGAAATCTTAAAGATACTGAGTCGAGTGATCGAGCAGACCTCTCCTAAGAGAGATCTCCAAGTGGGTATGAGAGGGAAACAGGAAAATTAATATTCATGTCTCGCGCCTCTGGGAACTGGATGATGAGACGATACTTCCCAGCGCGCCGCCATCGCCGCATCCTTAGAGCGGGGATGATCGTAACGCCAACCCCTCAGAGCGGAGGGGACAGCCTAGCTCCAGTCAACTGAAGGAGGATAGCATCACTCTGATCTGGCATGTTCGGAGTTTCCTTCTCGGGGAAAAAGGTAACCACACAGCGAATAGACTCCACTTCAGGCGTGGGCATGCCTCGTAGAGGGTGCTCAGCCTGAGTGACAGTGTTAACCACCTAATCGGTAAGTCACCTAAGTCCTCCGCGCTCCATCTATGAACCGTACGTGAAGCATAGATCTAGGCGCGGGTGCCAAACGGTGCCTGTCCCCTGTTCCCAGGGGATGTGCCAGGGAGGGGCCATCACGAGGAGAGAGTTGAAAGCAGGTCCGATTGGGCCAGAGAGGCGCAATACGAGAGCTGTTCCTCGACCTCCCTGACTTTACACTGTATCTGTGCGAGTAGGCTCACTGGAGAAATGCGTATTACGCACGCCCCGAGGCCAGCTGTGTAGCCAGTGGACTTTGCAGGGTTCGCCAAGTGGGGAACTCAAGCGAGAGCGCACGAATCTCTGAGTTAGAGAGAGAAAGGCGCAGCACCGAACAGCTGGACAGTCGGGGGTGGAGTCTCCATTTTCCCAGGCAAAACTGCCGTGAGAGCGAATGGGCTGCACGGTTGAACTCGGTGGGGAAAAAATGGAATGCAGCGATTGCGCCGCGTATGACTCCGGGGGAGCAGACGGCGAGCGAGCTGAGACATGCTGCGAGAGCGGATACCCCCCACACGGTTGATATACGCCCCCGCTGCCGTACTGTTCGTCCTGACCAGTACGTGTTGTCGCTCCAGCACCGGTAAAAAACGGCGGAGAGCGAGAAACACTGCCAACAGCTCTAGGCGATTGATATGCCAATGCAACTGGGTTTTTTCAGCTGCATGCCCGCAACACACGGCCCCCCAGCCAGTGCTGGAAGCATCTGTCAAAACGACAATATGTCTGGACGCCTGTCCTAGAGGCACTCAGGCCTGTAGGAACGAGGGGTCGTTCCAGGGGCTGAGGGCGCGGCGACAGTCACTCGGTGTGTGTCCGCGTGCCATGCGCGTCTGGGGACTCGATCGTGAAGCCAGTGCCGAAGTGGTCTCATATGGAGTTATCCGAGCGCGTACAGCGGCTGCGGATGCCATATGCACCAGGAGCCTCTGAAAGATTTCAGTGGGACCACTATTTTGCTGTCAAACTCTCACAGACAGTTCAGCATTAGCTGAGCGCGCTCTCCGGAGAGGCGCGCTGTCATGGTGACCGAGTCCAGCTCCAACCCGAGAAAAGAGATCCTCTGCACGGGGGCGAGTTTGCTCTTTTCTCGGTTGACCTGAAACCCCAATAGGTGGAGGTGCTGGAGCACCGTGTCTCTGTGCATAGTCAATTACTCCCGCAAGAGGGCTAAAAACAGCCAGTCGCCGAGATAATTGAGTATGCGGATGCCCGCGAGCCGAAGGGGCGCTAGGGCACCCTCCGCGAGCTTGGTGAAGACCCGCGGATACAGAGAGAGCCCGAAGGGGAGGACTTGTACTGTCAGGCTCGCTCGACGCAGACCGCAGAAAAGTGACGGTGGCGTGAAGTATGGAGACATGAAGTACGTGTCCTTCAAGGCCTATGCTGCAGACCAATTCCGAGGACGAACGCACAGGAGGATGCGCTTCTGCATAAGCATTTTGAACGGCAGCTTGTGCAGACAGCGGTTCAAAACGCGCAGATCTAGGATTGGCCGTAACCCACCGCTCTTTTGGGTACGATGAAGTACAGGCTGTAAACCCGCTCTTCATCTCGGCTGGAGGGATCGGTTAGATTGCATCCTTCGCCAGGAGGACAGCAACCTTCTCTCACAAGACAGGGGCGGGCACAGGGCTGACCCTGGTGACATACACCCCGTGAACTTGGGAGGCCGTTTCGCGAATCGAATCGCGTTGCCGAGTCTGATCGTGCATATGAGCCACCGCAAAGGGCTGGGCTGCGCTAACCAGGCAGGCAGAGCCCTCGCTAATGACTGCATCGCTACAATCGCTGACGTACCAGCAGTGGGGCAGCGCGGAGTGGGAGTGCTGATCCGGGGAGCGCTGGCTGGAGGCGCAGGCGGGGGCGGAGCAGCACTCGAAGACGGGCACTCTCGGCGACAAGCAGTGGATGTGGATGGTTCGGCGGGAGGGGAGCGGTCTTACATCCCCGCCGAAGGATGGCCCATCGTATCCGACTGCACCGCCGTGAATTCCTGGGTGAATTCACCAACGGTGTCGCCGAACAGGCCAGACTGGTATATGGGGGAGTAAAGAAAGTGAACTTTGTCGACTCCGCGCATATTTTTGCCAGGTTTAGCCCGAGGTGGCGGTCCTGGACCACTAACGTGGCCATCGTCTTTCCCGGGGCACACGCAGCGGACTTGAGATCCGTGGAGCTCAGTCGGGTGCGGTGCGGGGCTTGTAACAAGCCTGGGTCAGAACCACCCTCGTGCAGCTGGGCCAGCGCGCGCGCATGGACCCTGGCGTGCAGGGTGGAAGCAGTCTGGCCCGCGGCTGTGTGGGCTCTGGCTCGGGAGGCAGAAAACCAACACGCCTTGGACGGGAGATGAGGCTAATTCCAGCAGAAGGAGGCACCATGCGGGCCCGTGATGGCACTCTCAATCTGGGGAATCGACTCGTACTCCCTGGCTGCTCCACCATCAAGAGTGGTGAGGCGGAGGCACACACAGATCAGGCAGAGAAAGGTGCCCTCAAGACTGCGTGAGCCCACTGTGCACTTCCGGGAAGAGAGGGATGGGAGGCTAGAAGGTATTGCCTTTTAATCCTCCACATACACCCATCTAGGCGGTCCGGCCGCGGGGCTGGGGGATAAACCATCTACAGACCCACGACCGAAACAGCCCGGGAAAGCATGGCTATCATGTCTGTTTCAAGATCGGCCGCCGCCGCGCTCGCTCCCGAGGGGAGGGAACGGAGAGGGGGGATCCTTCATCAGACCATGACAGCCCAACCTCCGATGCAGCGGTGGACATCTTAGCCTCGGTGTCATCAAGTGAGAGGGCGGCCATCCGAGGATGGAGCGCTTCTCTCACTCAAAGCTTGGATGGAGCGCGTGGAGGAGTGAGAGGTCCACAAGCCCGAGGGCGGCAGATTTACTCCCACTGTAACCCTCAGATCTGCCCGAGTGCCCACCGCGGAGCGGGGGACAACTGGGGTGGGTGGCTCTTTTGCAAGAGCGAGCCGCGATCTTAACTGCGCAACAGACATGCCACCGCAGTGATGGCATGCACTGCCCACGAGCACCGCATTAACATGCTGGACCCCCAGACATGAAACGCAGTGCTCGTGCCCATCATCCGAGGACAGGAAACCACCGCATCCAGAAACCCACAGTCGGAGCAACGTCTTGAAAAAGACGCGCTGCACGACCGTGTTGCTCTTTTAGGAAATTCGCAACAATACATACCGCTCTGGAGGACCGGACCCAAAGGATGCCAGGCAAGGGAGAAACCCAGCTCGACCATCTGCCGCTGCGTGTCACACACTCTGGACCGGGAGATCGCTCTCGTTCACTCTCTGTCTGAAACTCAGCTGGAGGAACCCTCATCGACTCTCTCAGAAGGCTGTTGAAGTCTCTGAAGTGAAAATGATGCTTTGGCTTTGCTCGCACATGTGCTCTTATAGCAAGTTAATTGCAACGAGCATCAGGTGCGCAAGCTGAAGCTGCCAACTCATTGGCATTTCATTGGCCCGTTTACATACTCTTTCAGATGATTGGCTTTCTGAATGAAATCCCCATAGTGGAAGTTTCCACATAGCATTGAAGTTCACCTTCCGAAGGGGAACAGATGGGTTAATCGCCATGTTTAAACAAGAAATTTACAGATGGCGCTTGTAAGTTAGTGCTCGTGAATTTGTTTTAGTATAAAGTTAGTTAGTTCCTGAAAAAAGAAAGATGATTTTCTGTTAACTTTAACTGTTAACTGCTCTCTCTATTTCAGCACAATATTGAAGTGAAGGTGAAGTACTACACGTGACCATGAAGGATTAGTTAAGGTAAGCATCATTATGAAAAAAGAAAGGTAATTTCTCTTAACTTTAATTAAATTAGTGTTAACTGCTCTCTCTATTTCAGCACATTGAAGTGACCATGCAGAATAAAGTTCAGGTAAGCTGGCCTTCACATAGTCATTATGACCATCATTATCAGCTAATAAATGTTATTGTCATAGATTATGGCAAATGCAAAGTAAATTAACCACATAAGAGTGGTCAGTTGTGTTTGTGTTGTAACATAACAGTAGTTAATATACAGTAAATAATTATTTAGCATTTACACATTTAGAGAGTCTTTTAAGATTATTCAGATTTTTATATTGGCAGTGATGCGCTTGGGCTGGCTGACTGAAAATTAAAAGTCTGTCTGCATATACCCCATTCAGTTGTATTTTAAGCTAACATTAACATAGTCAATGTCATTGTCTATTTCTTAGTGGTAATTGTAATGCATTACTAACATTTACTAATGTGAACTTATTGTACAGAGTCACTGTACATTTTATTTTTTGTGGTGTTTAGGTGTACGTGATGGCTATAGTGGATGGTGAGTGTATATCCTGAGTACACACATATAACCCAAAGTCATGATCACCATCTAAACCAACAAATGTATATTGCCTATTCAAAGTGAAATTGATGGGGATAAGGAATGATTTGTGCACACATTTTAACTCATACAGATTTGTATGTTGGTACTATAGATTTAGATTATTAAATGTTGAGTCTTGTTCTACTCTTATTATATTTATCAGTTTTTGCAGCCTTGTGCCACAGCCATGGATGTTGAGAAAGTGTTATGCTACCAAACACTCCTCACCTGTTCAAGGTAATGTTGATGTCTTGCTCATTTTTAGTAGATTTTTAATTATCAAGTTGTTCGCAGATTTGTTGTGAGCAGTTTCATGTACAAACTCTTTTTCTTCCTCTAATAGTTCCTACATTTAAAAAAAATATATGGTGTTAAAAACAACCACAGCTAGGCCATTTGGCTACTCAGTGCTGAGTAAATATTAGACAAAGATGTTTTAAACTATAGTTTTTGTGTTTATTGGCAATTTACTGGGCATTTTAATAGGCAGTGTATGGAATGTCAAATTTATTACTACAAACAAATTTAATTATTCACAAACTCAGTCTCTCTTTTCCCAGCAATACAACATCTTATTCATTGGAGGGTCAAGTGGTCATGGGACCTCATCTGGATTTCACAACTGGATATGGTCTGAATTTGAAGTATGCTGAAGATGCCTTTTGCACTCTGGAACTTGAGGTACATTTAACAAGTCTACATTTAATATTGTACCTGAGGGTTTGTTTTGGGGGTTAAACAAGAAATGTATAGAAGCACAAGCAGTCATCTCTAACATGGTGTGTGTTGCAGACTCAATTTGTGTGTCTGTGCTGGAGACCAGAGAGGACGCTGTCTTTAAAAGGATGGAGCGCTTATGCTGGATTGATACCAAATGTGAACTTCAATATTCAGGTGAGTGTAATAGATAATAGCCATTGCAAATACATTAAAAAATGGGGAATTTGTACTGGACAGCACAGATGAAGTAAAATGCAAAACACGTTTGTGAATGTGTGGTATTCTCCTCAATCTCTTTTTTTTAATGTTTTTATATATCGTGTTTAATTCAATTGTATAACAACATTCATGTTCCCAACCAACTGAATGTGTTCTCTTACTATCGTCAAGTAATGTTAATGTTATGACGACTCTTTATTTGTTACTTTATATACAGGTTTGTTTGTAATGTGAGGGTGAGTAAATAACAAAATGATCATTTTCAGGTGAATTACCCAATTAATTAGTTCAAATAATTTAAATATTCATTCAATCCAATCTGACCATTCTTTATCTTTTTTAAATGAATGTGTATTTGTAAATACAGATGTGTACAAATATCTGATATTTGTTTTATTCACACTTCGTTACAGACCTGTATTTATTTCTTTATTTCACTAGAGATGAATTTAGGAAAAATGTAAGAATATCTGTATAAAAATACTTTTTAGAAGTTTATTTTTGCTGCCTTTTTGTGTAATCCTGACCACTTATTGAGCTTTAGTTGCATAGTGATTGCTTTTTTATGTTGTGTAAAACATTTTATAATAATTTAGCTTATTTCTCATTTGTTTCTGATTTCTCTGGCTGATTCTGATGTTACTGTCCCAAAATGTATAAAAGGGGTAAAAAATAAAGAGTTTCTCTTTTACCCAAGAAACTCCGGCAAGATGCACACTCACAGAGAAATCTGCCATTGAATCCTCAAAGGACAAGTTGGACTCTCACAGGTAAGGTCAGCAAGCTCATATATTCTGTACATCATCACCTTTAAATTAATTTAGTTAAATTATTTATTTTGTATTTAATTTATCTACCTACATGTCAGGGAGTACTGAATCAAAATAATATTAATGCTAAAATAATACAGTTAAATGGTTCTACATTATTATACAGTAATTGTGGTCTTTAATTTGACTTTTTTATTTAAAATAGATCATTTTTCTCTTTTCACAGAGACTGTAGTAAATGCTATAAATGTGACATATGCTATTACTGACATACTGTGTGCTGTCAATGTCTAATGTATCCAGAGCAGATGCTGTGGTGATCATGGAAGAGTCGAGAGCGTAAGACTGATTCCTGAAAAACAGCAGTGACAGACGAGTCTCTGCATTGATGCCATGGGCTGTTCTGGACACCTGCTGTTGACCGACTCGACCTGCACTTTCTTCATGACAGACACTCATCGTTCTCAAGCCCTCCAGAGTCTTTTAGACCACAGCTCTACCCTTCATGTTTGGCCAGAGGAGAATTGATCCCTGGCTGAGCCTGGTTTCTTTAACGTTTGTTCATTACTTTCATCAACTGGTGGAGTTTTGGTTCTGTCCACGGTCCCTCTGGCTTGCTTGGTCAGAGCTGGTGGAGTTGCTCTTTAGTGGATCTTCCTTCAACAGTGACCGTTGTATTAAACTGAACTGAATCACTTTTGATTAAACTCTTAATTATAACTACACCATCATTTGACCACTACTCTCATCCCTGCCTGACATGCTGGAATGTTACACAATTTTAAATATTACGGCTTTTTTCTTCATCTATTGATGAGGTTCAGGCCGATCTCAAATCTATTTTATACCACTTTCCCTTTGCCTCCCCCCATTTATAAATGAATCATATAGAAGTTGAGTGTAAAGCACTGTGTGAGTGTTGAGGCTAATCTTCTGTATGAATGAACTGAAAAACAACAGTAATATTATAGCAGATGTGCAGTAAAAAGCTATTTCACTCCCAGCAGACATTTCTGACTGACCCAGTCATTGGGTTATCTGAATTAAAAATATGCTGAGTAATATTTTGCTGTGGTTATTAAGGGACTATCCTTAGTGAAATTTTAGCTTTTCTTTTTCTTCTTCTTCTTGGAAGACAACACATTGATGTCGTTATGAATGTAATAAAGCAGCTGCTCTGTAGTAAAAACTCTTATTAATCCACATTTATTTTACATTTGTGGGTCTCTTTGCTCGGTTTTTACATCCATGTTGCTGGTGTAGCCACTGAAAACTCTCATACCTCTTCATTTGTAGTGTGGTCTTGAAAAATCTTCATTTGAAGGGTTATGTGGCCCTTCCCTTTACCCCTACACCACCAAGCTAATAAAGAGAATTGGGACACCCGACCTCTTCATGTGAACGCATGAACCGAGGGGAAGGGCTAAGGTGTAGAGTTGGGATTAGGCCTTAATCAAAGGCTCCACTATAAGGATTTGGTGAAACATATTTGAGATTTGATGTTTGTTCTGCACTTGTTTGTTGAAGCACAGTACATTTTGTACAGTACATGTGCAGACATGGACTTTCTGGAATATCGCAGCATTTTAAAAGATCTGTTCTTAAATTGTAATGTTTTGTACTGAAGGACATTTTCTGCAGTATTTTGTACTATTTTTAATATAGTAAAATATATTTTTGAATGATTCTGTAAAACATTTAAACCATTCTGAGGTGTTAATAAAAACTGTTTGAATTGTTTATTGTGTGTATTTGACTTTTATTGAAATTGCATTTAACATTTAGTAAGAAAACTAATATATTTATGGTATATTGCGTGTGTGTTTTAAATGCACTCGTAATTAACTTCTAATATACTTGTAATACAGAAAAAGTACACTTTAACATCACTAACAAGCATGAAATTAGTTTACATACTATGCTTATTTAAAGTGTACTAAATATACTTAAAGTTGTTCCAATTTAGCTCACAAAAATACACTAAATACACTTAAAGTTGTACTTCAGTGCAATTTTATTACAACTAAAATATACTTAGCACAAAATTAATATGTCCAAAATGTCACACTTTAGTTAACTAATCATTAATACACTTAAAATATACTGACAATTAGTCCAGATCCAAGTATACTAAGCAGATTTATTTTTCACTAGGGTAGATCTAATGAATGAGTACTTGTATCTATTTAATAAATACTAGAATCTAATGAATGAGTACTAGTATCTAATAAATACTAGTACTTATTGAAAAAAAGATACTGATATCTAAAATAATAAGAACTAACATGAAAATAGATGAAGAGTTCAGATGCAAAAACCTCTAAATACCATTAGAAATGTTGACCTAAATGAGCTTTTTTAATCAGCCTCCTGTGTTTATGTTCAGTTATTTCTCTTGAAAGGCAATGAAAAGAACTTATTCATCACTATAAAAGTGAAATTACTGAGCCTCGACACAGGAGTCAGAGGAAAAGGCTAATATTAGAAGAAAATATCAAATGGCTTTTAGAGGTTTTTGCATCTAAACTCTTCAGATAGTGCGGGTTATAGATTAAATGTCAAAACGGCTTAATTACATTTGAGCTCTGAAAACAGTTTTTTTGCCTTTCAAAGCAAATTTTATATGATCAAGGGTTTTTATTTGTTGTGTCAAAACAATTATAGAGAAGTTTGAGGATATCTCATGCATGTTTTAGTACTTCAGTAGCTACACAGTAAGTCTATACAGTTAGCAAGATGTTCTAAACTGCTGGATCATGCTAGTCTTTCATCATTATCAGGCTGTGGTGAATTGTGCCAAAGGGGCTGGATTAAGTTGGCACAACTTACCCCATTTATGATGAATTTTAGCTTATTATTTTATTGTAATTGTATATTACCTTCTTACATTTTACCACTTAAACTTTGTGACTTTGTCATTGTGAGCTTTGCTGGTAAAAACACAATAAGATAACTATGATGAAATGATGGAAAAGGTTGATGATGCAAACATCAGCGCAAAGTGATGCAAAAATGATGGAGTCGTTCCTAGACGTGATGCGCTCAATAAACGACCCACTACCCAAAAACCTGCTGGTACAGCCAGAGGCGAGCAGAAGTTCACATTCCCCTGCAGCGTCAACAAGCGTGGTGTAAAGCAGTGATGTAGTCCTGAAAGAAAAAGTGGTGTACTATTACCCACCCAACCCAAATTTTAAATAAATGAAAGTAGGCAAAGAAACAACAAAAGTCAATGTTTCTTTGATTCCTGGTTTCCTGCTTCCTTCAAAATATCTTCTTTTGTGTTCAACAGAAGAAAAAAGCAAAACCTTTAGGGGGGCTGAATAGAAATATAGAGGGGCTAAAGCAACTCCCATGCTGTTTTAAAGGGCACGTGAACATATACATGTACATTAGGGAAGTCTAATCAGCTAAACAAGTGAGTATACCGAGGGTAAATGCAATTATTGGTCATCAGAAGTGGTAATACCCAAGCAGCTCGTAGAAAAAAGTAGGCATACTGAGTATACGTGCGTATAGCCCCGACTACACCACTGGTGTAAAGTAGTAGGCCAGATCTCAATTGTTGGTCTTTGTAATATGTGGTTTCAGTATCGCTAGCAAAGTATGAAACTGAGCCGCAGACGTCCTGAAGGAAAGGTTGAAGGACAATTCATCAAAAACTAAATTTACCTCATTGCCACAAGTATTTTGAACACAAGTGAAGATATTGAAGAATGCTGCAAGCTGGCACTCATCAACTTCTAGTAGCAAAGAAAATACTGTAGATGTCAATGAGTGCAGCTAGCAGCATTCTTCAAAATGTCTTCACTTGAGTAAAGGATGGCAGAGATTTCATTGTAATGCTAGAACAAACTGAAGCATAAGTGTGTGTTTCCATCACAATTTTCTGCAAAACTTACAACAATATTTTCCAAATGTTGTTCAAATCTGTTGTGAAATGAAGGCATTTCCATTTTAACCATTGTTATGTGACTAAAGCTCAACATTTGGTGGTAAGACATTGAGAAACCCCTGACGGTAGTTCAGTAGATATTACAGAAGCTTTACTCAAATCAACACTTATATTTCACATTTTCCTACAAATGGCGAGACAGTGTGCTTTAAACATTACATGATGCTTAAATATTGTTCTATAAAGGCTAAATTGAGTCTGCAGTTTGTAAAAAAGATATTATTTGTGTTGTGTTGACACTTATTGTCAGATAAACACACAGATAAAGTAGTTCAGGCATGTTTTGAGTGCATTACAGTCCTGTATCACTACGCTGAATGATTTCAGTTATGTTAATGCAGGGAGCCGGTGTGATGAACAAAGACCAGGAGTCAGAGATACAATTTATTGAAGACAATAGTTTACAGTTTGATCAGCAGAAAACAACTTCAACACACTCCATGGGGTTCGTAGGCCGCTCTGCGTACAGTCTCAATTTCACAGAAATGATATGAAGAGCAGCACACATGTGGTCAGTGACAAAATAAAATCATGAGGAATTCATACTTCCATTGTTTTCTGACATTATGCTGTTTTCCGCTTCTGCTTCCCACATTGTGCACTTCCTGCTGCGAGTGCAGTCAGAGCTGCATGCAAATGAGGGCCGGCTGAAGCATCCCCATTGGTCCATTAGCTCTAGATTAACAGCTCCTCCTCCAGCCAATCAGGCGAGGAGGGAAGCTGACGTCACTCTAATAGCGGCCAATGCCCACAGGCGAGGACAGAAAAGTGTATAATAATTAACAATTGCTCTTAAATAACAATCTGTGCAGTGATGGAGAAGAAGAAAGACAGGAGAAACTAAATACACAAAACTTAAAGCAAAACAATTAATAACTAACCCTAAAAACAAAAGCCTAACCCTAACCTAACCTACCCTAACTAAACCCAAACCTAACATAACCTACCCCTAACTAAACTCTAACCTAACCTAACCTACCCTAACTAAACCCAAACCTAACATAACCTAACCCTAACTAAACCCAAACCTAACATAACCTACCCCTAACTAAACTCTAACCTAACATAACCCTAACACATACCCTAACCCTTGGCCTAACTGGAAAGCAGAAAAAGAAAGAGAGAGGTGAGATTTGGCCTCATTACTGAAAGATGATTATTCCCTGACCCTAAACCCTAACCCTGACTAATTATAATTCATTAACGGACACGTTTAACTATCAAACCTTTAACTATCACTAACTTACTCCAATATTTACAGATGTTTCATCAATGAGGACCAATGATTTCTCCAAACAAGCACAGGATTTCCACAACATTATCAATAAGCTTATTAATATCAATAAAATCTATTACAAAGTCATCCTCTAAACTACATTTGTGTCCATAAACACTCTCTAAATCCCCCAGTCTTTACTAAAATGCTGTTATTTACCAAACCCTGCTGTTCATGTTAAACTACTTCAACTACTCGTTTATGTTAAAGCTCATTTCCAGAAATCCAGCGCTCGCTTGTAAAACAAGAGAAAAGAAGAAGAAAGCAGAAAGTGTGAGCAGCAGCACTAGAAATAATCCTCATCAGATCTGAGAAATCCACACCTGGGGTAAAATATGTCTGTGGCAGGAGGCTCTTATTTCTAGTTTATTCGCCCGTATAATCCTGCCCCGTCAGCGCCATCTACAGCATCCTATCCTATCTCTGTTAAAGAGAAAAAGCCTTAAAACCCGGCCGACAACGCCCCTGTTATATGCGCTTATCTCACTTAAACCTGCCTAAAGTCCCGTTAGAGCTACGACGACTGTCTAAACTCGGCTTTTTGTCTTATTGACGCACTACAGTAATAATACGCTGACTTTATCTTCTATTATTAATCCTACAGCTATAGAAATAAACCACACGAGTATGCAAATAAATCCCTCTTTCCAGCAGTTTGATTGATTAATCTGTGACTATTTCCCTTAATATCACTATTTCCTCTACAGTCAGTGCTAACCCAGTTAATATAAGAACACTACGTCCTGTCTAAACGTGAATGAAGCTGCTTTCCTTTAGTTATTTCAAACTATTAATGCTGTCCTGCCGCAGACAGATTCTACCCCAGCTGAGGATTAGCGGCTAACACTCAATCTCCGGCGTCGCCTGTGCGCATCGCCCGCCATTAGAGAGACATCAGCTTCCCTCCTCGCCTGATTGGCTGGAGGAGGAGCTGTCGGTCTAGAGCTGGTGGACCAATGGGGACGCTTCGCCTGGCCCTCATTTACATGCAGCTCTGACTGGAACACTCACAGGAGGAAGTGCAGAATCTGGGAAGCAGAAGCGGAAAACAGCAAAACAATTTAACATAAATGGAAGTATAAAAAACTTGTTTCCTGCTGCTGATGGAGTCTACGTCATGCTGAACCACTTGTGCTCTAAAAGCTCCTCTAAAACAGGTCCTGTCTCAGGGTGGAAACTGCCTATCCACCTAAACAGATCCCGGCATTCTGTAGAAATATTAAAGAGAGAACATGTTAGTGATGGATGCTCCTGATGACGATACAACACAGAGCTTTATTCAATGGTCTGGTGATATACTTGATTCTGATTGGCTGGAATAAGATCATTAAATACACAGTTTCAGTCAGTTATAATCACAGTTCCAGATGAATGCGCCCCACTCAAACTTTAGCAGTAACCAACTCGGTGACCATTGCTGAAGCTTTCACTGGACGTGTGCTTCATCTAGAGCCAATGAGGATCAACCAACTCGCAAATACGCTCAGAAACAGACAGGATGAGGTAGCTAACACATGTTACTATGAGCTATAAGTTCAAACACACAACAGAGTCGTAACTGACTGAGATTCAGTCAAATATTGTGCTGCAATATTACTTTAAATTGTCTTTAACTTGGAAAATGACCATGGAATAAGTGGGATTATCAATGGATGACTGTGTGCTTTTGCCTCTGCATTTAAAATCCTTTAACATGTGACAATTACTTACTATACATTACTTGTATGACAATTGCTTATAAATTGTGCATTTAATCTGACAGCTTTTATTTACAGCCATGATGACATATAGTGGCAGTAGTGTCCAGCTGTTTTCTGTCCAACTGTTATACATATTGGCCTAATAACACATTTTAAGTAATAATTTAGAATGAATACACAACGTTTGGCTAATATGGCAGGGTAGTATACTAAACTAGCAGTATTCCTCTGTAGTTCATAGACAGCCATAGCCATTTGAGTTCTGAGTGAGTGAAATAGGCTCAACACACCGGTTTACTGTGGTACAAACCACTTTCTATACTCAAGTACATTTTTTCATGTATTAAATAAATAAAACCACCACTATTCTCATTCAAAATGGCATAAATATGAACATGTAAAATAGTACAGGCTAATTTACATAATTCATAATCATAATATAAGTCGAAATAAGAAATAATTTTTAATCTGATGATGTCACTCGATATGCAGTTAAAATAAGAACATTCACTGAGTCTTTCTGTGCATGAGTATACGCTATAGTTAATGGCACATGCACTGTAATGTGTTTCATATTCAGAGTTCATTTTGAAATAGAGTTTTATTTTCACTGGAGGAAACAGCTGTAATGATGAGAGGAGCGCTGAGGAAATAGTAGATGGGAAACCCAATTGCTCCTGCATGACATTGGGGTACAAGTGATATAAGTGTTTCTACAGCAAAGAACTGCAAATATGCAGATATTATACCAATCTATCGATAAACACACAGCTTCTGCTCTCACTCGGTACAGCTTTGCTGAAAAAATTAGTTAAAAATGGAGGAAGTCTGCTGCCGTTTTCATATAAAATTTAAAGGGGACTGAGGCGATAATTTACTAGTGGACTATTCATGAGCTAATCCTAAAACCTTTCGGGGGCCGAGTGAAAATACTCAGCCCCCCTAAAGGTGGTGCATTAACTGCATCACGTGTAGTGTTGTTTTCTCACCTTCTGACAAACTGGGGTGAAATCGTAGACGTCCATATCTGGAGAAAAAGCGATATCCACTGACCATATATGACAGCATTTGTGCAGCATCTAAGACATACGCCTCAACAGCAAAATGAATTCGTCTGTAGCATTCCTCCTCCATTAGACGGTATCTCGTTATTCCTGCAGGCGAGAGATTTTCATGTCAGTAATACACAATATCTTTACCCTCCTGACATCACCATACATACACAGGAGGTTACAGATGAAGGGTCAGTTCACCCAAAAATGTAATTCTGTTATTAATCACTCAGCCTCATGTCGTCCTGAACCCCCGAGACCTTCAGTCAGCTTCTGAACACAAATGAAGATATTTTAAAAGAAACACGAGAGCTCTCTGACTATACATGTCTTCAGTGGTTCATCTGAAAATCATGACTTATTGAACAGTTTCTTGTACTCCGTGTCAGTATATTGTGCACAATCAGGAGAGTACAGTACACCGCTGATGTCCTCCTCTGACTGGGAGAAAGCATCTGATATAACACATCAGCAGTGCAACTGAGAGCAACATGCGTGAAGACCTCAGAGCACTCCTGAACATGCGCAATATACTGACACTGAGGATGTAAACCTGTTCAATAAAGTGGTTATTTAAGCTTTATTTGGAAATAAAAGTGTTCTCAGAGTCTGATAAAGTTCTGATTGAACCACTGAAGGCATATGGTCTGTTTTGAGGATGCTTTAGGGTCCTTTTATAAACCCTTGCTGTCTATGGAGACTCAAAGAGCTCTCAGAGTTCATCTTAAATATCTTCATTTGTGTTCAGGGGTCTCAGGGGTTCGGGACGACATGAGAGTTATTCATTAATAAAACTATCTTCATTTTTGTGTGAACTATCCCTTTAATAACAGCACTAAAAAGGCAACTCACCCAGAGTGGGGTCTCTCCGGTACCCTCTTTCGATGCAATAACTGTGGCCAAAATCAATCAGCTTGAGCTGCAGGGTCTTTGGATTGACCAGGATGTTTTGTCTATGTATGTCCTCATGTTCTATGCCATGCTCAACGCAGCGCTGTGTTGCAATAATGAGCTGCATGATCAGCTGCCGCGCAACACTCTCACTCAGGCGATTGTTCTTCCTAATGAATTTAGCCAAGGTTATGTACGAGGACGCGTACTCCATGACCAGGTAGTTCTTCCCTTCCTCCATGGCGTACTCGTAGAGCTCTATGATGTGCGGGCAGAGCGGAGGTCTCTTGAGGACCATCATATTATATGCTTCCGGGATCAAACGTGTAGGAAATCCAAGCTAGAGAAAAATAAAGTCAGGAAAAGGTCAGATGTGAGTGTTTCATATATAAATGACATTATAATGTGTCACTAGCTGTGTTTCCATACAAAGACGCTGATTACATTTATGCACAAAACTGCAATATCATATAAAAGAATAAAGCAGCGTTTCCATCAATGAGTCTAGAGAGTAAAATCACCACTGCCTTATAAACCGGCGGCAAATATCAGTCAGAAAAATGAGTTTCGCTTTAGAAGACCAAGACGAAATGAACGCGGTGAATGCGGTGGCTTTTGGAAACGTGAGCGCAGACAGATGCTCAAGACAATTCTGGAGGGAATAATGATAGAAGAAGGCCTGATACTAGAGAATGATACTAGAGGGCTGAGGCCTTTTACAATCAGCAGAACAACATTTCAGATCTGCAACAATGGAGAGCTGCAAGCCAACATTAATGACGCAAAGACCCTCAAACACACATTTATATCCTCCTATCACAATCACATGACTTTTTAAAATGTGCATGCTGGAATTTATTTGGTAAAAACGCTTCTAACCTAGTTTATGCACATTATTTCCTCTGGAATAAAAAGTTAATCCTAATAAGTTATGCACATGAGATCATGTATGTGCATCTTGGCGTTTTCATAAAGCTTTGTTTATGTGATAATCCTAAATGCGCATGAAACAGGTGGATGGAAACAGAGCTATTTTCACATATTAACTCAAATTCAACACTACGTGTGACCCTGAACCACAAAACCAGTCTTTTGTCACGCGGGTATATTTCTGGGAAAACTCAAATTTATGACTTTAAGTAAAGATTTAGTTTCAATATATAATTTGAGCATTTCTTATCGATGTGATACTATTATCATATGTAGTTTACATGGAGGCAGCATGGTGACACAGTGGGTAGCACAATCACCTCACAGCAAAAAGGTCACTGGTTCGACCCCCGGCTGGGTCAGTTGGCGTTTCTGTGTGGAGTTTGCGTGTTCTCCCCGCGTTCGCGTGGATTTCCTCTGGGTGCTTCGGTATCCCCCACAGTCCAAGGACATGTGGTACAGGTGAATTGGGTAAGCTAAATTGTCTGTAGTGTATTTATGTGTGTGAATGGGTGTGTATGGATGTTTCCCAGTGATGGCTGCTGCTGAAAGAGCACACGCGGTGTAAAACATGTGCTGGATAATTTTGTGGATCATTCCGCTGTGGTGATCGCAGGTTAATAAAGGGACTAAGCTGAAAAGAAAATGAATGAATTTACATGGAAATGTGCAGAATTTAGTTTTAGTAACTTAAAGCTGATTTTCCCAATATTGAGATTTTCTTCACGTTCCAGATTGTCAAACAGCCGCATCTCCATCAAATATTGTTCTAACAAACCAAACATTATTGAAAAGCTTCTTAATTCATCTTTCAGATGATACACAAATCTCAGTTTCCAGACATTATGACTGGTTTTGTGCTCCACAGATCATCTGCAGAAACAGATAACCCCCATTTGTAGACATTTCCAGAAACTCTTTAATATTCTCAGTAAAAACATGATTTCTGGAAATGACTAAACACGTCCAGTTTCAGTCATTTCCATAAACCGTGTTGTTTGCATTTGTACCCTTCAATGCACAACATAAAAACATGACATCTTAAACTGACTAAACATGGAGTTCATCTGTTCTCTTCTTATATTTTCAGTAGAGTATGCATACTTACCATACCGTACCACATTCCATAACGCTTCTCATTCACAACTTTAATGGCAACCTGCAAAGAAAGCATAAAGTCAAAACTTATTTAACCAGAGAGATGTCTGATCTGACCTGCATAAAGCGTGACATTGTGTTTCTGACAACATGCATCACACACACACACACACACACACCCTGCAGAGTAAAAGTGACCGTTACCTTCTGGCCGTCAGATTTCCGTGTAGCCACATAGACAGTGCCTTCGACTCCCTGTCCCAGCTTCTTTCCAAGCACGTATTTGTCAAGTATAGATCCTGGAGAAAAGTAAATCACATTTATGACATCATTTCTGTGAGTGTTCAGCTCTAATCGTGAGATATTTCTGTGAAACTCTGAAAAATAATCCAAAACCCGACTGCAGATTAGACAGAAAACATTATGACAGGAGACAGACCTGAGCTGCTGTTTTCAACTGGGCTGCTGTTTTCAACTGAGCTGCTGTTTTCAACTGAGCTGCTGTTTTCAACTGGGCTGCTGTTTTCAACTGAGCTGCTGTTTTCAACTGAGCTGCTGTTTTCAACTGGGCTGCTGTTTTCAACTGAGCTGCTGTTTTCAACTGAGCTGCTGTTTTCAACTGGGCTGCTGTTTTCAACTGAGCTGCTGTTTTCAACTGGGCTGCTGTTTTCAGCTGAGCTGCTGTTTTTAGCTGAGCTGCTGTTTTCAACTGAGCTGCTGTTTTCAACTGGGCTGCTGTTTTTAGCTGAGCTGCTGTTTTTAGCTGAGCTGCTGTTTTCAACTGAGCTGCTGTTTTCAACTGGGCTGCTGTTTTCAGCTGAGCTGCTGTTTTTAGCTGAGCTGCTGTTTTCAACTGGGCTGCTGTTTTCAACTGGGCTGCTGTTTTCAACTGAGCTGCTGTTTTCAACTGAGCTGCTGTTTTCAACTGAGCTGCTGTTTTCTGCTGCAGTTTTCCCGCTGCTGCTGCCGCCATGTTGGATCTGTGCTGTTTTCATTCGTTTTGCAGCCACTGTGTCCTGATTTCTGCTGTCCTGATCTGGACATCCAGCCTTTCTCTTCTGTCCTCTTGGAGCTGATGTGGATTACAGTCAATAATGAATTATTAATGAGCAGTTATTTCATTATTGGTATTTATTGTACTCTGGGATGTAATTATCTGTTCAAATGGCAGCAATGCTACTAGTTTCCAGATGTTTTACTGTCATAACCACTACTTAGAAATACTTTGCACAATACTGCATAGTTCACCGTTTTAAAGGCACATTAGGTAAGACTTTTTATTATTATTAACAGTAGTATACATTCTGCTGAATTCTGTACTTATGTTTTGCCAATTATTCTGAAAAATGCAGAGAAATCATCAGCGCTCATGAGAATGAACTGTGGCATAATAAAAGCTCTGCTGCTTTCCTGCCGCGTCACTCTCGTCTCTCATCAGCAAATGCTTCAGCGTTTCTCAGATTTCGCTTTAGTGCTTTTAGCCTTACTCTGCTTCATGATAATACTTTACTCATCCATCAACATGTGATTCAACTCCTATGATCCCACACAGTCATCAAAATACAACCTGTGTTTGTTGTGAATACATGCCCTCTAGTGGCCAAAATTACATATTGTGCCTTCAATTGCTAAATGTATTATGATGAGACTGTAGTAAAGTGATATTCTATGACAGGACACTGACCTGAGCTGCTGTTTTCTGCTGCAGTTTTCCCGCTGCTGTTGCCGCCATGTTGGATTTTTGCTGTTTTTATTAGTTTTGCAGCCACTGTGTCCTGACTTCTGCTGTCCTGATCTGGACATTCAGCCTTTCTCTTCTTTCCTCTTGGAGCTGATGTGGATTACAGTCAAGAATGAATTATTAATGAGCAGTTATTTCATTAATTGGCATATTATTATTGCTCAAAATCTGCAGCAGTGCTAATAGTTTTCCAGGATTTTTCCAGTCTTAAAGAGTGGACTGACCTGAGCTGGACGTCTCTGTGTCTGCTTCTCTTGTGTTCTCCAGCCCTGCAGCTTTGATGCGTTTCCGCAGAGCATATGGTTTGCCTCCACCAGAAACACTCTGAAAATCATCATCAGCTTTCCGCTTCACTCCTCTTCCTCCTAATGTGGATTAAAACACAATGAACAATAAACTCTTAAATGAAAACCATCATGTTTTTTTATTGCCATTACTTCATTACAGATTTCTGTTGAATATCTGGAATCTGAGGATTCAAAACTCTAAATATTGAGAAAATCACATGTAAGAGGATAAAAGATAATTGAAACAATAAAAAATAACCTAAATTAATTGACTGGATTAGCGGATCAGAGCACACATTCAGTTTTCTGTCACCTGACTGAAATAACTCAAACTATATTCACAAAAATATCTCAAAACAAATGTTCAGATAATAAGACCGCTTTAAAATGAAAATAAAACCAACATCACAAAAGAGTGCACACTGACCTGAGCTGCTGTTTCCTGCTGCAGTTTTCCCGCCGCTGTTGCCGCCATGTTGGATCTGTGCTGTTTTCATTCGTTTGGCAGCCACTGTGTCCTGACTTCTGCTGTCCTGATCTGGACATCCAGCCTTTCTCTTCTGTCCTCTTGGAGCTGATGTGGATTACAGGCAATAATGGATTATTATTCAGTTATTTCATTAATTGGTATTTATTTTATTTGGGGATCTGTTCAAATGGCAGCAGTGCTAATAGTTTCCAGACGTTTTGTCATAAAAAGAGTGATTCATGAATTCTCTCCTGGTGCATTATGGGATAGCGTAGCATCCACTGGATGCGCACTTCAAAACCTTAGTAGGTCATCTGGGTACTTCTCGCATGCTGTTTTTCAAAAACTGTTAAGTCAGACATACTACTCGGCTCATATACTGTTTTTAAGGTACTGTTTAGTATGGAAGTATGTGACACAGCCAGTGTGTGTTCATGCTGATGACGTCACACATCCTCCATTTCTGCTCTGTTTGTCTAGCGAGGTTTTAATATGTTTGTGTTTTAGTTGACTGCACAGAGCAGCATTATAACAGAAGCCCAGAATGTATTTAGTCTGATAAAACAGCACACATGATCACGAGCTGAAGAACCAGACGCGGTGGACTGTGGCATAATAAAAGCTCTGCTGCTTTGTGTCGTTGTGCACTGTGCCTATAAGCTGCCAACTTTATGGTTATAAAACTGTAGAAAAGTGTGATGGGAGACTGACCTGAGCGGCTGTTCTCATGGCTGGACGTCTCTGCAGCTTTGATGCGTTTCCGCAGAGCATATGGTTTCCCTCCGTCAGAAACACTCTGAAAAGCATCATCCGCTTTCCGCTTCACTCCTCTTCCTCCTAATGTGGATTACAGTAAATAATGAATTATTACTAATCAGTTATTTCATTAATTGGTGTTTATTTTACTCTGGGATTTAACATATGGCAGCAAAGCTAATAGTTTTCCAGGATTTTTCCAGTCATAAAGAGTGAACTGACCTGAGCTGGACGTCTCTGTGTCGGCGTCTTTACTTGTGTTCTCCAGCTCTGCAACTTTGATGCGTTTCTGGTGGGCAGATGGTTTGCCTCCACCAGAAACACTCTGAAAAGCATCATCCGCTTTCCGCTTCACTCCTCTTCCTCCTAATGTGGATTACAACACAATGAACAATAAACTCTTAAATTAATCAATCATGTTTTTTTATTGCCATTAATTCATTCCAGATTTCTGTTGCAATTTCAAATAATATAAACACTGAGGAAATCACCTTTAAAGTGGCCAAATTAAGCTCAAATCAGCAATTGAGTTTTGATGTTTACAGTAGAAAATGTTGAACTTCATGGAACATGATCATAATATAATATTTGAATGATTTTGGGCATAATAGATAAATCAATTATTTTGATCCATAACATGTATTTCTTCCTATTGGCCAAAATATCCCCATGCTCACTGGATTTACCAGCTAACTGAGTAAATACTTTGCACCCTGCTTCAGGGTTCATACACATTTTTACTACAAAAATCCTATGATTTTTCCAGAACTTTCAAGTCAATTTTCATGACCTAATGTTTCATGTAATGTCTACATATATGTGGTAAATCATAAGAAATGTTTACATTTATTACAGCATATCATAAAACACGCAATAGTTTCAATTTATTTTTATATCTATGTAAAATAGATGATGCTTACACAGCCCTAATAATGTGAGAGCGTGTTTTTGGCCAAGAAAAGAAGTAAAAACAACTAACCTCCATTCCAATATACAGACACATGTCAAACTAATTTTAGATAATCTTAATAGTCTGTTAAACTAGTAATAGTAGGTAAAACTACTTCTATTGTAAAGCTGTGATCACACTGCTCTTTTCGCTCCATAGACTTATATTCATAGGCATGCGAATGCAGCAGACCAGAAACACAAGCACGTGCTTCACATTTCACTGCATATGAAAGTTCAAGCTTGGTGAATTCTTACCAGCGAAATCACATCAGGTGATTGCGTGAGACCAATTGAAGATCATTTAAAATAAGAAATTTCAAATTTGGAGCAATCGCTCACTTTTATTTAGGTCTAATCATATTGTTTAAAGCCGCCCCTTTTTTGCAGCGCCATTCGACAGAATTTTGAAAGCACAAGCTCTACAGTAGTGTGACGGCAGCTTAAGTCGCTTTGGACAAAAATGTCTGCTAAACGACTAAATGTAAATGTAATTTCCATGACTTTTCCAAAACTTTGTGGGTTTTTCTGTTTTTCCAAAACTTTTCCAGGCCTGGAAAATGCCATGTCAAAATTCCATGACTTTTCCAGGTTTTCCATGACCGTATGAACCCTGCTGCTTCATGTTTCAGAATTTTAAGTGGTAATAAATTTATGGTGCTGAAGCTGTAGAAGTGTTGATCTGTGACAGGACACACACCTGAGCTGGTTTTCTCCTGATAGCTGGTCATCTCTGTGTCTCTTGTGTTCTCCATCTCTGAAACTTTGACTCGTTTCCGCAGAGCATATGGTTTCCCTCCGTCAG
The DNA here is from genome assembly GCA_903798195.1 of Danio kyathit. NCBI lineage: Eukaryota > Metazoa > Chordata > Actinopteri > Cypriniformes > Danionidae > Danio > Danio kyathit. Next base: position 159,506 of record CAIGQS010000073.1, read on the forward strand.
AAACACTCTGAAAAGCATCATCCGCTTTCCTCTTCACTCCTCTTCCTCCTAATGTGGATTACAGTAAATAATGAATTATTACTAATCAGTTATTTCATTAATTGCTGTTTATTTTACTCTGGGATTTAACATATGGCAGCAAAGCTAATAGTTTTCCAGGATTTTTCCAGTCATTAAGAGTGAACTGACCTGAGCTGGACGTCTCTGTGTCGGCGTCTTTACTTGTGTTTTCCAGCTCTGCAACTTTGATGCGTTTCTGGTGGGCAGATGGTTTGCCTCCACCAGAAACACTCTGAAAAGCATCATCCGCTTTCCGCTTCACTCCTCTTCCTCCTAATGTGGATTACAACACAATGAACAATAAACTCTTAAATTAATCAATCATGTTTTTTAATTGTCATTAATTCATTCCAGATTTATGTTGCAATCTCAAATAATATAAAGATTGAGAAAATCACCTTTAAAGTGGCCAAATTAAGCTCAAATCAGCAATTGAGTTTTGATGTTTACAGTAGAAAATGTTGAACTTCATGGAACATGATCATAATATAATATTTGAATGATTTTGGGCATAATAGATAAATCAGTCATTTTGATCCATAACATGTATTTCTGCCTATTGGCCAAAATATCCCCATGCTCACTGGATATACCAGCTAACTGAGTAAAACACTTTGCACCCTGCTTCATGTTTCAGAATTTTAAATGGTAATAAAATAATTTATGGTGCTGAAGCTGTAGAAGTGTTGATCTGTGGCAGGACACACACCTGGTCTGGTTTTCTCCTGATAGCTGGTCATCTCTGTGTCTCTTGTGTTCTCCATCTCTGAAACTTTGATGCGTTTCCGCAGAGCATATGGTTTCCCTCCGCCAGAAACACTCTGAAAAGCATCATCTGCTTTCCGCTTCATTCCTCTTTCTCCTAATGTGGATTATAACACAAAGAACAATAAACTCCTAATCTAAATCATGTTATTGTCATTAATTCATACCAGATTTCAATTATAAATCTGAGAGTTCAAGATCTAAACATTGAGAAAAATCACCTTTTAAATTGTCAATTTAATTTGTGACCTTATTCTTGAAACAAAATAAAACCAATAAAAAGGTATGAAGCACCAAAAGTGGCCCATATTGAAATTAATTTGAATACTAATTTGGCTATTGTTCTTATCCATGAATCTTCAATTAAATGTCCAAGAAAGGCTAGAAAAATCATGAATCTCTTTTATTATTATTATGTTTCATTTTTTATTATTGAAACTTTGACTGAGGAAAGTTAAATGTGCTGGCCAGTGAGTTATTTGCCTAATAAATGACATTAGGCAACATTTTTTACTTTAAAACTTTAACAGATTCCTATTTTTTTATTATATATGATGCAATAAATTTGTATTTTAAATTAAGTATGTATTCATATTTCTTTTTTCTAAATCTTTAGAAAATATTTTGGTACATCGAAAAGTGTGGTTATGATGACCATCCGACAAGCTAATCCAGCTTAAAATGTCACTAAAATGCAGTATTTAAGCCTCATAATTAAATAATGAGGCAAATAACTGCAAGAAGGTCCACATTTTGAGAAAAAAAGAACCAGCCCTTTCACCAGGCTGGCTACAGGCCTGTATTTGTCATGTAGTTTGGCTGTCGCCAATATAAGACCTGGGTCCTGAGTCACAGTTTTGCTTGTTTGCACAATTGAATTACCGTTCATTATTAGTACGGTATAGCTGTCCATGTAGTAAAATGAACATTTTCACCATTATACATTGTATATTCGTTAGGAAGAGTTTGACTTTGACTCAAGTATTGTTATCTGCATTTTACTCTGGTGTTTTATTGTATTAAATAGACTGATGTTGTTCACTAAAACACTGAATCTGCACTTATATTCAGTATGCTCTAAAACACCTCTGTGTACCGTCAGGTTATCGAGTTATGATCGCCATATTTTGACTTAACAGCAGCACCGGGATGACAAACACAGCTGAATACACACACATACAGTACGGCTTAAAGCTGTTTTCATGTCTAAACGACCGTCAAACGGGCTTTTAGCAGTGTAATATTGCATTGTTGTAAGTATTCATCTAAAATAAGTACACAAGTTACTTTTAGTGTAAAAATAAAAAAATCTAATATATAAAACAGGCAAATACGAAACTCATGTGTTCTTGTCTGGACTTACCCATCAGCGTCGAACAACTCTTCATTTCTGTTTGAAACTCGAAAGGTCTTGTAGACATCGTCTGAAATCGCTCAACTGTATTACTCGATGTGTTTATCGATTGACCGGGAGCAACTTTCACAAACACCATTCAATTACCGTTCCTGCAGATTACTGAAGTTGAGTAACGCGCGTCTGCAGACCCTGTAGAACCGTTAGAACGCGTTCTGCTGTTGCCAAGCAACGCGTCTTCCACAGGGGTTTATGTGACCTTTACCCTATAATGCAGCACGTATCATATTTACTACACCAGTCTATAAGATCTGTATAATATCAACATGATCATTCTTTTGCTTGAAACCCTGTTGTATATAGTTTGATACCTGTATTTTGCCCTCTTGTGGAGTTTCATGACACTGCAGGCAGTGGAAGGGCTTATTTTTTTTTGAGTAGGGGGCGTCTGTAGTCTTGGATCTAAGCAGTTTTAAGGAGATATATCCAGCTGCAGGCCCGCAGTATGGAGTCAGAGAAATCTCAAAAGAAATTCACGCAAAAGACACGATGTACACATGCGTAGCCTAATTCACGTGCATAAAACTAAATTCACGTGTGTAAAATATTTATTTATATTCACAAAAACAATTCACGTGCTCAAAATAAAAATACATATTCATAAAATACATTTCACAAATGCAAAACCCCATTTGCAAGTGTATAAGAGTGTACAAAAACTTTTGAATGTTTAAAACTTGTGAGTTCATCCTGAAAGAGAATGTGCAAATCCTCTTTCACGTACGACTCCCCCTGGATACGTGTGTGTGTATTTTTGAGACTGTCCTGGCAGAAGCAAGCAACTCGTAACCTTTCAACCAATCAGATGAGACCTGTATTCAATATCACCGACTCTGCGCTCCTTTTGCGCAGACGGTTTCTCTCCAGCATGGCGAACGGAGAAAGAGATGCACAGGCTTCAACCCAGAACTATTAAATCCCCTGACTATCATTGACTAAAAACTTAATTTACATTATATCTAATGAAAGTAAACTGGCTGTTGTTGTGCCGTAGTACGGAGACCCGGAAGGGATGTGATGGTGGAACAAAAAACTGAGTGGGAGAAAAAAAAAAGGGTGGAAGAAAAAAAAAACAGTGATAGGAAAATATATATTTTTATGTTTTTGCGTTCCCTCGCAAAGATCGCGTTCCCTCGAAAAACTGTTTTTCCACAAACACTTCCCTTAAAGGTGCAGTATGTAAGTTTGACACCCAGTGGTTGAACTAGGTATTGCACTCCTGGATCATAATAAAAGTACGCTAGGATGCCAGATTGTGTACAGGAGCGAGCGATTTAAACTGTGTTCTAAATAAAAGCAACGACACGCGATAGAGGGAATATTTTCCATATTAAAAGGAGTTTTTGTCCTAACCAACACCTCGAATTGATATATTAGAAATGGCTTCTATTTCTCACAGCTGAACAACAGAAACCTATGACAGCTAGATCACCTCAGGTAAGCCTTGTGTGCTTTATTCTGTGCTAAATGCTAACAATGCGAGTTTGAATGCATTTTACATGGCATTTGTTGCCATATACTGAAAGCAGAAAGTTCACCTCAGATCTTGAAAATACAATAAACCGTCTGAAATTGAACTTTAGAACTAAACACATCCCAGCAAGCAATAGCCGTCATTTCACCGTCTAGGTGAAGCATAGACCAGATCTAGTCCGGCTACGTGTAACCCAATTTTAGCCCGAATAACCTTAAATTTGGTTGAATGTTGTTTTTTTGTAAAATAAAGCTTATGATATGTATGATACTTCATTATGTAAGCAAAGTCAATAATGTTTATGAGGTAACTGCAAGTAATAACTGTAGTTTCACTTTCTCTGTGAAGTAGACCCAATCTAGCCCGGCTATGTGTAACCCATCTCTAGCCCAAAAAAACTTAAATTTGGTTTCATGTCTTTTTTTGGCAAAATACCTTGTGATATGTATGATATTGCTTCAAGTAAGGAAAGTAAATAGCATTTATAAGGTGTTTGGGTTTTTAATTATATGTGTTGTTTTCATAGCCTGACCGTAGCCCTGAATACTTGAATGTTAAAAATGTGTTGTCCTACTACAATACAAAGTCACTTGTCAAAAAATTAACATGGAACATAATTTTAAGTTATTTAATTAGCTTGTTTATAAAGACTGCAGAGTGATGCCTGACAAAAAATGACTGAATAATTGTTTAAGTAGTTTGTGATGTATGTTAAAGTGTGCCCCCTTAAAGTACAAGTGGCCCCTGGCCCCAGCCACTCTGGTCTAGAACCGCCACTGCATAAAACATCATTTATTTGTAACATAAAGAATTAATTATGCTTCGTTTTAATAAAAAAAACTTTTATTTAATACAATTAGTAACATTTTAATTTGTATTCTTACTATAAGCAAAAGGTTTCCAGCCAAAAAGGGTGAAGTCTAGTCTGAATATGCGGCCGGCCGGAAGTGACAGTTTTTTTATGACACTGTATAACAATAATTAATATTTTACAGTACTGTGACTGTGGGGGGTAGGCGTTAAAAAATACTATTTATTGGGTAATGTAATAGATGACATAAATAATACTCTGTACAACTACTGTTTTTAGGTTACTGCGATGATTGGGTTTAGGGTTGGGGTGGGGGTAGACGATAATAAAATACAATAAATGGAAAATGTAATAAATGATACAAATAATTCGCAATAACTTCCGGCCGCAAACGTATCCGTTCTAGCAACAACCGCCAAAAAGCCTGCGAGTAATTCAATGAGAGCGGCCAAAAAAAGCCCTTCCACTGCCTGCAGTGTCATGAAACTCCACAAGAGGGCAAAATACAGGTATCAAACTATATACAACAGGCTTTCAAGCAAAAGAATGACCGTGTTGATATTATACAGATCTTATAGACTGGTGTAGTAAATATGATACGTGCTGCATTATAGGGTAAAGGTCACATAAACCCTTGTGGAAGACGCGTTGCTTGGCAACAGCAGAACGCGTTCTAACGGTTCTACAGGGTCTGCAGAGAGGCGTGACTCAACTTCAGTAATCTGCAGGAACGGTAATTGAAGGTTTGTGAAAGTTGCTCTCGGTCGATAAACACATCGAGTAATACAGTTGAGCGATTTCAAACGATGTCTACAAGACCTTTCGAGTTTCAAGCAGAAATGAAGAGTTGTTGGACGCTGATGGGTAAGTCCAGACACTAAGAACACATGTGTTTCGTATTTGCTTGTTTTAGATTTTCTATTTTTACACTAAAAGTAACTTGTGTACTTATTTTAGATTAATACTTACAACAATGCAATATTACACTGCTAAAAGCCCGTTTGACGGTCGTTTTAGACATGAAAACAGCTTTAAGCCGTATGTGTGTGTATTCAGCTGTGTTTGTCATCCCGGTGCTGCTGTTAAGCCAAAATATGGCGATCATAACTCGATAACCTGACGGTACACAGTGTTTTCAGAGCATACTGAATATAAGTGCAGATTCAGTGTTTTAGTGAACAACATCAGTCTGTTTAATACAATAAAACACCAGAGTAAAATGCAGATAACAATACTTGAGTCAAAGTCAAACTCTTCCTTACGAATATACAATGTATAATGGTGAAAATGTTCATTTTACTACATGGACAGCTATATCGTACTAATAATGAACGATAATTCAATTGTGCAAACAAGCAAAACTGTGACTCAGAACCCAGGTCTTATGTTGGCGACAGCCAAACTACATGACAAATACAGGCCTGTAGCCAGCCTGGTGAAAGGCCTGGTTCTTTTTTTTTTCAAAATGTTGACCTTTTTGCAGTTATTTGCCTCATTATTTAATTATGAGGCTTAAATACTGCATTTTAGTGACATTTTAAGCTGGATTAGCTTGTCGAATGGTCATCATAACCACACTTTTCGATGTACCAAAATATTTCCTAAATATTTAGAATAAAGAAATATGAATACATACTTAATTTAAAATACAAATTTATTGCATCATATATAATAAAAAAAATAGCAATCTGTTAAAGTTTTAAATAAAAAACTGTGGCCTAATGTCATTTATTAGGCAAATAACTCACTGGCCAGCACATGTAACTTTCCTCAGTCAGAGTTTCAATAATGAAACATAATAATAATAAAAGAGATTCATGATTTTTCTAGCCTTTCTTGTACATTTAATTGAAGAGTCATGGATAACAACAATAGCCAAATTAGTATTCAAATTAATTTCAATATGGGCCACTTTTGGTGCTTCATACCTTTTTATTGGTTTTATTTTGTTTCAAGAATAAGGTCACAAATTAATTTAACAATTTAAAAGGTGATTTTCTCAATGTTTAGATCTTGAACTCTCAGATTTATAATTGAAATCTGGTATGATTTATTGACAACAAAAATCATGATTTAGATTAGGAGTTTATTGTTCTTTGTGTTATAATCCACATTAGGAGAAAGAGGAATGAAGCGGAAAGCGGATGATGCTTTTCAGAGTGTTTCTGACGGAGGGAAACCATATGCTCTGCGGAAACGCATCAAAGTTTCAGAGCTGGAGAACACAAGAGACACAGAGATGACCAGCTATCAGGAGAAAACCAGCTCAGGTGTGTGTCCTGCCACAGATCAACACTTCTACAGCTTCAGCACCATAAATTATTTTGTTACCATTTAAAATTCTGAAACATGAAGCAGGGTGCAAAGTGTTTTACTCAGTTAGCTGGTAAATCCAGTGAGCATGGGGATATTTTGTTATAATATTTTGTTGTAATATGGGCCACTTTTGGTGCTTCACACCTTATTATTGGTATTTTTTTCTTTCAAGATTAAGGTCCAACATAATAACAAATAAATAACTCACTGGCCAGTATACATTTAACTTTCCTTAGTCAGAGTTTGGCCATTTCAATAATGAAAAACGAAAACATAATAATAATAATAAAAGGGCTTCATGATTTTTCTAGCCTTTATTGGACATTTAATTGAAGAGTCATGGATAACAACAATAGCCAAATTAGTATTCAAATGAATTTCAATATGGGCCACTTTTGGTGCTTCATACCTTTTTATTGGTTTTATTTTGTTTCATGAATAAGGTCCAAGATTCAGAATAAAAGTTACTTGTAAATGTAACAAATGTTGGACTCATGAAAAGTAATAGTCTGCACACTGATTAGCTGAAGTCACACTGATGTGACGGTCAACAGATGATTCGGCTTGGTCTTAAAGCATTTTTCAATGGGTTATTTTCACAATTTAAAATCATGATTTAGATTAGGAGTTTATTGTTCTTTGTGTTATAATCCACATTAGGAGGAAGAGGAATGAAGCGGAAAGCAGATGATGCTTTTCAGAGTGTTTCTGACGGAGGGAAACCATATGCTCTGCGGAAACGCATCAAAGTTTCAGAGATGGAGAACACAAGAGACACAGAGATGACCAGCTATCAGGAGAAAACCAGATCAGGTGTGTGTCCTGCCACAGATCAACACTTCTACAGCTTCAGCACCATAAATTATTTTATTACCATTTAAAATTCTGAAACATGAAGCAGGGTGCAAAGTGTTTTACTCAGTTAGCTGGTAAATCCAGTGAGCATGGGGCCAATAGGCAGAAATACATGTTATGGATCAAAATCATTCAAATATTATATTATGATCATGTTCCATGAAGTTCAACATTTTCTACTGTAAACATCAAAACTCAATTGCTGATTTGAGCTTAATTTGGCCACTTTAAAGGTGATTTTCTCAATCTTTATATTATTTGAGATTGCAACATAAATCTGGAATGAATTAATGACAATTAAAAACATGATTGATTAATTTAAGAGTTTATTGATCATTGTGTTTTAATCCACATTAGGAGGAAGAGGAGTGAAGCGGAAAGCGGATGATGCTTTTCAGAGTGTTTCTGGTGGAGGCAAACCATCTGCCCACCAGAAACGCATCAAAGTTGCAGAGCTGGAGAACACAAGTGTAGATGCTGACACAGAGACGTCCAGCTCAGGTCAGTTCACTTTTAATGACTGGAAAAATGCTGGAAAACTATTAGCTTTGCTGCCATATGTTAAATCCCAGAGTAAAATAAACACCAATTAATGAAATGACTGATTAGTAATAATTCATTATTTACTGTAATCCACATTAGGAGGAAGAGGAATGAAGCGGAAAGCGGATGATGCTTTTCAGAGTGTTTCTGAACGAGGGAAACCATATGCTCTGCGGAAACGCGTCAAAGTTTCAGAGATGGAGAACACAAGAGACACAGAGATGACCAGCTATCAGGAGGAAACCAGCTCAGGTGTGTGTCCTGCCACAGATCAACACTTCTACAGCTTCAGCACCATAAATTTATTACCACTTAAAATTCTGAAACATGAAGCAGCAGGGTTCATACGGTCATGGAAAACCTGGAAAAGTCATGGAATTTTGACATGGCGTTTTCCAGGCCTGGAAAAGTTTTGGAAAAACAGAAAAACCCACAAAGTTTTGGAAAAGTCATGGAAATTACATTTACATTCAGTCGTTTAGCAGACATTTTTGTCTAAAGCGACTTAAGCTGCCGTCACACTACTGTAGAGCTTGTGCTTTCAAAATTCTGTCGAATGGCGCTGCTACTAGGCTTGATGAACGAATGACTGAAACCCGATAGAGGACTCGAAAAATGAACGAATCTTCTCCCGCTCTACAAAACGTGCGCATGCGCGAAATGAATGAATCACTTTAAGAACGAGTCATTCGTTCTTCTGTCACATAACGTGAAAGAAAGCACACGAGATGAGTTATTAAATAAATCTAATTGTCTTTGTGAAGCGTTTTGTAACATGATGCTGCAGGCATTAGAAACATAAACACTGTTTAAATGTTGTTTATTGTTTTATTACTATTTTTTTTTACCAGAAAAGCTTTATAACAAAAAAGATTACTTTAAAATCACAATAATAAAAACAAAAGAAAAACAAAATAGTGCACATCAAGCTAGGCTTTTTAATAAATAAAAACAAATAAGCTTTAAATAACATGTTTGTGTCATAAAAGCTTTATATCAAATAGGGCAACAATGCCCAATAGAATTTCTTTTATGAAACAACAATTTAAGTGAAAAATAAATTCAAATAAAAACTACAAAAGCCACAGAGCCTAATGAGCTTAACTAATTGACTAGAATATTAAAACAACAGTGTACAACAAGCTTGGCTTTTTTGAGTAATTAGAATTAAATAAGCTTTGAAACAACACTCTGTTGCTTTACTTGTTGGACTTGGCTTAAGGCATGTTAGCATTCAAAAACACAACCCGAACCTTTGATAGGCTGAGTCTGTTTCTTCTTTCAGATGATTTGAAGTGCTTCTTTTGTCATTACTTGTTGGTCGCAGGATAAAAGCTTCTGCTAAATAAGTAAATGTAAATGCAATCTTTTTATACAAATATTAGACCAATAAATAAAGTTTGAATAGAAAAACATTATTAAACTAAAAAAGGGGGTACAAATGAACAAATTGCAAATCACTTGTAATTGTAGAATTTGATTAATTTATCATGTAGCCTAGCTTAGTGTTTGTTTTCTGATAGCAAGACAGTGAATAGACATTTTAAAAGCATGGGTCCATTTATTTGTAAAATAACAAAAATAAAACCACATATCCACCAGAAAAAACTAACAATAACTTAGTGACAATAGGACAGACCTTTTTTATTTTTAAGAAAATGCTTTTTAGGTACACATTGTTTGATGATTTTATGAAGTCTAAAATATGATCCATGATGCAACAAAAATGGTTTTACATAAGTATTACTGACTGAGGTTCTCGTTGCAGTGTACAGTGGAGCTACAGTTTAAGATCAGAAACGCACATAATAATAATAATAATAGTAATAATAATATAATAATAATAATAATAAATATAATATAATATAATATATAATTATGATGCACCCGTCTCTAAAGATGATTTGAAACCATTTACTAATTTCTACACACAATTCTGCTGTAGTGTCAAGTCAAGTAAGAAAGACTAATGACTCAAACCCGATAGAGGACTCGAGTCATGAACGGATCAAATCTGTTTCCGGCTCTAAACGCATATGATTGGCTTGCCTTTCCGTGATGAACGAATGACTCAAACTCGATAGAGGACTCGAGTCATGAACGGATCAAATCTGTTTCCGGCTCTAAACGCATATGATTGGCTTGCCTTTCCGTGATGAACGAATGACTCAAACTCGATAGAGGACTCGAGTCATGAACGGATCAAATGTGTTTAGCTGTTTCTTCTTCTTTTTTTTTTTTTCTTTTTTTTGCCGTTCTTTTTCTTCATTGTTAAAGATAATTGTTCTGCCTATTTGTTGTTGTATGTATAAATTGTATACACTGTCTATGGGCTTAATAAAAAAAATAAAAAAAAATGAACGGATCAAATCTCTTTCCGGCTCTAAACGCATATGATTGGCTTGCCTTTCCGTGATGAACGAATGACTCAAACCCGATAGAGGACTCGAGTCATGAACGGATCAAATCTGTTTCCGGCTCTAAACGCATATGATTGGCTTGCCTTTCCGTGATGAACGAATGACTCAAACTCGATAGAGGACTCGAGTCATGAACGGATCAAATCTTTTTCCGTCTCTAAACGCAAATGATTGGCTTCTGCCTTTCCGTGATGAACGACTCAAAAGACTTGAAAAATGAACGATACCTGCACAAATGTGCGCACGCGCGGATGAATGAATCACTCCCTGAGAGGACTCGTAGTTCCAGAGTCATATTGAAGATTCGTTCAAGAACGACCCATCACTACAAGCTTGAACTTTCGTATGCAGTGAAATGTGAAGCACGTGCTTGTGTTTCTGGTCTGCTGCATTCGCATGCCTATGAATATAAGTCTATGGAGCGAAAAGTGCAGTGTGATCACAGCTTTGCAATAGAAGTAGTTTTACCTACTATTACTAGTTTAATAGACTATTACAGAGTATCTGCGGGGTCTTAAAAGCATTGAAAAAGTCTTAAATTTGATAATCTCAAATTAAGGCCTTAATAGCCTTGAATTTGGTATCCAAAGTCTTGGATTTCGTTACAAAGGTCTTATTTTATTCATTTATTTTTGCCTTTCCTAGGATTAAGTTCATACCGTAACAAAGTGAACTGTTACTATTGTAGGCTAATTAAAAATTCATGCAGCGTAACGTTGAGTTGCACCTCGCGCTCAACGTCATTGCAGAAAGAGCGAAAGTGAGGTACAGAACAAGATAGTCGCTAGCCTAGTTTCTCGGCTAAAATGGGAAACCGAGACTCATGTGATCAGACAGCATTGGCTGTTCCCTGAAGTGTACGATTATGTTAGAGTGCTTTTAATGTGTACTTTAGTGCATCGTGACATCAGATGTTAAAAATGAGTCCGCTTGGCGCAGAGCCAGAGGAAGATGCGCGCCGCGCTTACAGAGCAGATACACACGCGCTAGAGAAGCGCTTCTGCAGACCGGGGCAATGTTGGGTTGCCATTTCAGTTACTGCAAACTCATGATTTTCCCCATGCTGCATCACTGGTAAAATAATTTTTACAAATGTGTTAAATGTGTGCTCGTAGTTGTGTAAAATAATGTGTTTTCGAAATATAAAGTTATTTGTTTTGTAAAACAGCGTACGCGGCTTTCGGTTTAGTTTGTTACCTCAGATTTAATTTGGATGTGATTCAAATGGCGCGAGACACAGAACGTAGACTCAAGCAACTTTGCCATGCTAGAAGCTCAGAGCTAGCATATAGTTAAAGTTATTCTTCGTGTGCACAGACAGAGGGACCGCAAACCGTACCCGAGTCTGCTTGAAAACAGTGGTCGGTGCGCGGTTAACGTGAACTTCACGGTTCACTTATGTGATCCCATTCACACCAGATCTTAGAAATACTGCACACATGAATTGGTAAAGCACTGTATGCACTTAATCAATCGCTTTTCTGACACACATGGGCCGGCTGAAAATGACGAGCAGCAGATCTCATTTAAGTAATTCCAAATCATATATTTAAAATACAAGTTTAGATTTCAAAGATATACAAATGTCATCTGTACATGCAACTTCAAAATTGTAACTTGCAAAACTTTCAAAATGTATAAAATATAAAAATGTTATATATATATATAGCCTATATTTATCAGCTCCAAGCTACATTTCCAGGTTTCGATGAATAAGCTATACATTAATACTTTACAAGTACACCAGTTTATTTTTTTACTTTTTAAGAACAGTGCCATTTTATTTAACTTTTAAAAGCACGTTTTAATGGTGAAGTTTTTTTTGTTTTGTTTTTGTCTGCAAGCACAGTTAATGTTAAAACTATAATGTTTAAAGTGGCTGACAATAATAAGTATTCTTAATAATAGGAATTAATCTGTCTGTTTTGTAAACTGTGCAGTGCTGCAGCTGCTTAATTAGGCCTATACTATGCTACTGTATTTCAATACTGGTCATTATGGTGGTACTTGGAGAGACCATTTTTGTCTGAGGTGGTACTTGGTGATAAAAGTTTGAGAACCACTGTTATAGAGGTTTTCAAAACCATATTTCCTGATTCTGAGGTTGCAGTGTGGAAGCAACAAAACTGCATCTATTACTAAATTTGGATTGGCTCTTTTTATTACTAAAGAACTGACTGACCAGGTCAATAAGGCCAACAGGTTTGTGGTCATGTTTGACAAGTCTCAATAAGATGACGAAAAGTCAGCAGTTGGACCTTCATATTCGCTACTGGGTGGACGACCACGCTGTTGCGTATGTATTAGATATAACTGATAATTGAAATAAAATGTTTTATTTAATTCAAGTAACCCACTTGTACATAATTATTTTCTAGGGTTCAAAATTTATTCAGATTTGACATTTTCCCCTCATACTTTTGTCGGAATGGGTGTGAAGTTGGCATTGAATTATATTTGAAATGGTATTAAAAAGGTCTCAAAAAGCCATGAATTTCATTTGGAAGATCCCGGGGGTACCCTGTATTAAGATTATCTAAAATTAGTTTGACATGTGTCTGTATATTGGAATGGAGGTTAGCTGTTTTTACTTCTTTTCTGGGCCAAAAACACGCTTTCACATTATTAGGGCTGTGTAAGCATCATCTATTTTATATAGATATAAAAATAAATTGAAACTATTGCGAGTTTTATGATATGCTGTAATAAATTTAAACGTTTCTTATGATTTACCACATATATGTAGACATTACATGAAACATTAGCTCATGAAAATTGACTTGAAAGTCCTGTAGAAGTCACGGGATTTTTGTATTAAAAACAAGTATGAACCCTGAAGCAGGGTGCAAAGTATTTACTCAGTTAGCTGGTAAATCCAGTGAGCATGGGGATATTTTGGCCAAGAGGCAGAAATACATGTTATGGATCAAAATGACTGATTTATCTATTATGCCCAAAATCATTCAAATATTATATTATGATCATGTTCCATGAGGTTCAACACTTTCTACTGTAAACATCAAAACTCAATTGCTGATTTGAGCTTAATTTAGCCACTTTAAATGTGATTTTCTCAGTGTTTTTATTATTTGAGATTGCAACAGAAACCTGGAATGAATTAATGACAATTAAAAAACATGATTGATTAATTTAAGAGTTTATTGTTTGTTGTGTTTTAATCCACATTAGGAGGAAGAGGAGTGAAGCGGAAAGCAGATGATGCTTTTCAGAGTGTTTCTGGTGGAGGCAAACCATCTGCCCACCAGAAACGCATCAAAGTTGCTGAGCTGGAGAACACAAGTGTAGATGCTGACACAGAGACGTCCAGCTCAGGTCAGTTCACTCTTAATGACTGGAAAAATGCTGGAAAACTATTAGCTTTGCTGCCATATGTTAAATCCCAGAGTAAAATAAACACCAATTAATGAAATGACTGATTAGTAATAATTCATTATTTACTGTAATCCACATTAGGAGGAAGAGGAATGAAGCGGAAAGCGGATGATGCTTTTCAGAGTGTTTCTGACGGAGGGAAACCATATGCTCTGCGGAAACGCGTCAAAGTTTCAGAGATGGAGAACACAAGAGACACAGAGATGACCAGCTATCAGGAGAAAACCAGCTCAGGTGTGTGTCCTGTCACAGATCAACACTTCTACAGCTTCAGCACCATAAATTTATTACCACTTAAAATTCTGAAACATGAAGCAGCAGGGTTCATACGGTCATGGAAAACCTGGAAAAGTCATGGAATTTTGACATGGCGTTTTCCAGGCCTGGAAAAGTTTTGGAAAAACAGAAAAACCCACAAAGTTTTGGAAAAGTCATGGAAATTACATTTACATTTAGTCGTTTAGCAGACATTTTTGTCCAAAGCGACTTAAGCTGCCGTCACACTACTGTAGAGCTTGTGCTTTCAAAATTCTGTCGAATGGCGCTGCTACTAGGCTTGATGAACGAATGACTGAAACCCGATAGAGGACTCGAAAAATGAACGAATCTTCTCCCGCTCTACAAAACGTGCGCATGCGCGAAATGAATGAATCACTTTAAGAACGAGTCATTCGTTCTTCTGTCACATAACGTGAAAGAAAGCACACGAGATGAGTTATTAAATAAATCTAATTGTCTTTGTGAAGCGTTTTGTAACATGATGCTGCAGGCATTAGAAACATAAACACTGTTTAAATGTTGTTTATTGTTTTATTACTATTTTTTTTTACCAGAAAAGCTTTATAACAAAAAAGATTACTTTAAAATCACAATAATAAAAACAAAAGAAAAACAAAATAGTGCACATCAAGCTAGGCTTTTAATAAATAAAAACAAATAAGCTTTAAATAACATGTTTGTGTCATAAAAGCTTTATATCAAATAGGGCAACAATGCCCAATAGAATTTCTTTTATGAAACAACAATTTAAGTGAAAAATAAATTCAAATAAAAACTACAAAAGCCACAGAGCCTAATGAGCTTAACTAATTGACTAGAATATTAAAACAACAGTGTACAACAAGCTTGGCTTTTTTGAGTAATTAGAATTAAATAAGCTTTGAAACAACACTCTGTTGCTTTACTTGTTGGACTTGGCTTAAGGCATGTTAGCATTCAAAAACACAACCCGAACCTTTGATAGGCTGAGTCTGTTTCTTCTTTCAGATGATTTGAAGTGCTTCTTTTGTCATTACTTGTTGGTCGCAGGATAAAAGCTTCTGCTAAATAAGTAAATGTAAATGCAATCTTTTTATACAAATATTAGACCAATAAATAAAGTTTGAATAGAAAAACATTATTAAACTAAAAAAGGGGGTACAAATGAACAAATTGCAAATCACTTGTAATTGTAGAATTTGATTAATTTATCATGTAGCCTAGCTTAGTGTTTGTTTTCTGATAGCAAGACAGTGAATAGACATTTTAAAAGCATGGGTCCATTTATTTGTAAAATAACAAAAATAAAACCACATATCCACCAGAAAAAACTAACAATAACTTAGTGACAATAGGACAGACCTTTTTTATTTTTAAGAAAATGCTTTTTAGGTACACATTGTTTGATGATTTTATGAAGTCTAAAATATGATCCATGATGCAACAAAAATGGTTTTACATAAGTATTACTGACTGAGGTTCTCGTTGCAGTGTACAGTGGAGCTACAGTTTAAGATCAGAAACGCACATAATAATAATAATAATAGTAATAATAATATAATAATAATAATAATAAATATAATATAATATAATATATAATTATGATGCACCCGTCTCTAAAGATGATTTGAAACCATTTACTAATTTCTACACACAATTCTGCTGTAGTGTCAAGTCAAGTAAGAAAGACTAATGACTCAAACCCGATAGAGGACTCGAGTCATGAACGGATCAAATCTGTTTCCGGCTCTAAACGCATATGATTGGCTTGCCTTTCCGTGATGAACGAATGACTCAAACTCGATAGAGGACTCGAGTCATGAACGGATCAAATGTGTTTAGCTGTTTCTTCTTCTTTTTTTTTTTTTCTTTTTTTTGCCGTTCTTTTTCTTCATTGTTAAAGATAATTGTTCTGCCTATTTGTTGTTGTATGTATAAATTGTATACACTGTCTATGGGCTTAATAAAAAAAAAAAAAAAAATGAACGGATCAAATCTCTTTCCGGCTCTAAACGCATATGATTGGCTTGCCTTTCCGTGATGAACGAATGACTCAAACCCGATAGAGGACTCGAGTCATGAACGGATCAAATCTGTTTCCGGCTCTAAACGCATATGATTGGCTTGCCTTTCCGTGATGAACGAATGACTCAAACTCGATAGAGGACTCGAGTCATGAACGGATCAAATCTTTTTCCGTCTCTAAACGCAAATGATTGGCTTCTGCCTTTCCGTGATGAACGACTCAAAAGACTTGAAAAATGAACGATACCTGCACAAATGTGCGCACGCGCGGATGAATGAATCACTCCCTGAGAGGACTCGTAGTTCCAGAGTCATATTGAAGATTCGTTCAAGAACGACCCATCACTACAAGCTTGAACTTTCGTATGCAGTGAAATGTGAAGCACGTGCTTGTGTTTCTGGTCTGCTGCATTCGCATGCCTATGAATATAAGTCTATGGAGCGAAAAGTGCAGTGTGATCACAGCTTTGCAATAGAAGTAGTTTTACCTACTATTACTAGTTTAATAGACTATTACAGAGTATCTGCGGGGTCTTAAAAGCATTGAAAAAGTCTTAAATTTGATAATCTCAAATTAAGGCCTTAATAGCCTTGAATTTGGTATCCAAAGTCTTGGATTTCGTTACAAAGGTCTTATTTTATTCATTTATTTTTGCCTTTCCTAGGATTAAGTTCATACCGTAACAAAGTGAACTGTTACTATTGTAGGCTAATTAAAAATTCATGCAGCGTAACGTTGAGTTGCACCTCGCGCTCAACGTCATTGCAGAAAGAGCGAAAGTGAGGTACAGAACAAGATAGTCGCTAGCCTAGTTTCTCGGCTAAAATGGGAAACCGAGACTCATGTGATCAGACAGCATTGGCTGTTCCCTGAAGTGTACGATTATGTTAGAGTGCTTTTAATGTGTACTTTAGTGCATCGTGACATCAGATGTTAAAAATGAGTCCGCTTGGCGCAGAGCCAGAGGAAGATGCGCGCCGCGCTTACAGAGCAGATACACACGCGCTAGAGAAGCGCTTCTGCAGACCGGGGCAATGTTGGGTTGCCATTTCAGTTACTGCAAACTCATGATTTTCCCCATGCTGCATCACTGGTAAAATAATTTTTACAAATGTGTTAAATGTGTGCTCGTAGTTGTGTAAAATAATGTGTTTTCGAAATATAAAGTTATTTGTTTTGTAAAACAGCGTACGCGGCTTTCGGTTTAGTTTGTTACCTCAGATTTAATTTGGATGTGATTCAAATGGCGCGAGACACAGAACGTAGACTCAAGCAACTTTGCCATGCTAGAAGCTCAGAGCTAGCATATAGTTAAAGTTATTCTTCGTGTGCACAGACAGAGGGACCGCAAACCGTACCCGAGTCTGCTTGAAAACAGTGGTCGGTGCGCGGTTAACGTGAACTTCACGGTTCACTTATGTGATCCCATTCACACCAGATCTTAGAAATACTGCACACATGAATTGGTAAAGCACTGTATGCACTTAATCAATCGCTTTTCTGACACACATGGGCCGGCTGAAAATGACGAGCAGCAGATCTCATTTAAGTAATTCCAAATCATATATTTAAAATACAAGTTTAGATTTCAAAGATATACAAATGTCATCTGTACATGCAACTTCAAAATTGTAACTTGCAAAACTTTCAAAATGTATAAAATATAAAAATGTTATATATATATATAGCCTATATTTATCAGCTCCAAGCTACATTTCCAGGTTTCGATGAATAAGCTATACATTAATACTTTACAAGTACACCAGTTTATTTTTTTACTTTTTAAGAACAGTGCCATTTTATTTAACTTTTAAAAGCACGTTTTAATGGTGAAGTTTTTTTTGTTTTGTTTTTGTCTGCAAGCACAGTTAATGTTAAAACTATAATGTTTAAAGTGGCTGACAATAATAAGTATTCTTAATAATAGGAATTAATCTGTCTGTTTTGTAAACTGTGCAGTGCTGCAGCTGCTTAATTAGGCCTATACTATGCTACTGTATTTCAATACTGGTCATTATGGTGGTACTTGGAGAGACCATTTTTGTCTGAGGTGGTACTTGGTGATAAAAGTTTGAGAACCACTGTTATAGAGGTTTTCAAAACCATATTTCCTGATTCTGAGGTTGCAGTGTGGAAGCAACAAAACTGCATCTATTACTAAATTTGGATTGGCTCTTTTTATTACTAAAGAACTGACTGACCAGGTCAATAAGGCCAACAGGTTTGTGGTCATGTTTGACAAGTCTCAATAAGATGACGAAAAGTCAGCAGTTGGACCTTCATATTCGCTACTGGGTGGACGACCACGCTGTTGCGTATGTATTAGATATAACTGATAATTGAAATAAAATGTTTTATTTAATTCAAGTAACCCACTTGTACATAATTATTTTCTAGGGTTCAAAATTTATTCAGATTTGACATTTTCCCCTCATACTTTTGTCGGAATGGGTGTGAAGTTGGCATTGAATTATATTTGAAATGGTATTAAAAGGTCTCAAAAAGCCATGAATTTCATTTGGAAGATCCCGGGGGTACCCTGTATTAAGATTATCTAAAATTAGTTTGACATGTGTCTGTATATTGGAATGGAGGTTAGCTGTTTTTACTTCTTTTCTGGGCCAAAAACACGCTTTCACATTATTAGGGCTGTGTAAGCATCATCTATTTTATATAGATATAAAAATAAATTGAAACTATTGCGAGTTTTATGATATGCTGTAATAAATTTAAACGTTTCTTATGATTTACCACATATATGTAGACATTACATGAAACATTAGCTCATGAAAATTGACTTGAAAGTCCTGTAGAAGTCACGGGATTTTTGTATTAAAAACAAGTATGAACCCTGAAGCAGGGTGCAAAGTATTTACTCAGTTAGCTGGTAAATCCAGTGAGCATGGGGATATTTTGGCCAAGAGGCAGAAATACATGTTATGGATCAAAATGACTGATTTATCTATTATGCCCAAAATCATTCAAATATTATATTATGATCATGTTCCATGAGGTTCAACACTTTCTACTGTAAACATCAAAACTCAATTGCTGATTTGAGCTTAATTTAGCCACTTTAAATGTGATTTTCTCAGTGTTTTTATTATTTGAGATTGCAACAGAAACCTGGAATGAATTAATGACAATTAAAAAACATGATTGATTAATTTAAGAGTTTATTGTTTGTTGTGTTTTAATCCACATTAGGAGGAAGAGGAGTGAAGCGGAAAGCAGATGATGCTTTTCAGAGTGTTTCTGGTGGAGGCAAACCATATGCTCTGCGGAAACGCGTCAAAGCTGCAGAGCTGGAGAACACAAGAGAAGCAGACACAGAGACGTCCAGCTCAGGTCAGTTCACTCTTAATGACTGGAAAAATCCTGGAAAACTATTAGCACTGCTTCAGATTTTGAGCAATAATAATTTGCCAATTAATGAAATAACTGCTCATTAATAATTAATTCTTGACTGTAATCCACATCAGCTCCAAGAGGACAGAAGAGAAAGGCTGGATGTCCAGATCAGGAAAGCAGAAATCAGGACACAGTGGCTGCCAAACGAATGAAAACAGGACAGATCCAACATGGCGGCAACAGCGGCGGGAAAACTGCAGCAGAAAACAGCAGCTCAGTTGAAAACAGCAGCTCAGTTGAAAACAGCAGCTCAGTTGAAAACAGCAGCTCAGTTGAAAACAGCAGCTCAGCTGAAAACAGCAGCTCAGTTGAAAACAGCAGCTCAGTTGAAAACAGCAGCTCAGTTGAAAACAGCAGCTCAGCTGAAAACAGCAGCTCAGTTGAAAACAGCAGCCCAGTTGAAAACAGCAGCTCAGCTGAAAACAGCAGCTCAGGTCTGTCTCCTGTCATAATGTTTTTGTCTAATCTGCAGTCGGGTTTTGGATTATTTTTCAGAATTTTACAGAAATATCTCACGATTAGAGCAGAACACTCACAGAAATGATGTCATAAATGTGATTTACTTTTCTCCAGGATCTATACTTGACAGATATGTGCTTGGAAAGAAGCTGGGACAGGGAGTCGAAGGCACTGTCTGTGTGGCTACACGGAAATCAGACGGCCAGAAGGTAACGGTCACTTTTCCTCTGCAGGGTGTGTGTGTGTGTGTGTGTGTGTGTGTGTGTGTGTGTGTGCGTGCGTGCGTGCGTGCGTGTGAGATGCATGTTGTCAGAAACACAATGTCACGCTTTATGCAGGTCAGATCAGACATCTCTCTGGTTAAATAAGTTTTGACTTTATGCTTTCTTTGCAGGTTGCCATTAAAGTTGTGAATGAGAAGCGTTATGGAATGTGGTACGGTATGGTAAGTATGCATACTCTACTGAAAATATAAGAAGAGAACAGATGAACTCCATGTTTAGTCAGTTTAAGGGTGCTTTCACATATGTGGTTCGGTTCATTTGGTCCGGACCAAGGGCAACAAATGATACATTGTAGCATTTTTCTGCTGTTTTGGGTCGCTTTCACACCACACTGATTGCTTTGGTCCGAACCAGTTGAAACGAACCAAAATGCAGTCATGTGAGAAAATCTACATCACTCACTGGCCAGATGTTATTGAGCAGTATTTCCTAAACTGCTTTTCAATTGGTCAGAATTCACGTGGAACTACCGCAAATAAACAAACCGGCAGACACACAATGTCGCTGCGCTGGCTGACGCAGTATCCCTGCTCATAGTAGCCTATACTATGTAGTTTGTATACATCACTTTAGACAAACTATACATTTCGAGAATGAAGCGCGGCTGCGGCTGGAAAACAATGTTTTAATGCATTGCAAACGGCGAAGGCATTAGGAGAAGGCGTGAATTAATTTAGCTAAACTGCGACATGGTCATCTTCCGGAAATATTACCAACGATCCATCAGGTAATGTTTCTCTCTCTCTCTCTCTCTCTCTCTCTCTCTCTCTCTCTCTCTCTCTCTCTCTCTCTCTCTCTCTCTCTCTGTTTAAAACTGTTGGGAAAGCGCTGTCAACAAATATTTTTCCTCCAAACCCCATAAGATAGACAGAGTAACGGACTACGGCAGCTGGATTAGTCCAAAAGGTGCAGTACTTTTTGCGGTTGGGTCTGTTTTAGTTTGGATCACGTTCTCACCACAAACGAACCGCTCCAAGGTTCGTTTGAAAGCGTACCGAGACCACCTCTTCAAGCAAGTCTCGGTACGCTTTTTTGGTCCGCTTTTGGTGCGATTGCTACGTTCTCACCTGCCCAAACGAACCGCACCAAGAGTGAAAACGAACTCTAGTGCGATTCAACCAAACTAAACAAGGCAGGTGTGAAAGCACCCTAAGATGTCATGTTTTTATGTTGTGCATTGAAGGGTACAAATGCAAACAACACGGTTTATGGAAATGACTGAAACTGGACGTGTTTAGTCATTTCCAGAAATCATGTTTTTACTGAGAATATTAAAGAGTTTCTGGAAATGTCTAAAAATGGGGGTTATCTGTTTCTGCAGATGATCTGTGGAGCACAAAACCAGTCATAATGTCTGGAAACTGAGATTTGTGTATCATCTGAAAGATGAATTAAGAAGCTTTTCAATAATGTTTGGTTTGTTAGAACAATATTTGATGGAGATGCGGCTGTTTGACAATCTGGAACGTGAAGAAAATCTCAATATTGGGAAAATCAGCTTTAAGTTACTAAAACTAAATTCTGCACATTTCCATGTAAATTCATTCATTTTCTTTTCGGCTTAGTCCCTTTATTAATCTGCGATCACCACAGCCGAATGATCCACAAAATTATCCAGCACATGTTTTACACCGCGTGTGCTCTTTCAGCAGCAGCCATCACTGGGAAACATCCATACACACTCATTCACACACATAAATACACTACAGACAACTTAGCTTACCCAATTCACCTGTACCACATGTCTTTCGACTGTGGGGGAAGCCGGAGCACCCTGAGGAAATCAACGCGAACGCGGGGAGAACACACAAACTCCACACAGAAACGCCAACTGACCCAGCCGGGTGTAGAACCAGTGACCTTTTTGCTGTGAGGTGATTGTGCTACCCACTGTGTCACCATGCTGCCTCCATGTAAACTACATATGATAATAGTATCACATCGATAAGAAATGCACAAATTATATATTGAAACTAAATCTTTACTTAAAGTCATAAATTTGAGTTTTCCCAGAAATATACCCGCGTGACAAAAGACTGGTTTTGTGGTTCAGGGTCACACGTAGTGTTGAATTTGAGTTAATATGTGAAAATAGCTCTGTTTCCATCCACCTGTTTCATGCGCATTTAGGATTATCACATAAACAAAGCTTTATGAAAACGCCAAGATGCACATACATGATCTCATGTGCATAACTTATTAGGATTAACTTTTTATTCCAGAGGAAATAATGTGCATAAACTAGGTTAGAAGCATTTTTACCAAATAAATTCCAGCATGCACATTTAAAAAGTCATGTGATTGTGATAGGAGGATATAAATGTGTGTTTGAGGGTCTTTGCGTCATTAATGTTGGCTTGCAGCTCTCCATTGTTGCAGATCTGAAATGTTGTTCTGCTGATTGTAAAAGGCCTCAGCCCTCTAGTATCATTCTCTAGTATCAGGCCTTCTTCTATTATTATTCCCTCCAGAATTGTCTTGAGCATCTGTTTGCGCTCACGTTTCGAAAAGCCACCGCATTCACGCGTTCATTTCGTCTTGGTCTTCTAAAGCGAAACTCATTTTTCTGACTGATATTTGCCGCCGGTTTATAAGGCAGTGGTGATTTTACTCTCTAGACTCATTGATGGAAACGCTGCTTTATTCTTTTATATGATATTGCAGTTTTGTGCATAAATGTAATCAGCGTCTTTGTATGGAAACACAGCTAGTGACACATTATAATGTCGTTTATATATGAAACACTCACATCTGACCTTTTCCTGACTTTATTTTTCTCTAGCTTGGATTTCCTACACGTTTGATCCCGGAAGCATATAATATGATGGTCCTCAAGAGACCTCCGCTCTGCCCGCACATCATAGAGCTCTACGAGTACGCCATGGAGGAAGGGAAGAACTACCTGGTCATGGAGTACGGGTCCTCGTACATAACCTTGGCTAAATTCATCAGGAAGAACAATGGCCGCCTGAGTGAGAGTGTTGCGCGGCAGCTGATCATGCAGCTCATTATTGCAACACAGCGCTGCGTTGAGCATGGCATAGAACATGAGGACATACATAGACAAAACATCCTGGTCAATCCAAAGACCCTGCAGCTCAAGCTAATTGATTTTGGCCACAGTTTGTGCATCGAAAAAGGGTATCGGAGAGACCCCACTCTGGGTGAGTTGCCTTTTTAGTGCTGTTATTAAAGGGATAGTTCACACAAAAATGAAGATGGTTTTATTAATGAATAACTCTCATGTCGTCCCGAACCCCTGAGACCCCTGAACACAAATGAAGATATTTAAGATGAACTCTGAGAGCTCTTTAAGTCTCCATAGACAGCAAGGGTTTATAAAAGGACCCTAAAGCATCCTCAAAACAGACCATATGCCTTCAGTGGTTCAATCAGAACTTTATCAGACTCTGAGAACACTTTTATTTCCACATAAAGCTTAAATAACCACTTTATTGAACAGGTTTACATCCTCAGTGTCAGTATATTGCGCATGTTCAGGAGTGCTCTGAGGTCTTCACACATGTTGCTCTCAGTTGCACTGCTGATGTGTTATCTCAGATGCTTTCTCCCAGTCAGAAGAGGACATCAGCGGTGTACTGTACTCTCCTGAGTGTGCACAATATACTGACACTGAGTACAAGAAACTGTTCAATAACTCATGATTTTCAGATGAACCACTGAAGGCATATATGGTCAGAGAGCTCTCGTGTTTCTTTTAAAATATCTTCATTTGTGTTCAGAAGCTGATAGAAGGTCTCGGGGGTTTAGGACGACATGAGGCTGAGTGATTAATAACAGAATTACATTTTTGGGTGAACTGACCCTTCATCTGTAACCTCCTGTGTATGTATAATAATGTCAGGAGGGTAAAGATATTGGGAATTATTGACATGAAAATCTCTCGCCTGCAGGAATAACAAGATACCGTCAACAGGAGGAGGAAGGCTACAGACAAATTCATTTTACTGTTCAGTCATATGTTGAGGATGTTTACAGACTGCTGTCATATATGGTCAGTGGATATCGCTGTTTCTCCAGATATGGACGTCCACTATTTCACTCCAGTTTGTCAGCAGGTGAGAAAACAACACTACACATGGTGGAGCTCATGCACCACCTTTAGGGGGGCTGAGTATTTCAAATCACTTTTTTATTGTCACATCTTCAGCAGCACGTGTGCTATGATGAGTGAAAAGCTTAAAAAAGCTTATTTTCACTCAGCCCCCTTTTAGGTTTTAGGATTAGCTCATGAATAGTCCACTAGTAAATTATCGCCTCAGTCCCCTTTAAATTTTATATGAAAACGGCAGCAGACTTCCTCCGTTTTTAACTAATTTTTTCAGCAAAGCTGTACCGAGTGAGAGCAGAAGCTGTGTGTTTATCGATAGATTGGAATAATATCTGCATATTTGCAGTTCTTTGCTGTAGGAACTCTTGTATCACTTGTACCCCAATGTCATGCAGGAGCAATTGGGTTTCCCATCTACTATTTCCTCAGCGCTCCTCTCATCATCATAGCTGTTTCCTCCAGTGAAAATAAAACTCTATTTCAAAATGAACTCTGAATATAAAACACATTACAGTGCATGTGCCATTAACTATAGCGTATACTCATGCACAGAAAGACTCAGTGAATGTTCTTATTTTAACTGCATATCGAGTGACATCATCAGATTAAAAATTATTTCTTATTTTGCCGTGTATTATGATGGTGAATTATGTAAATTAGCCTGTACTATTTTACATGTTCATATTTATGCCATTTTGAATGAGAATAGTGGTGGTTTTATGCATTTAATACATGAAAAAAATGTACTTGAGTATAGAAAGTGGTTTGTACCACAGTAAACCGGTGTGTTGAGCCTATTTCACTCATTCAGAACTCAAATGGCTATGGCTGTCTATGAACTACAGAGGAATAGTGCTAGTTTAGTATACTACCCTGCCATATTAGCCAAACGTTGTGTATTCATTTTAAATTATGACTTAAATGTGCTTATTAGGCCAATATGTATATCAGTTGTACAGAAAACAGCTGGACACTACTGCCACCATATGTCATCATGGCTGTAAATAAAAGCTGTCAGATTAAATGCACAATTTATAAGCAATTGTCATACAAGTAATGTATAGTAAGTAATTGTCGCATGTTAAAGGATTTTAAATGCAGAGGCAAAAGCTCACAGTAATCCATTGATAATGCCACTTATTCCATGGTCATTTTCCAAGTTAAAGACAATTTAAAGTAATATTGCAGCACAATATTTGACTGAATCTCAGTCAGTTACGACTCTGTCGTGTGTTTGAACTTATAGCTCATAGTAACATGTGTTAGCTACCTCATCCTGTCTGTTTCTGAGCTTATTTGCGAGTTGATTGATCCCCATTGCCTCTAGATGAAGCACACGTCCAGTGAAAGCTTTAGCAATGGTCACCGAGTTGGTTACTGCTAAAGTTTGAGTGGGGCGCATTCATCTGGAACTGTGATTATAACTGACTGAAACTGTGTATTTAATGATCTTATTCCAGCCAATCAGAATCAAGTATATCACCAGACCATTATATAAAGCTCTGTGTTGTATCGTCATCAGGAGCATCCATCACTAACATGTTCTCTCTTTAATATTTCTGCAGAATACCGGGATCTGATTTGGTGGATGATCAGTTTCCGTCCTCAAACAGGACCTGTTTTAGAGGAGCTTTTAGAGCACAAGTGGTTCAGCATGACGTAGACTCCATCAGCAGCAGGAAACAAGTTTTTTATACTTCCATTTATGTAAAATTGTTTTGCTGTTTTCCGCTTCTGCTTCCCAGATTCTGCACTTCCTCCTGTGAGTGTTGCAGTCAGAGCTGCATGTAAATGAGGGCCAGGTGAAGCGTCCCCATTGGTCCACCAGCTCTAGACCGACAGCTCCTCCTCCAGCCAATCAGGCGAGGAGGGAAGCTGATGTCTCTCTAATGGCGGGCGATGCGCACAGGCGACGCCGGAGATTGAGTGTTAGCCGCTAATCCTCAGCTGGGGTCAGAGGTGGAAAGAGTAATAAAATCTTGTACTCAAGTAAAAGTACTGTTACTTACAAAATTTTTTACTTAAGTAAAAGTAAAGTTACATGTCTATAAATCTACTCAAGTAAAAGTAAAAAATAACTCATTAAAAATGTACTCATGAGTAAAAAGTAAAGAGTAACTATTTCTCAAAAGGGACAAGGCGATTTAAATCTCCAATTAGTTGTTTTTATTTAAGTAACTTAAAAAAAAATAAAGACCAATAACAAAAAAAGTATATAATTATTTTAAATATTTTACAGATTATCCTCTTTAACAATTTATCCAAATTCACAAATTCTAATGCAACATCTGCTGTGTTAGCTAAATGGGCTATATGCACAGACTTAAAATTTTTAGCCAGGGAGCCCAAATGCTTCCGATGAACTGTCTTTCCATTTCAAAATTGTCACATTTAAGATCTGTTTTCTTTAAAAATCAGCGATCTTCACTGCCTGTTAGATATATGATATGAAGGGGGGTCTCAGATCGGACAAGAAGCACTGCATTAATGTCCATTTTCCCCTCGCCATGTCTTTAAAATATAACAGTTTGTTTTACCCCAGTATTTTGGCTGTTGCTAGATTGGATACAATTGCGGCCGGAAGTTAACGAGAATTATTTATATTATTTATTAAACTTCACATTTGTTGTATTTTATTAACGTCTACCCCCACCCTAACCCTAAACCCAACTGTCACAGTACTGTAAAATATAAATTATTGTTATACATTCATTCATTCATTTTCTTTTCAGCTTAGTCCCTTTATTAATCTGGGGTGGCCACAACAGATTGAAGCGCCAACTTATCCAGCAGCGGATGCCCTTCCAGCTGCAACTCATGTCTGGGAAACCCATACACACTCATTCACACCCACATACACTACAGCGACCTTTTTGCTGGGAGGCGACAGCACTACCTACTGCGTCACCGCGTCGCCTATTGTTATACAGTGTCATAAAAAATGCTGCTATATTGATGTGCATAGCACACATCCAGCCGGCCGCATATCCAATCTAGACTTTACCTCAGTATTTTCAATGGAATTTCTGCGCTAGCCTGTTGCTACTGACGGCGCTAGTGGTTACACCATCTTTCATCTAATTTTACACTTCAACAACTAAATGAATGCTTAAGTCAATTTAACTGAATGTATTGTAATTACATTACAACTTCGATGCTGTAAAAACAACCTTGTGAAATTGAAAATAGTCACATTAAGCTGGAAGTCACATTCACCGGAAGTTTATCGTTGGCTTTAAAACTCTAGCGGTGCGTAGAGCCCATTGTGCATAAACAATTTGCTCCAAGTCCCTGTTAATATCTAATCTTTGTGCTAATGAACATTAGCAATGTTACAAACACAGCTGGGCAAGTTACGTCCAAAATGTAATACATTGTATATTTATGGTTACTGTCATTTCTTTTCTTGTAATTAGTTACATTCCAATATTAATATCTCAGAAATGCATTACACTACTTTTGTATTACTTTTAGGTTACTTTAACCAAAATAACCACAGAAGTATGACTATTATGAATTAAAGTATGAATTTTCAATAGTATGTCTATGTTTTCAAATACATTTTGCTATTAATTGTAATTATTCTGAGAGATTTTTGTTTGCAAAAGGAGTCTGACAACAGCCAGTGCTCCACACAGAGATCAGATAATTTGACATACTGTATTTTCTTTTAAATATATATTCATAGCACTTCACTTTTTCCTCATTTTTTTATGTTACAGCCTTATTCCAGAATGGATTAAATTCATTTATTTCCTCAAAATTCTACACACAATACCCCATAATGACAATGTGAAAAAAGAGTTTTTGAAATTGTTGCAAATTTAAAAATAAAAATAAATTAAAAATAAAAAAGCTGAAAAAAAAAAAAACATGTACATAAGTATTTACAGCCTTTGGCGTGAAGCTCTAAATTGAGCTCAGGTACATTCTGTTTCCACTGATCATTCTTGAGATGATTCAGTAGCTTAATTGGAGTTCACCTGATAATATCCACTGATTTTTATATTGTCGATCAAATGAATTAAACTATTAAAAATGCAACAAACATTTGTTTTGGGCCAAACTACAAAAACAAGCTAATTTAAAAGCGTTTTAGTTTTGGTTTTGCAAGTTTCACACTAGTTTGATCATGTATACATGTCATTATATAACTATATTGTATAAATATTATTACAAAGGCCTACATCATGCTGACAATAAAAACTAAATGACATGATATAACAGGTGATTGTCCTCTGAGTGCACCTGAAAAGACATGAATGACACTTCTCATAAAGCTTGAGAAGCATACAGTTCTTCGTGATATATATATATATATATATAATTTGTCAAATAAAGAGTTGCAGGTTAAGGAAACACTAAACAACATGTGATAAAGTTACCGCGGGCCCTGGTGCAGATGAAAAGAAAAATAGAAAGATAGATAGGTAACTAGAACAGACAGAAACAAGGTGCGCGCTGCTGATGCACTCGCCTGCAAGTTACTTCTGCGCTATGCACGCGCTACTTCAGCTTTTTTTCTGCGATGGGAAAAAAAAAGTCTCCCCGCATCCATCACGGTCTGTATCATATCATGTGCGCGCTGCTTTATTTCCGCATAGTAATGATCTTTATACCGCGGATCAAGTGCAGTGAAGTGTAAAATTAATAATGAGTCATATACAGTAGCTTACCTTGTCATTGCTGGGGATGACAGGCATTTTGCTGATAAACCTCCTAAACTCCGACGATAAATCCAACTCCAGCAACAGTAAATAGACAAGTTTACCGCTGATTTTTCTATCGCTGCAGTGACGTGGCTTCCGGGTGCGATTTCCTTTTTCTTTTTTTGTTGCATTTCTTTATATATTTATTTTTTACTCAGTAACGCATATGATTTAAAATGTAGCGAAGTACAATACTTTAGGCAAATCATACTTAAGTAAAAGTAAAATTACAGATTTTAAACACTACTCTAAAAAGTACAAATTCTCAAAAAAACTACTTAATTACAGTAACGTGAGTAAATGTAATTCGTTACTTTCCACCTCTGGCTGGGGTAGAATCTGTCTGCGGCAGGACAGCATTAATAGTTTGAAATAACTAAAGGAAAGCAGGTTGATTCACGTTTAGACAGGACGTAGTGTTTTTATATTAACTGGGTTAGCACTAACTGTAGAGGAAATAGTGATATTAAGGGAAATAGTCACAGATTAATCAATCAAACTGCTGGAAAGAGGGATTTATTTGCATACTCGTGTGGTTTATTTCTATAGCTGTAGGATTAATAATAGAAGATAAAGTCAGCGTATTATTACTGTAGTGCGTCAATAAGACAAAAAGCCGAGTTTAGACAGTCGTCGTAGCTCTAACGGGACTTTAGGCAGGTTTAAGTGAGATAAGCGCATATAACAGGGGCGTCATGGGCCGGGTTTTAAGGCTTTTTCTCTTTAACAGAGATAGGATAGGATGCTGTAGATGGCGCTGACGGGGCAGGATTATACGGGCGAATAAACTAGAAATAAGAGCCTCCTGCCACAGACATATTTTACCCCAGGTGTGGATTTCTCAGATCTGATGAGGATTATTTCTAGTGCTGCTGCTCACACTTTCTGCTTTCTTCTTCTTTTCTCTTGTTTTACAAGCGAGCGCTGGATTTCTGGAAATGAGCTTTAACATAAACGAGTAGTTGAAGTAGTTTAACATGAACAGCAGGGTTTGGTAAATAACAGCATTTTAGTAAAGACTGGGGGATTTAGAGAGTGTTTATGGACACAAATGTAGTTTAGAGGATGACTTTGTAATAGATTTTATTGATATTAATTAGCTTATTGATAATGTTGTGGAAATCCTGTGCTTGTTTGGAGAAATCATTGGTCCTCATTGATGAAACATCTGTAAATATTGGAGTAAGTTAGTGATAGTTAAAGGTTTGATAGTTAAACGTGTCCGTTAATGAATTATAATCAGTCAGGGTTAGGGTTTAGGGTTAGGGAATAATCATCTTTCAGTAATGAGGCCAAATCTCACCTCTCTCTTTCTTTTTCTGCTTTTCCAGTTAGGCCAAGGGTTAGGGTATGTGTTAGGGTTATGTTAGGTTAGAGTTTAGTTAGGGGTAGGTTATGTTAGGTTTGGGTTTAGTTAGGGTTTGGTTAGGGTTAGGCTTTTGTTTTGAGGGTTAGTTATTCATTGTTTTTCTTTAAGTTTGGTGTATTTAGTTTTTCCTGTCTTTCTTCTTCTCCATCACTGTTGTGTGTCCACTGCACAGATTGTTATTTAAGAGCAATTGTTAATTATTATACACTTCTCTGTCCTCGCCTGTGGGCATTGGTCGCTATTAGAGTGACGTCACCTTCCCTCCTCGCCTGATTGGCTGGAGGAGGAGCTGTTAATCTAGAGCTAATGGACCAATGGGGATGCTTCAGCCGGCCCTCATTTGCATGCAGCTCTGACTGCGACACTCGCAGGAGGAAGTGCACAATGTGGGAAGCAGAAGCGGAAAACAGCATAATGTCAGAAAACAATGGAAGTATGAATTCCTCATGATTTTATTTTGTCACTGACCACATGTGTGCTGCTCTTCATATCATTTCTGTGAAACTGAGACTGTACGCAGAGCGGCCTACGAACCCCATGGAGTGTGTTGAAGCTGTTTTCTGCTGATCAAACTGTAAACTATTGTCTTCAATAAATTGTATCTCTGACTCCTGGTCTTTGTTCATCACACCAAACTCACCTAAAACTGCAAAGAGCAACCTGGATAACACCCTACTGAACAATTACAGGCCGATTTCCCATCTCCCTTTCATTGGCAAAATCATTGAAAAGTTGTTTTTAACCAGGTTAGCACGTTCTTAAGCTGCAAGGGATGTTTAGACAATTTTCAATCTGGTTTCAGAGCACATCACAGTACAGAGAGCGCCATGGGCGTTGCTAGGCCTATTTTAGGGGGGCTGTAGCCCCCCTATATTTCTGCTCAGCCCCCCTAAAACTTTTGCGATTAGCTCATAAACTGTACACTAAACTATCGCACTTTACAGTGCATGTGCATTAACTATACCACACAGTCTTGCACAGAAAGGATTAAACACAGTGACAGAACCACTCAGGGAATGTACTCGTTTTAACTGTCACTGAGTCACTGAACATCAAGTGTTGTCTAGTATTAAAACAATACTTCTTATTTATTAGTATCATTCAGATCATGAAATATGTGACTTAGCCTGTAAGTTTAAAAATATATATGTATGTCATTTAATTAGAAAAGTGGCATACATGGAAACAAAAAATGCACTTGAATATAGAAAGTGGTTTTTACTACAGTAAACAGGAGGGTTGAGCCTATTTGGCTTACCCAGAACTCAAATGGCTGTGCCTGTCTATGTAATACATAGGAATACTAGTATACAACCCATATTAAACAAACATTTTAAGTGTATTACTATTAAATTACTACTTAAAAATGTAATATTAGGCTTTATATGTATTTTTTTTTACCTGAGCCCCCCTAAAATGAAAATCCTAAAATCGCCCCTGGAGAGCGCTCTTATAAAGATAATAATAACAGTGCTGGTATTGCTCGATCTCAGTGCTGCATTTGACACGGTCGATCACAGCATACGTCTGGATAGGCTGGAAAACTGGATTGGGCTGTCTGGGACGGTCCTCAAATGGTTCAAATCGTAACTTGTAAGATTTTATAATGTTTTAGGATTGAAAGATGTTTACTGTTACCATAAGCCATGTAGGACCATGTTAAGCCATGTTACCATGTAAGAAAGTGCACCGTAAGCCAATTCTGAAGCATCAGAAAAGTAATGGAGCTGAATCGGTGACAAGCAACTGGTGGATATTGATCGAAGACATCTTGGAATTGTCAGAGTCGAGAGCAAAGGCAAGTCATTTAACCATCTGCGCCACTGTTATAACATCTGCTGGTATTTCCTCATCCCGATCAATTTTCCTGCGGCACAGCTCTTGAAAGATCGCCTTTGCAAAGATGGAACTGGTAGTGT
This sequence comes from Danio kyathit, assembly GCA_903798195.1. Taxonomy (NCBI): domain Eukaryota; kingdom Metazoa; phylum Chordata; class Actinopteri; order Cypriniformes; family Danionidae; genus Danio; species Danio kyathit. The sequence continues at coordinate 192,064 of CAIGQS010000073.1, forward strand.
TCGCAATTCCTCTCTATGTTGCAGGCTTATCAACTGTCTTCCAATGTAAAACAGTCTCTTTCCACCTCCCAAAGGACACCTAGTGTTCGTTCATAGGGTAAGTCCTCCTGATCGAGATTGACCTTATGCAATGAGTTGGCCCACAGTTAGGGTTACCACTTTTAATACAAAAAAATAAGGGACGCATACTGCAGTGGTGGCTACGTCCCCAATCACAGGCCCAATAGCATGCCAGTGGGGGTAAATCGCAACTTAAAGTATGTTTTCAGGAAAGTAAAAACACTTGGACATTAAAATAAACTCTTTTATTGAAATCTGTGTAAACAGATCAGATGCAGTCAGTCTTTCTCTTTTACAGCTCTGCAGCACTGTTATAGCTGATGTTGTGTTTAATAGTGTGGTACACCTGCGTTAACTCAGCTGCTGTAGAGGAGAGGAGAAAATACTAATCAACCTAATTTTAAAGCGTTGTATTGTTAAAAGATTTTGGCTAAAATATTTATCATTAATTGCAGTAACACCTATCCCAACATGTAAACAGCACATACATAAACTAGCTACAAACATTAGCTAGTAAAGTAAAAATAGCCTATTTCTAATTTAAAAATTTGGAAAGTTGCAATTTACTAGTTTATTTTCTTTACATGGGCGTTATGTTGTTATTAATGTAATAAATGTAATGTTTTATGTAATAAATTAATGCTTATGTGCCTGACTTTTATATTTATTTTAATATTATAACAAATCATATTACATTGGACCGTGATCCACTTACATTGTATTTACAGAATTTATACAAACTACAATTTGTGACCCAGTGTGTGAAAACCAGACCAAATCTAATTCTGAGGGAGAGTTTGATTGTAGCCATTAATTTCACTGTGATTTCAGCTGTTGATTTTAATAGAAACAGCTAAATGAAGTAACATCACGGTAACATTCAAAGTTGCAAATGCAGTATTTTGAGTGCACTATGAAAGATAAATGATTATTTTGGTGACGCATCATTTATTATTGCAGAAACAGAAAAACAACTCATTCTCGAATCCCTTCAGACTGACTGGAGAGCATCATGATCATCACTTTAATAATAATAACTGACATGATTTGTACATTCTCTGCTGAAACTCCTGCTGCAGTAAATACAGTAAGGCATCATTCATTCATTCAAAGCAGAAGCGTTCAGAAATGACGGAGGAAAAACTATATTGTGTACAAAAAAACCCAACTAAATATGGCACGGCTTCAGTGCTGGAGACGCTACTGGTCCCACAGAAAGATCCAGAACACAATCAGTTCTTCAGTTTGAGGAAGACCATGATTTACTGTCCATTAAAGCACCGCTGATGATGATGAAGACATCAGGCTCCGTCTCAAATCCTCCAGTTCACTACACTTGGCCAGCAGCTGATGCACGGATAAAGTGTTTGTCTTGTTTTCCAGAAATAAGATGATGTACAGTCAGAAGTCAGAATTATTTGCGTTTTCTTTGTCAAATATTTCCCAAGTGATGTTGAACAGATTCAGGAATTTTTCACAGTATTTCTGATAATATTTTTTAATGTCTTATTTGTTTTATTTCAGCTAGAATAAAAGCAGTTTTTAATTGTTTTAAACCTTTTTAAGGTCAATATTATTAGCCCCCTTAAGCAATATTAGTTTTGGATTGTCTACAGAACAAACCACTGTTATACAATGACTTGCCTAATTACCCTAACTTTACCCTAATTACCCTAGTTAAGCCTTTAGATGTCACTTTAAGCTGAATACTAGTGTATTGTATATAAGTGTATAAAGTGTAATATAAATATGTGTCTTGAAGAATATCTAGTCAAATATTATTTACTGTCATCATGGCAAAGAGAAAATAAATCAGTTATTAGAGACGAGTTATTAAAACTATTATGATTAGAAATGTGCTGAAAAAATCTCTCCAATAAACAGAAATTGGGGAAAGAAATATTCACAGGGGCTAATAATTCTGACCAGCTGTGTGTGTGTGTGTATTTGAGTGCACTGAAAAAATGGTTCATTGGATTTGCTCGTTTTTTTTAAGGTAAGTGGTTCCAAACAGTTTCAATGGGCTGAATATAAACAAACGAATTAAATGTAGTAATATTCAACTTCATTTGTTTGTGTGTGTGTATTATATATATATAAATTTAACTTAAACTACATCCCTTTTTCCAGTATGAACTGTTACACATTCTAGCACCTAAGCGCACACACACACACACACACACACACACACACACACACACACACACACACACACACACACACACACACACACACACACACACACACACTAAGCTTAAAAAGTGTTTGTAAAAAGCATATGTAGGAACTCAGCCACATTTCTAAGTGGAATTAGATTCTTGCAGTCAAACTAGACTCTTGCTCCCCCTCTCTCCCTTTTAATTAAGTATCGCCCGAAGCTTAATTCCAATACACATGTCTTCCCCTCTCACCACAAAGACGTGTTGTAAACTCAGCTCACATGACAGTGACAACTGAATTATCAAAACCAATGAAAGAAAGACCCTCTGTCTGCTTTGGGGTTTTTGGCTCCCCCGCCTCATTTCCTGCCCGAGGAGGATAACCCAGCATTATCCTCTGAACAAAGAGAAATGTGATTTTCGGACAATTCACGTTTAAAAGTGTGTTTTTGCTTTAATGCTTTATTGCGAATAGTTTTGTATATTGTACTATGTATGTAAGCAAGGGTTTTTCACTTAAATATTGCATGTAAATGAAACAATGCAACGTGTGGCACGCTCGTAATTAACTGTATTTGATAAAGTTCCTTAGTGTTTGATGTCGGACTGTAGAGCTCGGTATTCAGAAAACATTGATGGAAACGATAAAATTGTATCTGCAAATAGTAGTTAATTACAAAGTTTCATTTAATTTTTGATAACAGTAAACTAAGTTTTATGCTCAGCGCGTGAGCACAGATTACTCCTCCCTGGGCGTGAACAACTGGGGAGAGGAGAGGCATGGCCTCGCTCAGTAGCCACAGCCATTGGTCAACCATGGAGTAGGCGGGCTTAAGTCCTGCCCACTATAAAGCCCTCAGCTTTTGAATTTTTATTGCTTTCGTTTGGTTTCACAAAGGGGACTCCACGCACAAACTTTGCGTTGCACGCTTCCCGCCTTTACACCGCGCTGCCGGACATTGCTCTCGGAAGAAGCACCCCATAAGACCTGCGTCTGTCCACCGTAACCGCACCACGGCAACGAGACCGTTCACAGGAGCCCACGCCGCTTCTGTGTACGCCGCAACTCGCATGAACTCAGTCTGACCCTGTCCTGCTCGTGTAACCGCTCCCCGGGAACACGCGGACGCCATCTCATCAAGCAGCACGGTCAGTCATTCAACTTCCCTGAACTCTGCTTTCCCAAGTCATTCAAGGATCAAGCCGCTGGAAGAATTCCCTTTCACCGAACTTCCCGCTTGCTGACGTCAAACTTTCGTCACCGGGATCACGAAGCCCAGCTCCAGAAGACGAAGGAAGAGCCCTCTTCAACAAAGACATCCCCACTACGTCAACGCACGGCAACCAATCGGCTGCGCCGGAGTTCCCTTCAACCAGCTGACGAGCGGAACTGGTCACGCAAGTAAACACAAACCAAACTTTCGTTCCTGGCTGAAGCTGGTGTTAATTAAGTTTAACAGTAAATCCTAGTCAGATTCTCTGCTTGGTGGTTCTCTAAGGTTGCAATGCTAAGAACTTCTCACGTGCGAGACGTTTGGGACTCTTAGTTGGTCATTCTCAGTAACTCAACTCATTCCAGAACTGTGTGTGTGTGTGTATCTTTGTGTTTGTTTTGTTTTACATTAGAGTAGTTAATGCGTGTGTAGCTTAATAAACTTGTGTTTCATTTTAAGATCCTTGTCGGAGTTTTTATGTGTTTTTAAGTTACTGCCTCAGCTATATGGTCTAGCTACCTTGCTTGTGAAACTGTTTATATTGTTATTTTGGCCAAGTAATAATATAACATAGATTTACTAAAGATAAAGTTACGTTGCTTACTTCTATTCGGGTGGACCAATAGATAACGTAAGCGTGGTAACCTAATTTTGACTGTGAACCAGTCGTTTGAATCTCTTGATTCGATCCCCGAGAATTAATATAAATTAATTCGAACTTATGAGCTAATTCTTAAAGTACCGGACATATTAGATGGTCCAGGCACTACATTTAATGGTGGAGAATGCGGGCAATAGATGAACTCTCTTTTAAGCACATAAAACCCCGAAACACGTTGTTGATCGTTTCTATTTTTGACCGAAAAGATAGATTAGAGGAAACAGGATTCGCTACACATGTGTCATTACTCTATCATTGTACCATGCGTTTTATTGCTTGATGGCATGTTGAAGTGTTGTTGAGAAAGTAAAACTGCTTTTAATCCGTCCGCCGAGACGAAGTGTGCATAAACGTGCACAAAAATGCGTTTTATTGCTTGACTGCATGTTGAAGTGTTGTTGAGAAAGTAAAACTGCTTTTAATCCGTCCGCCGAGACGAAGTGTGCATAAAAGTGCACAAAAATGCGTTTTATTGCTTGACTGCATGTTGAAGTGTTGTTGAGAAAGTAAAACTGCTTTTAATCCGTCCGCCGAGACGAAGTGTGCATAAACGTGCACAAAAATGCGTTTTATTGCTTGATTGCATGCTGAAGTGTTTTTGAGAAAGTAAAACTGCATAAAAATCCGTCCGCCAAGACGAAGAGCGCTAAACTGCACGAGATCCGCCCGCCGAGGCGCACTGTGCAAATCCCTGCAGTAGATTCGTTCGCTGAGACGAACAGTAAAGCCGCTTTAAGAGCGCAGAAAGAGGCAGATAAGCGAGTTCCTTATCTCTTCCTCTTAAAAGGGCCCTAGACAGTAAGATTTCTTATGCCGCGAGATTCCGGCTCTGAAATCAGCTGTTTTTCTCCTGGCAACTGGGTTTAGAATAAATAAACCCACCTTTGCCGTTTTATTCGCTGAAAGTAGTGAATTAAAGAACGCGGTGCTTAGATAACTGTGTTTTGTTGGAGAAAGTACTTGTCTTGATCAAGTTTGTGTGGTCTGAATCCACAGCCGTGTTACTGCTGAAACAGACTCTAACACGAAGTGCCGAGATCTCGAGATCTCGCATTAATCTCAAGCATTCTGTAAATTACAGTTTTGCTGTGCACTGATGAGATAAAGGATCTAACCAGTGCGCGTGACCGCACAGCGAGGACCCGCGGCCTCCATAGTGTATTACCCAATAATCGCTAAAGCTGTGCTCATTGGTCACTGATTATCAGAAAGATAATACTCTGAATAATTGCTATTGTGCAGTGTGAAGCATCACCCTTGCAGAACGCTATTTTCACCAGTTGGTGACTGGTCGCTATAGCAACGACCTGACCCGGAAGTCCTGAAAGACTCGCCGGAACTTCAGTCATTCGCGCATGCGCAGCTCGCCAGCGCCGACTGAAAGTAAACAAAGCCTAGAACGAGGCTAGGCTAACCGACGCTAAAACGCGTTGCATTGGAGTTTGTGTGTTTAGCAGTATCGAAGGCTAGCACAAAGCATTTGGTGGTCATTTGAATGCATTGTATGGCTGATGTTAAAGTGAATTTTGATTCACGCTAGCAGATTGTCAATCTTGGATGTTCTCTTTTCATGCTTATCCCATGTCTTTCTTCCTTTTCTCACTTGGAAAGTAATTTGACAAGCGCTGAAGCTAATAAAGAGTTTACGATCACATTGTTGATTTTAATCACATTTGTCTAAACTGCTTTTATCGCTATATTTGGCCTATGTCATCAGACGGAACTGTCATACGCTGTTGGTTTTGTGGAAAACAAGTTATCACTTAATCCCCTCGATAAAACTTTAATGTTTCACGAGTGACATAAATGCTTTTATCGAAACCACTCAACTTGTAAGAACGACAATTTCTTACTACGGTTGATTTGGAAGTCGATTTATAAGCATAGTGTTAAGTTTAATTATAACGTTAATTGTCCTTCAGACTTTAATGACTATTTCCCTCAGTTGAGTTTTGACCATCATCAATGCTGTTTTGAAATTTCAATTTCATTTATAGTTAATGATGCTTGGCTGCCCCATCACAATAACAGTTATAGATTAATGCAATCACATACATTCAGACCAATTAATCGACATCTAGGGACAACCATTTCCTATGATTATCGATTTACAGGCAATGTTTAATGATTAAAGTAATCAAATTGTTATTTGTCTGGGAAGTTCAATCACAAACCTCACTGAGCGATCTTGACAGCTACTGAATAAGTTCTATTGTAACCTCAGGTTGTTTTGTTTGATTTAGTCATAATAGTAATAATAACGATAATCATTTTTACTGCTATTATTATTATTATTTCTTTTTCTCTACTTTTCATCTCTATTCATGAATAGTCTATTAGTCTCAGAGCTCAGTGACAGTTTGTGATTAACTTAGATAATTCGATCCAGTTTAATGAAGTTTGGAAACCATTTTATGTGAGTTTAATTTAGAAGTCAATTTGATTCTGTGTTGTTTTAACGGTTAAGTTTAATCATAATTGTTCTTTTGTACTGCATTGAGTATTAATGTTAATTAACATTGCTGTCCAGAAATTTTAATTTCATTAGCAGCTCAATGATGTTTGGCTTACACTTTTAATAACAATTACTGATTAAATGTTGATCATAAAACGCTCTGATAAATAATAACGCATAAGCGTTACTACTTTTGTCCCTTTTACTAATTTGGAATTTAATATTTTAACTTAAATTCAAAATTTTGGAATTTTAAATTTTAAGTTGAATTCATTATTCTATTTTATTTCAGGTATCTATTGGAACCTGTTGTGAATATCTCTTTTGGCGTTAGTCAAATTTACCCAATTGACTTAAATTAACCACAACTTTGAGTACCCATTGTTTTCCCAAGCCAGCTCACGGACACAGTTTCCTTCCCTTTCCTGGTTCCTGGTTGATGCAATTGGACAGAATAACCTGTGAGTGGCTGTAACTGAACCAATGGCAGCACCCAATTGAGTTTATATGGGCAGTATCCTTCAGTTAGCTAAACCCAAATTTAAACGTACAAGTTTCTCATTACTTTGGCTAAATTAGCTAACTTGATAACCCAATAAATCAACAATTTGGAGGTATCCATTTGACAGCGCCACCACTTGGTCAATTTTAGTTTTGCCAACAGAGAAAACTATCTCTTTTGTCCCTTCTTTTCCTACTATCTTCTTTCGAGTTGACTGCTGTTGCTATTTGGGGCATTGCACCTGTGAGAATCATAAAGCAGAGAATTTTAGAAACATTTGACAAATGTTTGGGGAAATTTTAATGCTGTATTGCTGAAGTTGAACTTGCCTGATTCTCACCCTCTTTCCCTCCTCATTGTGGAATCCTACCCATCAAAGCTAAAAGCAGGTCAACAAGAAGATAATCATCGTCAGTCCTTACGTTGAACACGCATTCAGGGACAATTTATTTGGTGTGGTGTCAATCCTATTGATTAAGAAACCAACACTGTTGTTGTTATCACAATTTCTCCTGTTTCAGAGGAAATTTTAATAACAGCTGCAGTCCTGGTGATTAGAGACCCTAAAATTCAAAAGTTAGCCTAGGAGCATTCTTTTGTTTTAGATTTCAGGAAGCTAAATCATCTTTCTCTTTAGGAAAGTGCAAACACTGATCTTTACCCTGTTCTTTACACTTATCACTTTTATACTTCTCTGTTTCTTAGCTGTGCCAACTGTATGTGTTTACTGATTCTCCCCACAGAGTTTACCAGTTAGACGCACATCCAGCAGAGGATCACAGCCCAGAGAACTACATTCACCTGCCAATCACACACTAGAACATCGGTACACATTTAACTTCTCACTCTTAACATTACACACTGACATTGTTGTCCTCTTGTTCTGCTGTGTTTTGTTCTCTCTCTCTCTTTTATTCTCATTCCAGTTCAAGGTCAGTGTCAGATCGGTTCTAAGTCCCCCCTCACTGCAGCGAACATGGCCCGTACTAAAGACCCTGTTGGCCATTGGAATGACTTAGAAGCATGGCTGAGTGTGGTAACGGACAGTTTCCTCCCTAAAGCCGCTGAAAACCTGCTACAACTGACCCAGGCCCAGCTGGATGAGAACCTATCAAGCATAATGTCTCAAGACCCAAGCCAAAGCTACAGTCACAAAGACCTAGCCAAGATAACTGGAACACTGAGTCACACTCTCATTGCCTCCCTCAAGCTGAGTGACCGGCATGCCAGCCAGATCCAGCACAAGCTGGCACACAGACAACTCCGCATCGAGGAACTAGAGCTGGAGGCTCGACGGCAAACTGAACTATCCACCAAGAGGGATCAAGAACTCAAGGAAGAGATAGATAAGCTGCGAGAGAACCTAGCTGCTGCTACCCAAGAATTGGAGCAAGCCAACGCAAACCATGCTGATGCTACCAACAAGCTTGAATATGCAGAACAGCTACTGGAAGGAGCAAAGGTCGAAGCAAGAGACCAGAAAGCCAAAAACAGAGCTCTGGAAACTCACCTAGATGAGGCGAGACAGGAAGTCGATCGACTAACACAGGAACTGGACCACTTCAAAGAGGAGTCTGCCAGTGTCAAAGATGAACTCAAGTACGCCTACAAGCTGCAACGTGGACCTGCCAAGGAAAGATATGCACTAGCCTCACCCCTGCCAAGTAGGACAGGGTCCCCTGTCCCTGAACTCACCCATAGTGAGAAGGATGAGGAACTGAGCCGAAGACGCTCACCGGCTCCTTCTGCAGAGCCTGACCTCACCCCAAAGCGACGAGAGCCTGCGCCAGTCAGTCACAGAACAGCGCACAGCATGGATCTCAAAGACCTCGATAAGCTGGCCAGGAACATTGGCAAGTTCTCCCCAAGTTCGCCAGGTGGTCAGGAGATCCACGCCTATCTGCAAGACATTGATTTCCACCTGGAAATGAGACCCAATGTCTCAGACAAAGATAGACTTTACCTGCTTCGAGCTACATCCAGCCCTGAAGTACGCAGCTTTCTTGACAGACAGCCTGCTCACACAAAGAATGATTACCTCCTACTCCAAGAAGCTCTCATCAAAGAATTCGCTGACCCCGAATTGGAGAGAGGACTGGTGGCCGCACTTGAGATGAAGCAAGGCCGTAACGAGCCCCCTCAAGCCTATTACAGCCGACTCAGACGAGCCTACTTTGGAACTCGGAATGAACCTGAAATGGAAGAAGATCCGAATTTCAAGATTCTATTCCTGCGAAACCTCCATCCTGCTGTAAGCCACCATCTGGGAGTCCTTGCCTGCCCACGAACAATGACCGTGCAGCAATTACGAGACTTGGCACACAAAGCCTATAGTAAACAAAAGATGGCTTCACAAAACAGCGCCAAAACCACCACTATTCTGGCTGTCGAAACCCAAAGTCCAGAACTGGCACTAGAGGGTGCCCAACGTCCAGACAAAAGCAAACAGTCTGCTCAAGAGGGGAAGACATCCGCACCCCGCAGACAGCGGGACTCCCATGCTGATGCTAAACCTAGACAGAGGAACGGTCGCTATGATGGACCCTCTGGACGACAACGCTCTCCTGAACGTCACTGGGAGAGATCGTGGACTCAATCCACCTCATTCGGCAATCAAAGGAGAAAAAGCTCGTCACAATCCAACGGTGTCTCCAAGGGACGACAAAACCCTGGATCAATAAGCCCAAGGAGTCGACGAAAGCACTCACCCCGATTCTCCACTGACCGAACTCAATCTCAATCTCAGCCAGAAGAAACTACTCCATCTGGTTTCGACCCTCAAGAAATGATGAGAATGATGATGAAAGAATTCTTCCAACGGAAGGAAGATGACAGGAAGGGGGAAAAGAAGGATAAACCAGATTCAGCCTGACTAGCCGTCGAACAAAGAAGCAGCGACCACCTGAACCAACTGACCCCTGAGAATAGCACTGTACCCCCTCACTCTCAAAGAGTCCTACCTGAAACTACCTCAAGTGAAACAGGAAACATGTGTGAACACCCAGCTATAGAGTTAAGCACTAACTCCACAGCTACTACCGCAGATCACAGCAGCATCCAACAGACACCTGCAGATGAACTGCCACAAATTCCTGAAAGTGCCATTCTGGTCGTCTGCCACTCCTCCGACGAACCCCAAGCCAGCCCTGAAATCCTACCTTTCCCATGCCAAACTCCTGTCCCTCAACTACTGGGCGACCTCATCGAAAGAGGTGTAGCAAGGAAATTCTACCTGTCTATCATCATCGAACGCCAAGTCCAAGTCGAAGCTCTTGTGGACACAGGAGCCGACATCACCCTAATGTCAACAGAACTCCTCGAAGAAGTCCAAGAAAGAGCCAAGAGAACCAACACAACTCTCAGACTTCAAAGGTGTGAACTGAACCTCCAAGCCTACTCCCACACTGGCCTACAGCTGAAACAGCTTGCCCCAGTCCACCTGACAGTAGGACCAATGAGCCTCGTTCACCCAGTGTACGTGTCACCACTCAACACGTACCCCCTTCTCATAGGAAAAGACTTGCTGAACCGATTCGAACCTCTAATCGATTTCAAGCATCTGAAGATATGGACTCAAGTCCGGGAGCCATTGCCCTTCCAGCCAGTCTGCTCCAACGAGCCACAGTGTCAAGCTACAGGCACTGACCCCAAGTCACTGACTACTGGCGCAACTTCCAGCAGTTGGGATCAAGACCCTTTCCTCTGCTCACTGCAAGCTCCTGACTCAGACTCCAGCCCCGTCCAAATAAAGACTGAAATAGACATTCAAGGCACCTTGGTGTCCAACGCGGCCCTAGCACTGTGGGCAGAGAACTCAGCTGTCAGCCTAAAGCTCTTCCAAGCCTTAAAACAAAGACATCAGACTCTGCCACATGTCTCAAAACACAGCCGTTTCCCCCTCAGTCCTTGTTCGACAGACATGGCCACCTCCAAGATGGTCTGTGCAGTGGACGTCCGATGGAACAACAGACTGCTGAGTCACCACTTCCTCGTTGTCCCTAACCTGCCTTATGACATCTACATCGGAGCAGACATCCTAGTCCGGCTCAATGCCTGTGTGGACATTATCAACAATGTCGTGTGGGCCCCTACGTCGAACCAACTGACCTCGTCAGTCACTTTGAACACCCTTCGATCTGGTCAAACCATACCAGACGCATGTGCCATGATCAATGAGAGAGAAGTCACAATCCCTGCATACAGCAAGAGTGTCAGCGTTCGCCTCAACATGCGACCTGGCCAAACTCTCAACAGTAAGCTAGCATTCTTCCAGCCGTCCAGGACATGTCTAGAACTGGGCCTGACTATGGAAGCCACCCCTCTCATTGACGTTTCATCACGTGCTGTGTACATACTGTTCAACAACTGCACAGCCAAAGATATCATGGTCCCTAAAACCAGTCACCTAGGATGGCTCATCAACCAGGCGTTTCATGACTTCGACCTCATGGTACCTGTCATAGGCCCAATACCAGCCCAATCACTGTCTGACGAAGATGACGACACAGTGATGTTTACACGACCACATGGAAACATCACCATCACTTCTGTCCTGCCAGTGTCTCGGGAAAGTGTATGCCGATCCGAACTGACGGATGACACCCACCTAATGGTCTACGCAGTCTCAACACAGCCTACTGCAGAAACACCTAAGCCAATGGCCATCCAAACCCAAAGTCCCTCAAATGACTCGACTGAAGAACCCTATGCTGGTTTCGAGGCACAGCTCCAACAGATCCTTAGTGAGGCTGACGCCCTCCACAACGAAGCGGATCGCCAAGGACTCAAAGAAGTGTTGTACAAGTACAAAGATTCCTTCGCCAAAGACTCCCTGGACTGTGGCCTAACCAACATCCATACTGTGCGCATACCAACCCACCCAAGTGCGCCACCCACATTTGTGAGACAATACAAAATCCCAATTGCCTCATACGAGCCAGTACAAGAAATCATCGACTCCATGTTGACCAAGGGGGTCATTCGCCCCTGTAACAGCACATACTCTGCTCCAATATGGCCAGTGCTTAAACCTAATGGGAAATGGCGACCTACGATCGACTACCGCAAGCTGAACCAGCAGGTGCCCCTGTCACGTTGGCCTATGACTCAGTTGGACCAAGAGATCCCCAAAATCAAAGGCTCGACAATCCTTTCAACATTGGACGTCGCCTCTGGATTCTGGACAATTCCAGTCCACCCTGATGACCAACACAAACTGGCATTCACCTTTGGCAATCAGCAATACACCTTCACACGGTGCCCTTTTGGCTATGCTAATTCACCAGCAGAATTCAACATCTTCCTGAACAAAGCATGCCCTGATGCCAGAGCCAGAGGTAATCTCGTCTATGTCGATGATGTTCTCCTGAAAAGCTCAAAGGTAGATGATCACCTCAAGGAAATTGATCACGTCCTTAACCAGCTGACAATCGCAGGAGCGAAGATTGCCCTTCACAAGGGACAATGGTGTAAAACCAAAGTAAATTACGTTGGCCTGCTCGTCGGACGAAATGGCATTGAACCGCAGTCTAGCCGTGCCCAAGCAATCCAGAGCATTAAAACACCCACCAACGTGTCTGAGCTAAGAAGCTTTCTGGGAGTGTGCAATTACTCACGACAGTTCATCGAAGGCTACGCCGACATTGCACGACCACTAACCTCCCTCCTGAAGAAGGATGAACCTTTCGTGTGGGCAGAAGCCCAAGATGAAGCTATGAGCACACTCAAACAACGCCTGTGCTCTGCTCCATGCCTAGCCTACCCGGACCCAAAGAAGGAGTTCTACCTGGACGCAGGTTTCTCCAAGCATTGCCTCAGCGCAGGGCTGTACCAGCTCCACGACAAAGACAAGCGAGTGGTCGCCTATGCCAGCAAAACCCTGCTTCCCCCAGAATGCAAGTACTCAGATTGTGAAAAGTCTTTACTGTGCACTGTGTGGGCCATCCAGCGTTTCTCCAACTACATTGGAGCACAGAAAGTGATCATAGAGATATGCCACCAGCCAGTGACTTTCCTCAACAGCCAGCGGATCAGAGATGGTGTGGTCACCAACGCACGCCTAGCTACCTGGCTAATGGCACTTCAAGGACGGGACGTCGAGGCAAGATATGCTCAAAACCACAAATCGTCCCTAGGAAATGGGCTAGCAACCTGCCAGGACTGCTCGACTGACACGCCGTGCACCTCAGCAGAGCCCAAAGATCCGGTACCCCCACAACTGACGAATCACAGATACTTTGAGGAGAACGTATGTGAAGGAATGACCACTGCATATGTCGATGGCTGCTCATACAATCACCAGGGCAACTTGAAAGCTGGAGCGGGCGTGGTCTGGCTCAATGATGACCCCTGCCCACCACAACAATTCAAACTCGGCCCTCACTCATCACAGTATGCAGAAATCGCAGCTGTTCTCATCACACTGCAACTAGCGGCATCTCACAACGTCAGAGAACTCCTCATCTGTACTGATTCAAATTACGCTCGATTGAGCTTCATATGCCATCTAGTGGGATGGAAACAAAATGGCTTTAAGACAGCTAACAACAAACCTGTCAAGCATCAAGAACTCTTCCAGTCATGCGACTCCATTGTTACCAAACACGACATGCTCGTCTATTGGAAAAAAGTCCGTGGACATTCACGCCAACCAGGGCAAGATAAAGACTTCAATGACCAAACGGACGCCCTCGCCAAAGCAGGCGCATTACATGGAGAGCCTTGGACGCTTCAACCCCTCCCACCCAACCCAGATGTGTCAGCCATTACCCGCCAACGGCACACCACAAATGTGCAAAACCCCGCCTCCTCCCAACTTGCTCTCTCACCACAGTTTGCTGCTACTGATCTGGTCACCCTTCAAGCTTCTGACGCAGATCTACAAACTATGGTCGCTCACATCTCTGACCCTGTGGCTAATCCACTCTCAGCCACTGACCTGGCCAAATCCTCTGAGCTTCGTCACCTCAAGTCTATCAAGCACCTGCTGCATCTCGCTGACGGCTTACTCACATATGTCCCCGAAGTACTCACTCAACCTCGGCTCGTCATACCTCGTGGCCAGAGGGGGATGATGCTGATGTACGCCGACGATGCACCATGCGCTGGACATCACGGCTCCAAAGCCACCTACGAAACGCTCAAACAAGTAGCATATTGGCCTGGCATGCAACAGGATGTAGGGGAGTACGTAAAGGGATGCCTGGTGTGTTGCCAATTCCAACCAGCAAACCCAAACTACAGAGCACCGCTACAAAGGAAAGGAATGACCTTCCCATGGTCGGACCTCCAAATCGACTGGGTAGGACCTTTGCCACGCTCGACGCGGGGCAACAAATACTTCCTGACAGTAGTCTGCGAATTCACAAAATGGGTCGAATGTCTCCCAGCTCCCAACGATACAGCAGAAACTACAGCGTGTCTGTTAATGAACCACATCTTCTCAAGATTCGGCCTGCCTTTTGGAGTCAACTCTGACCGAGGAACCCACTTCACAGCCGAAGTCATGCAGAAAGTGTGGAAACTTCTGGGAATTCAAGCCAAGCTTCATATAAGCCACCACCCAATCTCCTCTGGTCAAGTGGAACGCACCAACAGGACAGTGGTCAGCATGTTGAAAAAGTATGTGTCTGCCAATCAAAAGGACTGGGACATCAAGCTCCCTCTTGTACTGATGGCAATCAGGGCCACCCCTCATCGCTCTACAGGGATACCCCCGTTCGAGATGATGACAGGACGACAGATGACACTCCCATTACACCTGCTGTACCAACCAGGTGACATGAATCTCGTCACCGCCTATACCACTCACCAGTACTTGGAAGAGCTGCATCAGCACCTAAAGTCTACTTTCGCCTTTGCACAGCAACAACTCCAAAAGAATGCGGAAGGACGCAGAGCCTACTACGACAAAAAGGCCTCATACCAGGAATTCAACGTCGGAGACAAAGTGTGGTACTACAGCTTCGCCCCATCACGACAGAACAGTCCTCACCGTCTGTCCAAAAAGTTCCTGCCTCACTGGACTGGACCTCATGAGATCGTTGACAAACTCTCACCTGTGGCCTACCGAATCAAAATCAGGCAAGGACGCAGTGACCCTGTCCTTCGATGGGTCCATCGAAACCAGATCAAGAAGCACTGGGGTCCCAGCCAACCAGAAATGGGGGAGGACCAAAACCACTGACACTGACCGACTGTCCTACCCTCTACACTATACTAACACAACTCCAGACAATCTAGGGAACACCTAGTTAACTGTGCTAAACACAACATTATTGCTCTCTCCTCCACAGCCCTGCTAGGAAACCTCTAGTAGAGAGGAGCCACTCCCGATTTGTGACACTACGTCACTGATCGTTAACCTACCTGCATTCCCTTATGTCTCTTGTTTCTTCCTTTTTCTTCTCTCTCGCCTTGTTTTAATTTACTCTTCTAGTCCCATCCAGGGGACACACATAGATACATGCAAGCTAAGCATAGGACTTAAATTCAGGATTGACTCCAGTCACCAAATTGTTGTAATTGTTCCTGAACTTGCCATTCGCCACTCAGGGCGACATGATTTCCAAATCTAATTTGTTTCTTTTGATTCTATTGCCAGGAAGATGATTGGCCTCGCCGCTCTGATCTTCTGCGTAATGGGGGTCACACCCCAGCCTGAAGTCGCGTCGCCGGGACCAGCATCGGGGATAGTACTCCGTGAACAACCGGGGTTACTGATAACGAACTGTAAAACGCATACCCAAAAGGTGTACGTTCGACTTAATCCCCGCGAAGTTGTCAGAGCTCACTACACTCCCTCAGCCTCCCAAACCACCTGGGCCGGCAGTCGTTGGACCCAGGAAATTCTGGCTCACGCCCAAGCAGATGTTAAACACATGCTGCACCAATTGCAGAAAATGACGGTAACCCAAGCTGAACTTACTGGGTACCACAGGCGTCCCAAACGATTTTTGGGCGCTTTGCTGGGGGCTGCAGCAGCTGTAGGAACTCTGTTCAACATTGGCATGAGCACCGCTAATGCCGTGAATTTGGCCACAGTAAGGCGGCATGTGGGTGAAATTCAGGCCGAAATACCTGAAATCCGTCAACAGCTCGCAGTCCAAAGCCGTGCCTTACAAACTTTTGGAAAGTCGCTAAACGGAACTATTACAGTCCTTAATACGCATAGCACTCTCTTAAACCAAACAATCAAATCCATCAACAAGCTATTCTCGGTGATCCAAAGCGATTTAGCTCAAACGCAGCTGTTAACCACGCTCATGACTGACATGCTACGAGAAGTGAGCTCCTCAGTCGATAATTTGGCTATGGGTAGAATTCCACATTATCTGATACCGCTAAGTCTAGTTCAAAACGTCCTGGCTTCTGCCACTACGGGCCCCACTAGCCCTATCCAAGCTCACCTGGCTTTCTCTCTGGGCAGTGCTATTCCCTTATACGTGGACCCAGAAGCAGGCGACCTAGCCTTTTTGCTTAGCCTACCGATAATTGACACTGCTAATATTTACCGTCTTAAAGATGTCGTAAACGTTGGATTTTGGCAAGGAGACACCTATGTCAAAATTCATACCCCTGACGTCATTGCGTACCACGATAATAATGAGCAGTTGTATTTGGCCCCTAACCTGAAAATGTGCACTCTTACCAAAGAGATACATTTTCTGTGCCCTAGTAAGCCCTTCGTGCGTGACAACACCGATGGCATTTGCGGCCTAGAATCGGTTAGACCTGACACCAGCTGTCCAGCCGAAGCTACGCCACGATCCCAAGTCGAGGCGACCCAAGCTGAGCTCGTCGGTAATCGATGGTTAGTTAACACACCCGTGCGTACAGCTACGCTTACGTACGATCAGCACGACACCGCCACTCGCATTAACCTTCCCGATCAAACTTTGTGGATCACTGTCCCTAAGGGCTCGATCCTTCATATTGACGATTTGGCCTTATACCATCTTCCCGAGGATGAGTATCAAACCGAACTCGAAATCTCGCCGTTTTTCAAGCAACATTCCTTCACACTTGATCCCGAATTGGAAGAAAGGATCAAGGAGGAAGGAACACAATTAATTGATTTGACCCCAGTCGACGACGCATTGGAGGCTATTGCACGCCTTCCTCCGCCTGGCTCCCCAATCATTCGGTCTTGGTCGGCCGCCGATACGGCTCTGTGCGTTTCTACTATTGTAGGCTACATAGTAACCTTGACACTCGCCTATCTTCTTCACAAGAAAGTGACCGCCATCCGAGAAGCATGTAACAAGTGCACACCTGGCACCCGGCGCATCTTCCGACGTGATGAGAACCAAGAGCCTGAGAATTCGTTAACCCTAATCGAACTGCCTCCGGCATCGCCTGCCATCCTCACCGATTACAATTAGCCAAATTAATTGATCGTCGCAACCCTTATCAGGTTTCCCCTAAACTGTCAAGTGTTTCTAACCCGATTATGCCAATTTGTCTAACACCTTCACCGGAATTCAGTCTGTGATGAAATGTTGTTTGTGTCTTGTGTGTGCCTGTTCTTCCCTTTGACTGCCTCTTGTTCCAGTGCCTGCCGATGTTCGCTCCAGCAACATCACCAGTCAAATGGGGGATATGTAGGAACTCAGCCACATTTCTAAGTGGAATTAGATTCTTGCAGTCAAACTAGACTCTTGCTCCCCCTCTCTCCCTTTTAATTAAGTATCGCCCGAAGCTTAATTCCAATACACATGTCTTCCCCTCTCACCACAAAGACGTGTTGTAAACTCAGCTCACATGACAGTGACAACTGAATTATCAAAACCAATGAAAGAAAGACCCTCTGTCTGCTTTGGGGTTTTTGGCTCCCCCGCCTCATTTCCTGCCCGAGGAGGATAACCCAGCATTATCCTCTGAACAAAGAGAAATGTGATTTTCGGACAATTCACGTTTAAAAGTGTGTTTTTGCTTTAATGCTTTATTGCGAATAGTTTTGTATATTGTACTATGTATGTAAGCAAGGGTTTTTCACTTAAATATGCATGTAAATGAAACAATGCAACGTGTGGCACGCTCGTAATTAACTGTATTTGATAAAGTTCCTTAGTGTTTGATGTCGGACTGTAGAGCTCGGTATTCAGAAAACATTGATGGAAACGATAAAATTGTATCTGCAAATAGTAGTTAATTACAAAGTTTCATTTAATTTTTGATAACAGTAAACTAAGTTTTATGCTCAGCGCGTGAGCACAGATTACTCCTCCCTGGGCGTGAACAACTGGGGAGAGGAGAGGCATGGCCTCGCTCAGTAGCCACAGCCATTGGTCAACCATGGAGTAGGCGGGCTTAAGTCCTGCCCACTATAAAGCCCTCAGCTTTTGAATTTTTATTGCTTTCGTTTGGTTTCACAAAGGGGACTCCACGCACAAACTTTGCGTTGCACGCTTCCCGCCTTTACAACGCGCTGCCGGACATTGCTCTCGGAAGAAGCACCCCATAAGACCTGCGTCTGTCCGCCGTAACCGCACCACGGCAACGAGACCGTTCACAGGAGCCCACGCCGCTTCTGTGTACGCCGCAACTCGCATGAACTCAGTCTGACCCTGTCCTGCTCGTGTAACCGCTCCCCGGGAACACGCGGACGCCATCTCATCAAGCAGCACGGTCAGTCATTCAACTTCCCTGAACTCTGCTTTCCCAAGTCATTCAAGGATCAAGCCGCTGGAAGAATTCCCTTTCACCGAACTTCCCGCTTGCTGACGTCAAACTTTCGTCACCGGGATCACGAAGCCCAGCTCCAGAAGACGAAGGAAGAGCCCTCTTCAACAAAGACATCCCCACTACGTCAACGCACGGCAACCAATCGGCTGCGCCGGAGTTCCCTTCAACCAGCTGACGAGCGGAACTGGTCACGCAAGTAAACACAAACCAAACTTTCGTTCCTGGCTGAAGCTGGTGTTAATTAAGTTTAACAGTAAATCCTAGTCAGATTCTCTGCTTGGTGGTTCTCTAAGGTTGCAATGCTAAGAACTTCTCACGTGCGAGACGTTTGGGACTCTTAGTTGGTCATTCTCAGTAACTCAACTCATTCCAGAACTGTGTGTGTGTGTGTATCTTTGTGTTTGTTTTGTTTTACATTAGAGTAGTTAATGCGTGTGTAGCTTAATAAACTTGTGTTTCATTTTAAGATCCTTGTCGGAGTTTTTATGTGTTTTTAAGTTACTGCCTCAGCTATATGGTCTAGCTACCTTGCTTGTGAAACTGTTTATATTGTTATTTTGGCCAAGTAATAATATAACATAGATTTACTAAAGATAAAGTTACGTTGCTTACTTCTATTCGGGTGGACCAATAGATAACGTAAGCGTGGTAACCTAATTTGACTGTGAACCAGTCGTTTGAATCTCTTGATTCGATCCCCGAGAATTAATATAAATTAATTCGAACTTATGAGCTAATTCTTAAAGTACCGGACATATTAGATGGTCCAGGCACTACACATATTAGCACTCTTATAAAAAAAATAATAATAATAAACTACTTTTTTTTGGCTTAAAAGTAGTTTGACACTTGTGTGATTTTGTGTTGAATATATTTTCTGAAAACAACAGTTCAATTTGTGCATTTGAACAAAACAAACAAAATAAAACAAAAATCAATCAAAACAAAACATTTAACAACAGCCAGAAAGATGTTCACATTTTTGGTGTTTAAAGCATTCAAATACAATGAAGGGATCTAAAAGCTGCTCTAATGCCTTTTCTCTCTCTAAATAATAAAAAAGCATTCGAGTAATCAAAAAACAAAAAAAGTCGACAATTATTAGAAAAGTCCTTGTGTGAATTCTATTTTCTGAAAGCACAAATGAGTTATGTGTGGTTCAATTTGTTTTAACAACATCAAACAGAAACTCCATGAAAGTGAATTCATGCTGGCTCACAATACACTTCTTTAAAGGGCCACGAAACCCCCTGTCTCAGCGGGGTGTTTTCACACCTCTGTTTCGAAAAAAGTCAGGAAAGTTGGGCGTGTCCAGCTCTGGGAGTGTGGGAGTGTCGGGGGAGGGAAAGAGGATAAGATTTTGCATAGAAGGGAGTTAACATTTGGGCACGCACTAAGTTTGACAGGAAAATCAAACACACAGAGGCTGATTTGATACGGCGAATAAGAGAAAAAAATCCTCTGCATTTCTCTGTAACTTATGTACTCGGTAGGTAGCGTCAGAAAGCCGTGTGTGTATAGACTATCCTGTCACAAATTGCAGCGAAAATCCTGCACGACGGGAATAGTTTGTGTTTACATGTTTACACTCGGAGAGAAGCATTTAAACAAAGGGCAGTCCACTGCAAACACTTACCAAATCTGTAGACAGACAATCAAACTGGAGCTGTGTCTTTTTATTAAAAGGAGACGAGCGGCAAATCAGGATTTCACCATTTCCAGATGAGAAAAAGCTCTCGGGTAAAAATGTTCCTTACAAACGCGTTTCTGTCACGTGTCGCGTGCACTGTAATCCACACGTGAGTCCAGCAGCTCTCTCATAGAGGGAAAATGAAAACAAAACCTTCGTTGCAACACACTAATAACACCTACGACTCTTGTCTTGAAATTCTTGTACTTTCACTTGTTTTGTCAACACAACGTGGCGTCTCTCTGCCGTCTGAACAGTGTAAACTGGTAAACAGTCTCCAGGACTATCATGCATATTAATGAAGTTTCACGTCATACACAATAGAGCGCGCTGATTGGTTTGAAGCACGTCTTTCTCATGAATTAATACTGCACACTCAGATACGTAAGAACGTCCTCGAAAAGACAGACAGCCACTCTCCAGCTGGATTTACACCTCAGTATCTCATGGCCGTGACGCAGCTTCAAAAATTCGTTTCAAACCGGAAGAACGAATTTGCTCAAAATAACGCAAAAACAACCAATTTTCACTTTTTAGTGCGATATATGTGTCCTAATAGTGTTTATAGCAGCGTGGGACACATATATGACTGTCAACAGCTCAAAAAATGTGTTTTGGTGTTTCGTGACCCTTTAAATGTGTGTGTGTGTGTGTGTGTATTAAATATTTAAATAATGATAGTAAGCATAACTAATAAATGCTGTAAAAGTATTCCTTCAACAATCACCAATGCAAACATGCAGGTTATTTAAATACGTTTTTAAAATCAGCCGGAAGTTTAGGCCTAATAAACACTGTCAGAAAGCCCACTAGGAACTGAAAATCATCAGTTAGTTTTACACGGACTGTGATTAGAAGTGCAACTTCCCATTTACGGAGGTTGTTGCCATAGATATATACACTAGATATCGCATAGGGACCCTGAGCATGCGTCAATAGCGCCGCCACATTGGTACAGGGCTTCTAGGACAAAGATCATTCAACCGCACTAGTCAAGACAGTGTGCCAATGTGAAGATGCTGGACTTTAGCGCTGTGTTTGCGTTATAGTAACGAGCAAACAAAGAAAACAAAGCACAAAGGCAGAACATTTCATAGGTAAGATTTAGTTTTTTATGTGTTTGTATGTTATGAACTTTTGTGCTTAACAAGTCACGTTATTGATGATAATACAGTCTCTTGCTGCATTCACCATAAGGCAAAGTAGCATCAACTCGCACTAAATTCTAGACTTATGCTAGTTTTGTTGAATAAAATAAGCAAACAATGTTAAGAAATATGACAAGAAGATGCTGCCGTGCTAGAAACTTGTATTATTGTCGGCTAAGTGAACGAGTCGTTCATAACGGAGATTCATTCACAAACGGATCGCTCCCTCCGTCAGAATGAGAAGTAAAAGCAGGAGAGGGGGTGTGTTTCAGGACATGGATTAGATCAAATTAAACAGGGAAGGAGGGTAATGCATTTCCATGCACACAAACACTCACTTTTTGTCAGGAATGCCCGTGCGGTCACATCCATCAATGTAGAAAAGTGATGTAAAATTATAATATTTCGTAATTAAAAAAAATATTTGCATACTGACCACCGGGGAAAACTCCCGATCTTTGTGAACTTTGACGTTACAAAACTAGTGAACTAGTGAACTTTGACGTTACAAAACTAGTGAACTTTGACGTTACAAAACTAGTGAACTTTGACGTTACAAAGTTCACTAGTATTCAGGGAGAGACACAGAAGCCCCAACTTTACCATTTATCCAGTATTTCTTTCCTGATGATGAACAATGAATGTTGGATTTTAGTAGTTTTTCAATGTGGATTCCAGTTAAATTCACTCTTTTTTTAAGTCAATTTAACCTTTGACCTTAATGTTTCTGAACAAGATACAGTAACATATGTGGGCTCATTGGAAAGCTATGAGTAAGTGTTTTTAATCATGCTAGTTATTTAAAAAAAAAGCTTAAATTTTTATTTATAATTAAATACCATCAAATATTCATTCTCAGCACATGCACCAAAAAAAAAACCCTCAATTTGCCAAATTTGAATACAGTAAGGTACAGTAACATATGTGGGCTTATTGGAAAGCTGGAAATTTGTACTTTAAAATGATATGATATATTTGATTGTATCTTAATAATTCACTTAAGTATTACATTAAATAAAATACATTTTACTTTTCAAAAGTAAGTCAGGCTTCAAACCTATGAATTTCCACTGGAGGGCGCACTGAGACACAAGTTAAACAGGTAAAGGGGGATGGGGGTGTGAGGAGACAATGTTACACACACACCCAGACTTTGTTTCTGGGGTGTTGGGGGAGGCACAGCTACCTGGGTGACTTTTCAGCAGATCAAGCTTAAATACAAAAAAAAGTTTCTAACTTTTATTAAATGCTGTTTTTAACTATAGTAAAAGCCATGTAGAAAACTACGGTTCTAGAACATTTACACAATAGTCCCCTTTCCCTTCAAATCTCAAAAAGTGTCTCTCTTTAATGAAATCATTTATTTTAGCATTGAAATGTTGTCTTTTTACATGACATTTAATATTCAAACACACACACTGACATTTAGAACAGGGTTTGAGACTAAACTGACAGTCTTCCACTGTGCTGTTATTTCATATTGTCAATAAACTTTATCAAAAGCTAACCTGTGTCATCAAGTTCTGTTTCAGTATATTCATTTTATGCCTTTTAAACTAAACTAAAAAGTAAACACAGGCCCATGCTCCCTTTATACATCTCACCAGAGGAGAACTGCTTCCCAGACTTAGAATCTTTTGTGACTATACAACAATAACAACTTGTATTTATTTTTTATTTTATTTTTTCCACTTCAGTGTTCACTCCTGCAGCTAAAGGAGCAAAAATAAAAAATAAAAAAACTACACACTGAGATGAAAAACACAAACTAACATTAGAAAAAAAACATGTTTTACTCTTATTTTCCTCATGAACAAGTGAATGTTGGATTTTGTTTAATTTATAAAAAAATACATTTCTACTTTCAGATGTTTGGTGAAAATTGGCTTATGGCCCTGTTGAAATGTGGCTAATGTGCAGCACTTCTCTCAGTAAACTATTGAAAAACAGCTGACATTTGACTTTACAATTTGTCAAATTAGATAGCAGTTTTTTTACACACAATGGTAATTCAAAGTACTTTACCTAAACAAGAATAACAAATTGTATATATTTTTTACATTTTTTCCACTTCAGTGTTCACTCCTGCAGCTAAAGGGAAAAAAAATATACACATTAAGCTGAAAAACACAAACTGACATTGTCGAGTTATTATGGGTTTCACACATCAGTATCTGCTTCTAACTCGAAAGAGCTTCAGCCAATAACAGGGGACACAGGGAACAACTCCAAAACTGTTTCAGCATTTGTATTTTTGAATGTTGTTTGTCCAATAATACAATACAGTAGCGATAGCAGTAGTAATAATACAGCCGTAGCAGCAATAGTAGCGGTAGGTTGATAACCTTAGAAAAGGAACAGAATATATAACATATACATTATTTGCAATACTAACTTAAACAGAAACACAATATAATGTAATTAAAGACATCTTCTTTACAAACTTTGTCTCAGTGTTCATTAATTTGCATATTCAAGTGTTTTTTCAGTATTAATGCAAGCATTTCACTTCACATGAACTATTTAAACAAATGAACAGTATAGTTAACTGAATGTTGTGCACAAAATAATATAATGCACAAAATAAACAACTACAGTTCAACAAAATAGCAGTTGTCTTCTGTATTGCACATAATTATGGATAAGACGAGGCATGTTACAGTCCTTTATAATTAGAAAAAGTCATTTCTCATACCATCAGTGTCCCTGAGATGACCAAGTGCTGATGTGTTTCCCCTCTCTCACTTACTGCAGCTTTAAACTTTATGCATGCAATTGTGAGAGTTTATAATTGCAGCGATCGCGTTCTCCAACTTTCACAGCGCTTGTCTGCACGCTTGCACCTGCCATGTGAGTTTCTCCTTCTTCCGCATTCACTCGGCACTTTCCGTATCTCCTCGGAAAGTTACGTATCCCCTCGGCAAGTTCCGTATCTCCTCGGCACTTTCCGTCAGCCAATTGCTTCCGCCGAATACTTTCGGTTTTGTTAGTTCCGTCTAATTCCTTTATCCTTTTATTAATATGAAGTGCAAATATGCTATTTGACTTTACAGACATAAAAAAAAACATGTTTTACTCTTATTTTCCTCATGAACAAGTGAATGTTGGATTTTGTTTAATTTATAAAAAAATAAATTTCTACTTTCAGATGTTTGGTGAAAATTGGCTTATGGCCCTGTTGAAATGTGGCTAATGTGCAGCGCGTCTTTGACTTTACAATCTGTAAAAGGCATGGCAATGCAGGTTTATTTACATAACACCTTTCTTACACAATGGTAATTCAAAGTACTTTACCTAAACAAGAATAACAAACTGTATTTATTTATTTATTGTTCAAAATAAGTTTGGCAAGTAAAATATTATTATAATAAATATATCTGTTTAATAAATCTGCTTTGTTTAAATGCACCAAAATACATTGCCTATGTTCACTGTAAAATGCATGAAAATATTCATTTTCAAAATAAGGTGTACTCCATTTTGGCTACTTAAAAAATACATTTCTACTTTCAGATGTTTGGTGAAAATTGGCTTATGGCCCTGTTGAATTGTGGCTAATGTGCAGCACTTCTCTCAGTAAACAATTGACAAACAGCTGACATTTGACTTTACAATTTGCGAAATTATATGAATAAACTGCAAACCAATCCTTAGCTGGGTGTCCGGTACCTCGGGGCCCGGAGCGTTTACTTTGAAAAAATTAGAGTGTTCAAAGCAGGCCGCCCAGCCGCCGCTGAATACCGCAGCTAGGAATAATGGAATAGGACTCCGGTTCTATTTTGTGGGTTTCTGGAACCCGGGGCCATGATTGAGAGGGACGGCCGGGGACATTTGTATTGCGCCGCTAGAGGTGAAATTCTTGGACCGGCGCAAGACGGATGAAAGCGAAAGCATTTGCCAAGAATGTTTTCATTAATCAACAACGAAAGTCGGAGGTTCGAAGACGATCAGATACCGTCGTAGTTCCGACCGTAAACGATGCCGACCCGCGATCCGGCCGCGTTATTCCCATGACCCGCCGGGCAGCGTGCGGGAAACCACGAGTCTTTGGGTTCCGGGGGGAGTATGGTTGCAAAGCTGAAACTTAAAGGAATTGACGGAAGGGCACCACCAGGAGTGGAGCCTGCGGCTTAATTTGACTCAACACGGGAAACCTCACCCGGCCCGGACACGGAAAGGATTGACAGATTGATAGCTCTTTCTCGATTCTGTGGGTGGTGGTGCATGGCCGTTCTTAGTTGGTGGAGCGATTTGTCTGGTTCATTCCGATAACGAACGAGACTCCGGCATGCTAAATAGTTACGCGGCCCCGCGCGGTCGGCGTCCCAACTTCTTAGAGGGACAAGTGGCGTTCAGGCACGCGAGATGGAGCAATAACAGGTCTGTGATGCCCTTAGATGTCCGGGGCTGCACGCGCGCCACAATGGGCGGATCAACGTGTCCTGAGCTTTCCAAAGATGTAAAGCATTTAGCTGTATCTTGTTCCTGTGCTTTGCAAACCCCAATCAAATTGGGTCAGTTTTCAGTGATTTACAGAGGGTGGATTGTTTTGAAAATGCAATATTGGACAGTAGTAAAAAATTAATAACTCTGGCACTTTTTATGCTACAATAGAATAATTTACATCACTGTATTCATTTTCCCTGAGCTTTCCAAAGATGTAAAGCATTCAACTGTATCTTGTTCCTGTGCTTTGCAAACCTCAATCAAATTGGGTCAGTTTTCAGTGATTTACTGACAATGCAATATTGGACAGTAGTAAAAAATTAATAACTTTGGCCCCTTTTATGCTACAATAGAATAATTTACATCACTGTAAAGCATTTTCCCTGAGCTTTCCAAAAATGTAAAGCATTCAGCTGTATCTTGTTCCTGTGCTTTGCAAACCTCAATCAAATTGGGTCAGTTTTCAGTGATTTACTGACAATGCAATATTGGACAGTAGTAAAAAATTAATAACTTTGGCACCTTTTATGCTACAATAGAATAAATTACATCACTGTAAAGCATGTTCCCTGAGCTTTCCAAAGATGTAAAGCATTTAACTGTATCTTGTTCTTGTGCTTTGCAAACCCCAATCAAATTGGGTCAGTTTTCAGTGATTTACTGACAATGCAATATTGGACAGTAGTAAAAAATTAATAACTTTGGCCCCTTTTATGCTACAATAGAATAATTTACATCACTGTAAAGCATTTTCCCTGAGCTTTCCAAAAATGTAAAGCATTCAGCTGTATCTTGTTCCTGTGCTTTGCAAACCCCAAACATTTTTGGAAAGCTCAGGGAAAATGCTTTACAGTGATGTAAATTATTCTATTGTAGCAAAAAAGGGGCCAAAGTTATAAATTTTTTACTACTGTCCAATATTGCATTTTCAAAACAATCCACCCTCTGTAAATCACTGAAAACTGACCCAATTTGATTGGGGTTTGCAAAGCACAGGAACAAGATACAGTTAAATGCTTTACATCTTTGGAAAGCTCAGGGAAAATGCTTTACAGTGATGTAAATTATTCTATTGTAGCATAAAAGGTGCCAGAGTTATTAATTTTTTACTACTGTCCAATATTGCATTGTCAGTAAATCACTGAAAACTGACCCAATTTGATTGGGGTTTGCAAAGCACAGGAACAAGATACAGCTGAATGCTTTACATCTTTGGAAAGCTCAGGGAAAATGCTTTGCAGTGATGTAAATTATTCTATTGTAGCATAAAAGGTGCCAGAGTTATTAATTTTTTACTACTGTCCAATATTGCATTTTCAAAACAATCCACCCTCTGTAAATCACTGAAAACTGACCCAATTTGATTGGGGTTTGCAAAGCACAGGAACAAGATACAGCTGAATGCTTTACATTTTTGGAAAGCTCAGGGAACATGCTTTACAGTGATGTAAATTATTCTATTGTAGCATAAAAGGGGCCAAAGTTATTAATTTTTTACTACTGTCCAATATTGCATTTTCAAAACAATCCACCCTCTGTAAATCATTGAAAACTGACCCAATTTGATTGAGGTTTGCAAAGCACAGGAACAAGATACAGTTGAATGCTTTACATCTTTGGAAAGCTCAGGGACAATGTTTACAGTGATGTAAATTATTCTATTGTAGCATAAAAGGTGCCAGAGTTATTAATTTTTTACTACTGTCCAATATTGCATTTTCAAAACAATCCACCCTCTGTAAATCACTGAAAACTGACCCAATTTGATTGGGGTTTGCAAAGCACAGGAACAAGATACAGCTGAATGCTTTACATCTTTGGAAAGCTCAGGACACGTTGATCCGCCCATTGTGGCGCGCGTGCATTCCCGGACATCTAAGGGCATCACAGACCTGTTATTGCTCCATCTCGCGTGCCTGAACGCCACTTGTCCCTCTAAGAAGTTGGGACGCCGACCGCGCGGGGCCGCGTAACTATTTAGCATGCCGGAGTCTCGTTCGTTATCGGAATGAACCAGACAAATCGCTCCACCAACTAAGAACGGCCATGCACCACCACCCACAGAATCGAGAAAGAGCTATCAATCTGTCAATCCTTTCCGTGTCCGGGCCGGGTGAGGTTTCCCGTGTTGAGTCAAATTAAGCCGCAGGCTCCACTCCTGGTGGTGCCCTTCCGTCAATTCCTTTAAGTTTCAGCTTTGCAACCATACTCCCCCGGAACCCAAAGACTCGTGGTTTCCCGCACGCTGCCCGGCGGGTCATGGGAATAACGCGGCCGGATCGCGGGTCGGCATCGTTTACGGTCGGAACTACGACGGTATCTGATCGTCTTCGAACCTCCGACTTTCGTTGTTGATTAATGAAAACATTCTTGGCAAATGCTTTCGCTTTCATCCGTCTTGCGCCGGTCCAAGAATTTCACCTCTAGCGGCGCAATACAAATGTCCCCGGCCGTCCCTCTCAATCATGGCCCCGGGTTCCAGAAACCCACAAAATAGAACCGGAGTCCTATTCCATTATTCCTAGCTGCGGTATTCAGCGGCGGCTGGGCGGCCTGCTTTGAACACTCTAATTTTTTCAAAGTAAACGCTCCGGGCCCCGAGGTACCGGACACCCAGCTAAGGATTGGTTTGCAGTTTATTCATATAATTTCGCAAATTGTAAAGTCAAATGTCAGCTGTTTGTCAATAGTTTACTGAGAGAAGTGCTGCACATTAGCCACAATTCAACAGGGCCATAAGCCAATTTTCACCAAACATCTGAAAGTAGAAATGTACTTTTTTAGGTAGCCAAAATGGAGTACACCTTATTTTGAAAATGAATATTTTCATGCATTTTACAGTGAACATAGGCAATGTATTTTGGTGCATTTAAACAAAGCAGATTTAATAAACAGATATATTTATTATAATAATATTTTACTTGCCAAACTTATTTTGAACAATAAATAA
This sequence comes from Danio kyathit, assembly GCA_903798195.1. Lineage (NCBI taxonomy): Eukaryota > Metazoa > Chordata > Actinopteri > Cypriniformes > Danionidae > Danio > Danio kyathit. The sequence continues at coordinate 221,034 of CAIGQS010000073.1, forward strand.
ATAAATACAGTTTGTTATTCTTGTTTAGGTAAAGTACTTTGAATTACCATTGTGTGTAAAAAAACTGCTATCTAATTTGACAAATTGTAAAGTCAAATGTCAGCTGTTTTTCAATAGTTTACTGAGAGAAGTGCTGCACATTAGCCACATTTCAACAGGGCCATAAGCCAATTTTCACCAAACATCTGAAAGTAGAAATTTATTTTTTTATAAATTAAACAAAATCCAACATTCACTTGTTCATGAGGAAAATAAGAGTAAAACATGTTTTTTTTCTAATGTTAGTTTGTGTTTTTCATCTCAGTGTGTAGTTTTTTTATTTTTTATTTTTGCTCCTTTAGCTGCAGGAGTGAACACTGAAGTGGAAAAAATAAAATAAAAAATAAATACAAGTTGTTATTGTTGTATAGTCACAAAAGATTCTAAGTCTGGGAAGCAGTTCTCCTCTGGTGAGATGTATAAAGGGAGCATGGGCCTGTGTTTACTTTTCAGTTTAGTTTAAAAGGCATAAAATGAATGAACTGAGACAGAACTTGATGACACAGGTTAGCTTTTGATAAAGTTTATTGACAATATGAAATAACAGCACAGTGGAAGACTGTCAGTTTAGTCTCAAACCCTGTTCTAAATGTCAGTGTGTGTGTTTGAATATTAAATGTCATGTAAAAAGACAACATTTCAATGCTAAAATAAATGATTTCATTAAAGAGAAACACTTTTTTGAGATTTGAAGGAAAAGGGGACTACTGTGTAAATGTTCTAGAACTGTAGTTTTCTACATGGCTTTTACTATAGTTAAAAACAGCATTTATTGAAAGCTGCAACCTTGTTTGTGTTCAAGCTTGATCACATGATGATTCAAAATGTGACATGATGACATTTTTATAAATAATCCAGATGATTTCTCCTGTCATTTTCGACATTAATGTATTTAAACTTAATATTTTTCCCCAAACTAATTATGAATCCACTCTCATGTGTGTTACATGTCTGTAGATATTTGACTATTTTTTTAGTTTGACTGCAGATGAGCAGAGACCTCAGTGTCACATGACCTGCATCCAGCAGCAGAGGCCCTTTTGTTCTTTTGTTTGAAGGTGACCAGGTGCGGGGGTTTGTGTCTGTGTGTGTGGAGGGCCACTGAGACTCAATCTTTCACCAAAGATTCAAAAGTCAGAAGCAGTTTACCTGTACAGTGCAGTAACATATAATGTGAAAAATATATGCTGTTATTTGGACAGAGGTCTGCATCTGAACAAAGTTTAGTCTTTTAAAAGATGTCAGTGTGTCTGTCAACATTTGTGGTCATGGAACTGCCTGAAAAAGGCTTCCCAGCAGAGCACTGAAGAGCTGCTTATCCAAAAAGGTTTTATATGTTTTAAACAATGAAGAGTATTTTGTTTCTTTTAAAGGATGGCACATTTTAAAATGACATAAATAGTTGAAATGATCGGTCAATATATCTCAGAGATTGGGTCTGTGTTTACTTATTTGTTTAGTTTAAAAGGCATAAAATGAATGAACTGAGACAGAACTTGATGACACAGGTTAGCTTTTGATAAAGTTTATTGACAATATGTGTAATATCTCAGCACTTTGTCACGCCCTCCGAGCCACCAGGGGGTGCAGCAATAGTGCCCTATACTCCTCTACATTAGATGGCGCTAGTGACTCTTGTTCCTTTAAACTCCCCTGTAATCAGCCTAATCACCACCACCTGTTATCTGCTCTATATAAGACTGCTTTGTATCATGCTCTGTGTTCAGTCCTGAACCCTACCTCCTAGCTGCCTCGTCCAGTGTCCAGTTAAGTTGTTCATAAGATTTTTTGCTTGCTATGTGCTTTTGATTGTTCTGAGACCCTCGTGTCTATTTTATTTTATATGTTTTTTGGGAAGCTTCGGCTTTCCTTTTTTGTTGTACTTTTTCAACCCTGGACTGTAGAGAGATATTGTCTCTTCTTTTTTTGTGTCAATTTATCTTCAGTAAAGACTAGCATTATTTTTGAATTCACACATTGTGAGCCTAACTTTATTCCTCCTCTGCTCTTGGGCCACCAGTTGCTGACTTAGCGCAAGTTAGTAAGAACTACTGCTAACCACACCGTAGACCCGGGTTCGATTCCCACTCAGAGCCATTACAGCAGGACTGAACCATGGAAACCCGCCCAGCAGAGGAGGCTGCACCAGTCTCAAATGTGGATCGCATTCTTGCTGCACTTTCCGAACAAGCCACCGCTATTCAGCAGCATGACCAAACTCTATCTGAAATCCTTTGCCTCTTGAATCCCCACTCTCAGACCACAATGGCCCAGGTTGTCACTCCACAGTCAGTTCCCTTGTCAACACCTGAGCCCAAGTTGCCCCCTCCCCAGCGCTTTGATGGCAGTTCAGAGAACTGCAGAGGATTTATTACTCAGTGCACTCTGATCTTCCAACTACAACCCAGTTGTTTTCCTACTGACTGCAGTAAGGTGGCATACATAATCACACTCCTCACTTGGCAAGGCCCTGGATTGGGCCTCAGCATTGTGGGATAAGAAGTCCCCTGTAACCACTAATCTCCAGCGCTTCCTAGCGGAGATGAAGAGAAGTGTTCCTCCATTCAGCGGACAGTGGGGAAGCAGGACGTCGACTCCTTAGACTATCTCAGGGTTCCCGCAGTGCTGCTGAGTTTGCCATTGAGTTCCGTACTCTGGCCACCGAAAGTGGGTGGGGCGAATCTGCACTGAGAGCGATCTTCCATAATTCATTGTCTTCCAAGCTCAAGGATGAACTGGCATTCAGAGACTCCCCATCAGACCTTAAGTCCCTCATTGGTTTAGCCATTCGGGTGGACCACCGCCTTAAGGAGCGGCAGACAGAGAGAGAGCAGGACACAGTCATGACCCATCATGACAATATCGTTTATCCCACACTGGATCCTGAGGAACCCATGCAACTAGGGGCTACTAGGATCTCGCTTTCTGAAAGAACCCGACGAATGAAGGAGAGGTGCTGCATTTATTGTGGGAAGCCGGGTCATTTCCGGGCAACTTGCCCAGAGTTGTCGGGAAAAGTCAGATCTCGTTCCGGTGTAGGGGCCCCGGGGCGAGAGTAGGTGTAATTCCCTGTCCCATTTTCTCTGGTTTGACCCTCCAGGCAGTCATCTCTCTTAAACAACCCCACCAGGTGGAGATCTTCGTTGACTCTGGTGCAGAAGGAAACTTTATGGACCTCAAGTGTGCTCAAGATCTTTCCCTTGATCTCCTACCCCTTGCAAATCCCCCTTAAAGTCTCAGCAGTAGACGGCAACCCGCTAGGCTTAGGCCAGATCCACCAATGCACCACAGCACTCCAAGTGAAAATTGGAGATCATCAAGAAAACCTCCAGTTTCACATCATTCATTCCCCCAAGATCCCCATAATCCTGGGACACCCCTGGTTAGTCACCCATAACCCACTTATTGATTGGTCTAAAGGAGTTATATTGAGCTGGGGATGTAATGGCTCCAGTTTGGACACCATGTCTGGTCAGTCAACCAAGGGTGCCACCCTCTGCCATTATGCTCTTCCACTTGAAACTCAGCCAGAAACCCCCATGCACACCAAGGCCATCCCCTTGGAAATCATGACTATTCCCAAGCCACAGATTGTTCCCAAGCTGTTCAATACTCCCCTAGAGTTATCCCGAGTTCCCCCTGAGTTATCCCGAGTTCCCCCCGAGTACTCTGACTTAGCTGAGGTCTTCAGTAAGACTCGAGCAGCCTCACTGCCCCCTCACAGACCCTATGATTGCCCCATTGATCTATTACCTGGAACCTGCCCACCCCGCGGAAGGTTGTATTCCCTCTCTGGGCCTGAAAGACTTGCTATGGAGAAGTATCTACAAGAGTCCCTAGATAGTGGTTTTATCCGCCCCTCCACGTCACCAGCTGGGGCAGGATTCTTCTTTGTTGATAAAAAGATGGCTCACTTAGACCCTGTATTGACTATAGAGGTCTCAACAGCATTACAATCAAGAATCGCTACCCTCTTCCCCTAATGACAACAGCCTTCGAGATCCTACAAGGAGCTACCATCTTTACCAAGCTGGATCTTCGTAGTGCATACCATCTCGTCAGGATCAGGCAAGGGGATGAGTGGAAGACAGCGTTTAACACTCCCACTGGCCACTACGAGTACCAAGTAATGCCCTTTGGACTAGCCAATGCGCCAGCTATCTTCCAGTCATTTATTAATGATGTACTTCGAGAGATGCTTAACATCTTTGTTTTTGTCTATTTGGACGACATTCTCATCTTCTCTCATAACCACCAGGAACATGTGAAACATGTTCGGAAGGTATTGGTGGAACTTCTCAAACATGGGCTATTCGTGAAGCTAGAGAAGAGTGAGTTTCATGTCTCCTCTGTCTCCTTTCTCGGATTCATTGTTTCTAAGGGTAGCTTGCAGATGGACCCCAGCAAGACTAGGGCAGTGCTGGATTGGCCGCAGCCCACCTCTATCAAAGAGGTGCAACGCTTCTTAGGGTTTGCTAATTTTTATAGGAGGTTTATTAGGAACTTCAGTTCTATTGCCGAACCACTAACTTCCCTGACCAAGAAGGCAAATACCCCTTTCACCTGGAACTATAAGGCTAGTACAGCCTTTAACACCCTCAAACAAAGATTCGCCTCAGCACCTATCCTCACTTTACCAGATCCTGAGTTGCCTTTTATACTAGAGGTGGACGCATCAGATATTGGGGTTGGAGCAGTCCTATCTCAAAGAAGTAAAACAGACAACAAACTTCATCCATGTGCCTTCTATTCCCATAGACTTACGCCGACTCAGGTCAACTATGACATTGGAAACCGGGAACTACTGGCTATTAAATTAGCTTTGGAGGAGTGGAGGCACTGGCTTGAGGGAGCATCTCATCCCTTCCTCATTTGGACTGATCACCAGAACCTCACTTACATACAGAATGCCAAGAGACTGAATGCTAGACAAGCTAGATGGTCACTGTTCTTTAACCGGTTCAAATTCACACTTTCCTTCCGCCCAGGGTCCAAGAATATTAAGCCTGACGCTCTCTCAAGACAGTTCGAACCTTCTGAGAAGCCATGCTGCCCCGAACCCATCGTGCCTGGCTCCAGGATTGTGGCTCCAATACTGTGGGATCTGGAATCCTCAATCAGAGAGGCACAGCAACGTCACCCTGATCCAGGTAATGGACCATCTGGGAGCTTATATGTTCCTAACTAATTGGGTCAGTTTTCAGTGATTTACCGACAATGCAATATTGGACAGTAGTAAAAAAATTATAACTCTGGCCCCTTTTATGCTACAATAGAATAATTTACATCACTGTAAATCATTTTCCCTGAGCTTTCCAAAGATGTAAAGCATTCAGCTGTATCTTGTTCCTGTGCTTTGCAAACCCCAATCAAATTGGGTCAGTTTTCAGTGATTTATAGAGGGTGGATTGTTTTGAAAATCCAATATTAGACAGTAGTAAAAAATTAATAACTTTTGACCCTTTTATGCTACAATAGAATAATTTACATCACTGTAAATCATTTTCCCTGAGCTTTCCAAAGATGTAAAGCATTCAGCTGTATCTTGTTCCTGTGCTTTGCAAACCCCAATCAAATTGGGTCAGTTTTCAGTGATTTACCGACAATGCAATATTGGACAGTAGTAAAAAATTAATAACTTTGGACCCTTTCATGCTACAATAGAATGCTACAATAGAATAATTTACATCACTGTAAATCATTTTCCCTGAGCTTTCCAAAGATGTAAAGCATTCAGCTGTATCTTGTTCCTGTGCTTTGCAAACCCCAATCAAATTGGGTCAGTTTTCAGTGATTTACAGAGGGTGGATTGTTTTGAAAATTCAATATTAGGCAGTAGTAAAAAATGAATAACTTTGGACCCTTTCATGCTACAATAGAATAATTTACATCACTGTAAATCATTTTCCCTGAGCTTTCCAAAGATGTAAAGCATTCAGCTGTATCTTGTTCCTGTGCTTTGCAAAGCCCAATCAAATTGGGTCAGTTTTCAGTGATTTACAGAGGGTGGATTGTTTTGAAAATGCAATATTGGACAGTAGTAAAAAAATTATAACTCTGGCCCCTTTTATGCTACAATAGAATAATTTACATCACTGTAAAGCATTTTCCCTGAGCTTTCCAAAGATGTAAAGCATTCAGCTGTATCTTGTTCCTGTGCTTTGCAAACCCCAATCAAATTGGGTCAGTTTTCAGTGATTTACAGAGGGTGGATTGTTTTGAAAATGCAATATTGGACAGTAGTAAAAAAATTATAACTCTGGCCCCTTTTATGCTACAATAGAATAATTTACATCACTGTAAAGCATTTTCCTTGAGCTTTCCAAAGATGTAAAGCATTCAGCTGTATCTTGTTCCTGTGCTTTGCAAACCCCAATCAAATTGGGTCAGTTTTCAGTGATTTACAGAGGGTGGATTGTTTTGAAAATGCAATATTGGACAGTAGTAAAAAAATTATAACTCTGGCACCTTTTATGCTACAATAGAATAATTTACATCACTGTAAATCATTTTCCCTGAGCTTTCCAAAGATGTAAAGCATTCAGCTGTATCTTGTTCCTGTGCTTTGTAAACCCCAATCAAATTGGGTCAGTTTTCAGTGATTTACCAACAATGCAATTGTAATATCTCAGCACTTTGTCACGTCCTCCAAGCCACCAGGGGGCGCAGCAATAGTGCCCTATACTCCTCTACATTAGATGGCGCTAGTGACTTTTGTTCCTTTAAACTCCCCTGTAATCAGCCTAATCACCACCACCTGTTATCTGCTCTATAAAAGACTGCTTTGTTTCATGCTCGGTGTTCAGTCCTGAACCCTACCTCCTAGCTGCCTCGTCCAGTGTCCAGTTAAGTTGTTCTCAAGATTTTTTGCTTGCTATGTTCTTTTGATTGTTCTAAGACCCTCGTGTCTATTTTATTTTGTATGGTTTTTGGGAAGCTTGGCTTTCCTATTTTTGTTGTACTTTTTCAACCCTGGCTGTAGAGAGATATTGTCTCTTCTTTTTTGTGTCAATTTCTCTTCAGTAAAGACTATATTATTTTTTGAATTCACACGTTGTGAGCTAACTTTATTCCTCCTCTGCTCTTGGGCCACCAGTTGCTGACTTAGCGCAAGTAGTAAGAGCTACTGCTAACCACACCGTAGACCCGGGTTCGATTCCCACTCAGAGCATTACAGCAGGACTGAACCATGGAAACCCGCCCAGCAGAGGAGGCTGCACCAGTCTCAAATGTGGATCGCATTCTTGCTGCACTTTCCGAACAAGCCACCGCTATTCAGCAGCATGACCAAACTCTATCGGAAATCCTTTGCCTCTTGAATCCCCACTCTCAGACCACAATGGCCCAGGTTGTCACTCCACAGTCAGTTCCCTTGTCAACACCTGAGCCCAAGTTGCCCCCTCCCCAGCGCTTTGATGGCAGTTCAGAGAACTGCAGAGGATTTATTACTCAGTGCACTCTGATCTTCCAACTACAACCCAGTTGTTTTCCTACTGACTGCAGTAAGGTGGCATACATAATCACACTCCTCATTGGCAAGGCCCTGGATTGGGCCTCAGCATTGTGGGATAAGAAGTCCCCTGTAACCACTAATCTCCAGCGCTTCCTAGCGGAGATGAAGAAAGTGTTCCTCCATTCAGCGGACAGTGGGGAAGCAGGACGTCGACTCCTTAGACTATCTCAGGGTTCCCGCAGTGCTGCTGAGTTTGCCATTGAGTTCCGTACTCTGGCCACCGAAAGTGGGTGGGGCGAATCTGCACTGAGAGCGATCTTCCATAATTCATTGTCTTCCAAGCTCAAGGATGAACTGGCATTCAGAGACTCCCCATCAGACCTTAAGTCCCTCATTGGTTTAGCCATTCGGGTGGACCACCGCCTTAAGGAGCGGCAGACAGAGAGAGAGCAGGACACAGTCATGACCCATCATGACAATATCGTTTATCCCACACTGGATCCTGAGGAACCCATGCAACTAGGGGCTACTAGGATCTCGCTTTCTGAAAGAACCCGACGAATGAAGGAGAGGTGCTGCATTTATTGTGGGAAGCCGGGTCATTTCCGGGCAACTTGCCCAGAGTTGTCGGGAAAAGTCAGATCTCGTTCCGGTGTAGGGGCCCCGGGGCGAGAGTAGGTGTAATTCCCTGTCCCATTTTCTCTGGTTTGACCCTCCAGGCAGTCATCTCTCTTAAACAACCCCACCAGGTGGAGATCTTCGTTGACTCTGGTGCAGAAGGAAACTTTATGGACCTCAAGTGTGCTCAAGATCTTTCCCTTGATCTCCTACCCTTGCAAATCCCCCTTAAAGTCTCAGCAGTAGACGGCAACCCGCTAGGCTTAGGCCAGATCCACCAATGCACCACAGCACTCCAAGTGAAAATTGGAGATCATCAAGAAAACCTCCAGTTTCACATCATTCATTCCCCCAAGATCCCCATAATCCTGGGACACCCCTGGTTAGTCACCCATAACCCACTTATTGATTGGTCTAAAGGAGTTATATTGAGCTGGGGATGTAATGGCTCCAGTTTGGACACCATGTCTGGTCAGTCAACCAAGGGTGCCACCCTCTGCCATTATGCTCTTCCACTTGAAACTCAGCCAGAAACCCCCATGCACACCAAGGCCATCCCCTTGGAAATCATGACTATTCCCAAGCCACAGATTGTTCCCAAGCTGTTCAATACTCCCCTAGAGTTATCCCGAGTTCCCCCTGAGTTATCCCGAGTTCCCCCCGAGTACTCTGACTTAGCTGAGGTCTTCAGTAAGACTCGAGCAGCCTCACTGCCCCCTCACAGACCCTATGATTGCCCCATTGATCTATTACCTGGAACCTGCCCACCCCGCGGAAGGTTGTATTCCCTCTCTGGGCCTGAAAGACTTGCTATGGAGAAGTATCTACAAGAGTCCCTAGATAGTGGTTTTATCCGCCCCTCCACGTCACCAGCTGGGGCAGGATTCTTCTTTGTTGATAAAAAAGATGGCTCACTTAGACCCTGTATTGACTATAGAGGTCTCAACAGCATTACAATCAAGAATCGCTACCCTCTTCCCCTAATGACAACAGCCTTCGAGATCCTACAAGGAGCTACCATCTTTACCAAGCTGGATCTTCGTAGTGCATACCATCTCGTCAGGATCAGGCAAGGGGATGAGTGGAAGACAGCGTTTAACACTCCCACTGGCCACTACGAGTACCAAGTAATGCCCTTTGGACTAGCCAATGCGCCAGCTATCTTCCAGTCATTTATTAATGATGTACTTCGAGAGATGCTTAACATCTTTGTTTTTGTCTATTTGGACGACATTCTCATCTTCTCTCATAACCACCAGGAACATGTGAAACATGTTCGGAAGGTATTGGTGGAACTTCTCAAACATGGGCTATTCGTGAAGCTAGAGAAGAGTGAGTTTCATGTCTCCTCTGTCTCCTTTCTCGGATTCATTGTTTCTAAGGGTAGCTTGCAGATGGACCCCAGCAAGACTAGGGCAGTGCTGGATTGGCCGCAGCCCACCTCTATCAAAGAGGTGCAACGCTTCTTAGGGTTTGCTAATTTTTATAGGAGGTTTATTAGGAACTTCAGTTCTATTGCCGAACCACTAACTTCCCTGACCAAGAAGGCAAATACCCCTTTCACCTGGAACTATAAGGCTAGTACAGCCTTTAACACCCTCAAACAAAGATTCGCCTCAGCACCTATCCTCACTTTACCAGATCCTGAGTTGCCTTTTATACTAGAGGTGGACGCATCAGATATTGGGGTTGGAGCAGTCCTATCTCAAAGAAGTAAAACAGACAACAAACTTCATCCATGTGCCTTCTATTCCCATAGACTTACGCCGACTCAGGTCAACTATGACATTGGAAACCGGGAACTACTGGCTATTAAATTAGCTTTGGAGGAGTGGAGGCACTGGCTTGAGGGAGCATCTCATCCCTTCCTCATTTGGACTGATCACCAGAACCTCACTTACATACAGAATGCCAAGAGACTGAATGCTAGACAAGCTAGATGGTCACTGTTCTTTAACCGGTTCAAATTCACACTTTCCTTCCGCCCAGGGTCCAAGAATATTAAGCCTGACGCTCTCTCAAGACAGTTCGAACCTTCTGAGAAGCCATGCTGCCCCGAACCCATCGTGCCTGGCTCCAGGATTGTGGCTCCAATACTGTGGGATCTGGAATCCTCAATCAGAGAGGCACAGCAACGTCACCCTGATCCAGGTAATGGACCATCTGGGAGCTTATATGTTCCTAACTAATTGGGTCAGTTTTCAGTGATTTACCGACAATGCAATATTGGACAGTAGTAAAAAAATTATAACTCTGGCCCCTTTTATGCTACAATAGAATAATTTACATCACTGTAAATCATTTTCCCTGAGCTTTCCAAAGATGTAAAGCATTCAGCTGTATCTTGTTCCTGTGCTTTGCAAACCCCAATCAAATTGGGTCAGTTTTCAGTGATTTACCAACAATGCAATATTGGACAGTAGTAAAAAATTATTAACTTTGGCCCCTTTTATGCTACAATGGAATAATTTACATCACTGTAAAGCATTTTCCCTGAGCTTTCCAAAGATGTAAAGCATTCAGCTGTATCTTGTTCCTGTGCTTTGCAAAGCCCAATCAAATTGGGTCAGTTTTCAGTGATTTACAGAGGGTGGATTGTTTTGAAAATGCAATATTGGACAGTAGTAAAAATTAATAACTTTGGCCGCTTTCATGCTACAATAGAACCATTTACATCACTGTAAAGCATTTTCCCTGAGCTTTCCAAATATGTAAAGCATTCAGCTGTATCTTGTTCCTGTGCTTTGCAAACCCCAATTAAATTGGGTCAGTTTTCAGTGATTTACCGACAATGCAATATTGGACAGTAGTAAAAAATTAATAACTTTGGACCCTTTCATGCTACAATACAATAATTTACATCACTGTAAAACATTTTCCCTGAGCTTTCTAAAAATGTAAAGCATTTAGCTGTATCTTGTTCCTGTGCTTTGCAAACCCCAATCAAATTGGGTCAGTTTTCAGTGATTTACTAACAATGCAATATTGGACAGTAGTAAAAAATTAATAACTTTGGCCCCTTTTATGCTACATTAGAATAATTTACATCACTGTAAAGCATTTTCCCCTAGCTTTACAAAGATGTAAAGCATTCAGCTGTATCTTGTTCCTGTGCTTTGCAAACCCCAATCAAATTGGGTCAGTTTTCAGTGATTTACAGAGGGTGGATTGTTTTGAAAATGCAATATTGGACAGTAGTAAAAATTAATAACTTTGGCCGCTTTCATGCTACAATAGAACCATTTACATCACTGTAAAGCATTTTCCCTGAGCTTTCCAAATATGTAAAGCATTCAGCTGTATCTTGTTCCTGTGCTTTGCAAACCCCAATCAAATTGGGTCAGTTTTCAGTGATTTACCAACAATGCAATATTGGACAGTAGTAAAAAATTAATAACTTTGGACCCTTTCATGCTACAATAGAAAAATTGACATCACTGTAAATCATTTTCCCTGAGCTTTCCAAAGATGTAAAGCATTCAGCTGTATCTTGTTCCTGTGCTTTGCAAACCCCAATCAAATTGGGTCAGTTTTCAGTGATTTACCAACAATGCAATATTGGACAGTAGTAAAAAATTAATAACTTTGGCCCCTTTTATGCTACAATAGAATAATTTACATCACCGTAAAGCATTTTCCCCTAGCTTTACAAAGATGTAAAGCATTCAGCTGTATCTTGTTCCTGTGCTTTGCAAACCCCAATCAAATTGGGTCAGTTTTCAGTGATTTACAGAGGGTGGATTGTTTTGAAAATGCAATATTGGACAGTAGTAAAAAATTAATAACTTTGGCCCCTTTTATGCTACAATAGAATAATTTACATCACCGTAAAGCATTTTCCCCTAGCTTTACAAAGATGTAAAGCATTCAGCTGTATCTTGTTCCTGTGCTTTGCAAACCCCAATCAAATTGGGTCAGTTTTCAGTGATTTACAGAGGGTGGATTGTTTTGAAAATGCAATATTGGACAGTAGTAAAAAATTAATAACTTTGGCCCCTTTTATGCTACAATAGAATAATTTACATCACCGTAAAGCATTTTCCCTGAGCTTTCCAAAGATGTAAAGCATTCAGCTGTATCTTGTTCCTGTGCTTTGCAAACCCCAATTAAATTGGGTCAATTTTCAGTGATTTACCGACAATGCAATATTGGACAGTAGTAAAAAATTAATAACTTTGGCCCCTTTTATGCTACAATAGAATAATTTACATCACTGTAAATCATTTTCCCTGAGCTTTCCAAAGATGTAAAGCATTCAGCTGTATCTTGTTGCTGTGCTTTGCAAACCCCAATCAAATTGGGTCAGTTTTCAGTGATTTACCAACAATGCAATATTGGACAGTAGTAAAAAATTAATAACTTTGGCCCTTTTCATGCTACAATAGAATAATTTACATCACTGTAAAGCATTTTCCCTGAGCTGTCCGAAGATGTAAAGCATTTAGCTGTATCTGGTTATCGTGCTTTGCAAACCCCAATCAAATTTGGGTCAGGATTCTGCTACCATCAGCGCCACTTCCCGAAGTATCACCAGTCCCGAGCACTTCCGCATCGTTTTCTTCGCCGTCCACCACCTCTTCCAGTCCCATGGCTTGACCAGCGCCCTACTCAGGCGGGGCGGAGGAGTGCAATGGATTTCTGTTACAATGTTCTCTTGTATTCACCATGAAAACCCCAATCAAATTGGGTCAGTTTTCAGTGATTTACCGACAATGCAATATTGGACAATAGTAAAAAATTAATAACTCTGGCACCTTTTAAGCTACAATAGAATAATTTACATCACTGTAAAGCATTTTCCCTGAGCTTTCCAAAGATGTAAAGCATTCAGCTGTATCTTGTTCCTGTGGTTTGCAAACCCCAATCAAATTGGGTCAGTTTTCAGTGATTTACAGAGGGTGGATTGTTTTGAAAATGCAATATTAGACAGTAGTAAAAAATTAATAACTCTGGCACCTTTTATGCTACAATAGAATAATTTATATCACTGTAAGGCATTTTCCCTGAGCTTTCCTAAGATGTAAAGCATTCAACTGTATCTTGTTCCCTTTCGGAAGGGGAACTTCAATGCTATGTGGAAACTTCCACTATGGGGATTTCATTCAGAAAGCCAATCATCTGAAAGAGTATGTAAACGGGCCAATGAAATGCCAATAAGTTGGCAGCTTCAGCTTGCGCACCTGATGCTCGTTGCAATTAATCTTGCTACTGTATATGAGCACAGTGCGAGCAAAGCCAAAGCATCATTTTCACCTCAGAGACTTCAACAGCCTTCTGAGAGAGTCGATGAGGGTTCCTCCAGCTGAGTTTCAGACAGAGAGTGAACGAGAGCGATCTCCCGGTCCAGAGTGTGTGACACGCAGTGGCAGATGGTCGAGCTGGGTTTCTCCCTTGCCTGGCGTCCTTTGGGTCCGGTCCTCCAGAGCGGTATGTATTGTTGCGAATTTCCTAAAAGAGCAACACGGTCGTGCAGCGCGTCTTTTTCAAGACGTCGCTCCGACTGTGCGTTTCTGGATGCGGTGGTTTCCTGTCCTCGGATGATGGGCACGAGCACTGCGTTCATGTCTGGGGGTCCAGCATGTTAATGCGGTGCTCGTGGGCAGTGCATGCCATCACTGCGGTGGCATGTCTGTTGCGCAGTTAAGATCGCAGCTCGCTCTTGCAAAAGAGCCACCCACCCCAGTTGTCCCCCGCTCCGCGGTGGGCACTCGGGCAGATCTGAGGGTTACAGTGGGAGTAAATCTGCCGCCCTCGGGCTTGTGGACCTCTCACTCCTCCACGCGCTCCATCCAAGCTTTGAGTGAGAGAAGCGCTCCATCCTCCGATGGCCGCCCTCTCACTTGATGACTGTGACGCCTGCTGCACTGCGGTTTGTTTTCTCTGTCTGTCTGTTTGTCTTGCTCCCTCTACAGACGCGCTGCAGCAGTGCCAGGTATAATCAGGTGGATGGAGAACAGCTGAGTTGAAAGTGTGCGCTCTTATATCAGCGTCCTGCTCCTGTTTGGGGAGATCCTTTCCCGATGCTAAGGCTTGGACGGAGACCAGCATTGTGCGATTTGGCGAGGCGTTTTGCTTCATGTTTGATCGTAGTGGCCTTAAAATAAATTTTTGGAAACGTGATTTTGGCTTCCCCCTCCTTTTTTTCTTGTTTCGCCTCGCGGGCGTAACAATTGGGGGCTCGTCCTTGTGATTTTTGCGTCGATCGTTTCGTTTATTTTTGTTAGATTTTTCATTGGTAAGTGGTTATTGTGCATTTTGTTTGTAGGGGGAGGGGAAGAAGTATTGTAGTGATTTGTAGTCAAATTGTTTGGTCTCCGTCCTGCCTAATTAGATTGCTAGAAAGAATAACATTAAGTTCTAATATGTCATAGTTTAGTTCGTCAAGGAAAAGTTTGTGTATATGTTTTTTATTTTTTTTTTTTGTTTTGTTGGTGTAGAAATAAACTCTCCCCGGTTAGGTGAAGAGCGTGTCTTCGGATACGTTGTTTTTTTATTTTTTGTTTGTTATTTTTGGCTGGCTCGGGGCTTAGTAGTGTGGTAGCCTCCTCTCCTAAATTAGATATTGTTAATAACTTGCGTTTAGTTCCACCGTTTAATGAGTCTGATGTGGAAACTCTTTTCCTTTTATTTGAAAGGATTGCAGTAGCTTATAAGTGGAGTGACACTGAGCGCACTTTATTACTTCAGTGTGTTTTGACCGGTAAAGCCCAGCAAGCTTATTCTGCTTTATCGGCTGCGGAGAGCCATTGGATGATCTGATAAATTTAGTTTTATTAGAACAATTTAAAAATACGCTTCCAGATACTGTTGTAACCTATATTGCCGAACGTAACGTTAAGACCGCTTCCCAGGCAGCACTGCTGGCCGATGAGTGGGAACTCATTCATAAATCTCGCGCAGACGGGTTCAGAGGTGACCGCCTTTCTCCACGCGTACATCATTCACCTGTTCCTTTGAATCAGGCTAGTTGTTCTAAAAGTCTATCAAATAGATACGACTCGATTTGTAACTATTGCTTAGAAGAAGGGCATTGGAAAATCTCATTGTCCAGTTCTTAAATCTAAGAGTGCTAAAGCACAACTGTCTAAATCCGCTGTTTTTGTGAAGCCCGCTGCGCTCGTGGCCCCTGCACCACTGTCCGTTCAGACTGTTTCTGCTGGATCGCCGGCGAATACATCAAGTGTGTTAGACCGCCAGGATATTTTTAATCCGTTTATTTCGGACGGTTTTGTGTCACTTATAGGTGGCAATAGAGTTCCAGTGAAAATTCTCAGGGATACTGGATCATCAGCTTCCTTTATTTTAGAGTCTGTATTGCCATTTTCACTGGAGTCTGACACTGGTAAGTCATTGTTAATTCGTGGTATTGGGTTGAATATATTATCTGTTCCGGTACATAAAATGACTTTGAATTGTGATCTGGTGCAGGGCGAGGTAGAGCTTGGCGTGCGACCTGTTCTGCCGGTTGATGGTGTGTCACTTATTCTTGGCAATAATCTGGCCGGCGGACGTGTTTGGGTTGGTGAAACGCCACCTTTAGTGGTTTCTAACGCGCCTCCTTATTGTGACGGCCTGGATGAGAGTGCTCAGCAACATCCTGATGTGTTTGTCGCTTGTGCTGTAACTCGATCTGTTAGCCGGGCGCAGCCTGAAGTAAAGCCCGTAAGTACTGAGCGTTTTTTTTCCGTTAACTGATTACCCACTAGCCGTTTCTCGGGAAGAGCTAGCAAAAGAACAGCAAAATGACGTAAATTTAAAATCTCAGTATGAGCAGGTAATTGATGACGCTGAAATTCGAAACCGGGCACAGGGTTATTTCATTAGAGATGGGGTTTTATTGAGAAAGTGGTCCCCTCATGCTGACATTTGTGTTGGTGACCCTTTTGTCCAGGTGGTGGTGCCCGTTAGATGGCGGTCGGTAGTTTTAAAAACTGCCCATGATAGTCTTGCCGGTCATGCGGGCATAAAAAAGACGTACGATCGAATTCTTCGTTATTTCTACTGGCCTCGTATAAAAAAAGATGTTGCCAGTTATGTTAAAACCTGTCATACATGCCAGCTGACTGGTAAGCCTAATCAGTCGTTAAAACCGGCGCCTCTGCATCCCATTCCTGCTGTGTGCCATCCTTTCGAGCATCTCATCATTGACTGTGTTGGGCCACTCCCTCGCTCTAAAGCAGGGAGTGAATACCTGCTAACGGTGATGTGCCAGGTCACTCGGTATCCGGCCGCGTTTCCCTTGCGTTCTATTAACACTAAGTCTATTGTAAAGGCCCTCACTCAGTTCATTTCAATTTTTGGCTTACCTAAGGTTATTCAGTCCGATCAGGGAAGTAATTTTACCTCCAAGTTGTTTGCCGAAGTCCTTTGTCATCTGGGAATTAAACACAATTTGTCCACTGCGTATCACGCCCAAAGCCAAGGTGCGCTGGAGCGCTTTCATTCCACCTTAAAATCTCTGCTCCGGGCTTATTGTGTTGAGATGAACCGAGATTGGGAGGAGGGTCTTCCGTGGCTGATGTTAGCAGCCAGGGAAGTAACTCAACAAAGTATTGGTTATAGCCCGAATGAACTCGTGTTTGTGCATAAAGTCCGTGGTGTGCTGGCTGTCTTGTACGATCAGTGGACTGATTTAGATCCGCCTGAGAACTTGTCTGACTATGTTTGGGTTTTCGTCGACGGCTTTCGCTGGCCTGGGAGCTGGCTAAAGAGCATCTGGGTAGTTCCCAGAAAAAGATGAAACGGCTGTTGACCGTCGCACTGAACACCGACAGTTTAGCGTGGGTGACCAGGTTGTTGCACTTCTCCCAGTGTTGGGATCGCCTTTCCAAGCCAAATACGCTGGGCCGTATAAGGTGATACACATTGGCAGTAATGATAACTACACTATTTTAACACCAAATCGGAAAAAAAAATCACAAGTTTGTCACGTTAACATTTTAAAACCATATTTTAATCGAGACAAAACCACGCCAATGCAGATAAGTTCTGTAGCGCTGGCGAATGGCTTTCCTGAGCATTATTCGCATTATGTGACTGACAGGCAGGAGGATGAACTGAAGTCGCCCGATGATTGCATGTTGCAGGGTAAGTTGAGGAATTCTGAGACTTTAAAAGAGTTGTTGTTTAATCTTAAACATCTAGATGCCATTCAACAACAAGAATTAATGAAATTGTTATCTGAGTTTCCACAGTTATTCTCCGATGTACCGACACAAACGAGTGTTTTGACTCATGATATAGACGTGGGGGAATCCATGCCTATTCGTCAGCGCTTTTATCGAGTTCCTGTAAATAAACGTGATGCATTGAGGGCAGAAGTCCAGTATTTGCTCGATAATCAATTGGCTGAATCCTCTTCCTCTAGCTGGTCATCTCCGTGTCTTTTAGTTCGGAAGTCTGATGATAGTTTCCGTTTTTGTACGGACTATAGAAAATTAAATTCAGTTACAAAACCAGACTCATTTCCTCTACCGAGGATGGAGGATTGTATCGATCAGGTTGGTGCCGCAAAATTCGTGACTAAATTAGATTTACTTAAGGGCTACTGGCAGGTACGGTTAAGTGAGCGTGCGCGTGAACTATCATCGTTTATAACACCTGACGGGCTTTTCTCTTACCGGGTGATGAGCTTCGGCCTGCGAAAACGCACCGCGACGTTTTCAAAGGTTGATGAATAAAGTAGTCGCAGGATTAGAGGGTGTGACCGTTTATTGGATGATACTATTGTGGTAAGTGACAGTGGCCGGAGCATCTTTGTCGTTTGCGCTCTCTTCTTGATCGCCTCGCGCAGGCCAATCTTACCATCAATTGGCTAATGTGAGTTTGCAGGGGCGACCGTGACGTACCTGGGCAACGGTGGTGGGACAAGGACAGGTGCGTCGGTGAGGGTGAAGGTGCGGGCGATAGATGAATATCCGGTGCCTGCCACTAAAAAGGAACTAATGCGTTTTTTGGGTCTGGTAGGTTTCTATCGCTGTTTTTGTAGAAATTTTTCCACAGTGGTTGCCCCTTTAACTGACCTGCTTAAGTCCAAAGCTTTATTTGTTTGGTCCGAGTCATGCCAGGCTGCGTTTGAGGCAGTGAAAGCGCTGCTTACGTCGGCACCAGTCCTGATGGCTCCTCGGCTAGGAAAACCATTTAAGATTATGGTTGATGCCAGTAAAGAGGGAGCGGGTGCAGTGTTAGTCCAGGAGGATGATGCGGGAATTGAGCGTCCTGTTTGTTTTTTTTTCACGAAAATTCAATAGTTACCAACGGAATTATTCAAACCATCGAATAAGAAGCGCTCGCGTTAATCTGGGCACTCCAACACTTTGAGGTGTATGTGGGAGGAGATAGTTCACCTTTAACAATTTATAGTGATCACAATCCACTTACATTTTTGCACTCGCTTAAAAATCCTAACCAGCGGTTTATGCGCTGGTGCTTGTTTCTTCAACCTTTTCACTTGGATATCGGCACGTAAAGGGTTCTGAAATATAGTGGCCGACGCACTGTCTAGGGCACCCGTATAATTATGGGTTTGTATTCACTTATTAATTTTGTATTTATTATTATTTTTGAAATGCATGCATTTAATTGTTTATTGTGTAACGGAAACGTTGTTTCCTGTTTCTAAGGGGGATGGTGTGACGCCTGCTGCGCTGCGGTTTGTTTTCTCTGTCTGTCTGTTTGTCTTGCTCCCTCTACAGACGCGCTGCAGCAGTGCCAGGTATAATCAGGTGGATGGAGAACAGCTGAGTTGAAAGTGTGCGCTCTTATATCAGCGTCCTGCTCCTGTTTGGGGAGATCCTTTCCGATGCTAAGGCTTGGACGGAGACCAGCATTGTGCGATTTGGCGAGGCGTTTTGCTTCATGTTTGATCGTAGTGGCCTTAAAATAAATTTTTGGAAACGTGATTTTGGCTTCCCCCTCCTTTTTTTCTTGTTTCGCCTCGCGGGCGTAACAATGACACAGAGGCTCAGATGTCCACCGCTGCATCGGAGGTTGGGCTGTCATGGTCTGATGAAGGATTTTCCCCCCTCCGTTCCCTCCCCTCGGAGTGAGGCGCGGCGGCGGCCGATCTTGAAACAGATATGATAACCTTGCTTTTCCCGGGCTGTTTCGGTCGTGGGTCTGGAGATGGTTTATCCCCAGCCCCGCGGCCAGACCGGACTAGATGGGTGTATGTGGAGGATTAAAAGGCAAAAACCTTCTAGGCCTCCCATCCCTCTCTTCCAGAAGTGCACAGTGGGCTCACGCAGTCTTGAGGGCATCTTCTATGCCTGATCTGCGTGCGTCTCCGCCTCACCACTCTTGATGGTGGAGCAGCCAGGGAGTACGAGTCGATTCCCCAGATTGAGAGTGCCATCAACGGGGCCCGCGTGGTGCCTCCTTCTGCTGGAGATTAGCCTCGCGCGCGCTGGCCCAGCTGGCCCAGCTGCACGAGGGTGGTTTCTGACCCAGGCTTGTTACAAGCCCCGCACCGCACCCGACTGAGCTCTACGGATCTCAAGTCCGCTGCGTGTGCCCCGGGAAAGACGATGGCCACGTAGTGGTCAGGAGCGCCACCTCGGGCTAAACCTGGCAAAAATATGCGCGGAGTCGACAAAGTTCACTTTCTTGACTCCCCATATACCAGTCTGGCCCCGTTCGGCGACACCGTGGTGAATTCACCCAGGAATTCACGGCGGTGCAGTCGGATACGATGGGCCATCCTTTGGCGGGGATGTCATAGACCGCTCCCCCCATTACCGAACCATCCACATCCACTGCTTTTCGCCGAGGAGCGCCCGTCTTGGAGTGCTGCTCCGCCCCCCGCCTGCGCCTCTGGCCAGCGGCAGCGCCGAGCACCTCGCAGGCAACCAGCGCTCCCCGTCCCAGGGCGCCGTTAAGTCCGGTTAACGGACCGCGAAGCGCTCCGGAGACGGCCATCTGGAGAAGAGGGAACTTGCTTTCTCCCCGGTGGGGGGGCCGGGCTCCTCAGAGAGAGAGAGAGCATCTTTCTCTTCCCTGGATGTGACAGCCCGAATACTGCCAGTCTGGGACGCGATGAAAAGCCTTCCAGCTCGCAGGATCGGCGCACTTCGCCCGTGGCTCACGGGGTCTGGGAGGACGGTCTCCTTTCTCTCACATCTCCAGCCCTCTCCTCCGGAGTCTGAGTGCAAGGTGAGTGAATCTCACTTCCGCGGGACCCCAGCGCTTCCCCGGATCAGCACTAGAATCTGCGCATTTTGAACCGCTGTCTGCACAAGCTGCCGTTCAAAATGCTTATGCAGAAGCGCATCCTCCGGTGCGTTCGTCCTCGGGATTGATCTGCAGCAATAGACCTGAAGGACACGTACTTCACGTCTCCATACTCCACGCCACCGTCACTTTTCTGCGGTCTGCGTCGAGCGAGCCTGACAGTACAAGTCCTCCCCTTCGGGCTCTCTCTGTCTCCGCGGGTCTTCTCCAAGCTCACGGAGGGTGCCCTAGCGCCCCTTCGGCTCGCGGGCATCCGCATACTCAATTATCTCGGCGACTGGCTGTTTTTAGCCCTCTCGCGGGAGCAATTGACTATGCACAGAGACAAGGTGCTCCAGCACCTCCACCTATTGGGGTTTCAGGTCAACCGAGAAAAGAGCAAACTCGCCCCGTGCAGAGGATCTCTTTTCTCGGGTTGGAGCTGGACTCGGTCACCATGACAGCGCGCCTCTCCTCGAAGCACGCATCCTTTTGGGCGTTAGCACGCGGCGCCTCTCTAACAGACACTGAAGAGCTGCGGGCTGGGCGACACCTATTGCGAGATTTATTCATCTTGAGGGGAGCCGATTTCCTCACGCGGTGAATGAGAAATTCGGTTAGGTGTTGTAAAACGCTTGCTGCGCCATTCTCTCTAACACGGAGATACGTGCGCTTTTTCGCTCTCTGTCAGTAAAGTTCCCCGCTGGCGAACCCTGCAGATATTCCTCCGAGGCCCCCAGCATCTGACTCAGCGGAGGAGTCAGGCGCTGGCCCGTTACGTTGTTGGTATGCCCGCTGGTCAGCCCGCGTTCTGGGTATAGGTGCCCGCTATGTGCGAGCCCCACTAGGCGATCCCATATGCTTATACTGCCACGGTGCAGTCCCCCCTCACAGGCGGACCCGTGTCTTCCCTCACCGCTAACCATCTTATATTCATATGCGTACTCCCCCTTCTCAGGGCGAGTCCATATGCTCTCTCGCCACCAGTCTCCCCACTTGGGTAGCAGGTGGCCTCCGCAGCGTCATCCCTATCGGGACTGCACGCTTTCCCAATGTACTGTCGTATTACATTCCTAGAAATTATTCTAGACGCATTTGCGGCTCCCGAAAAATATATCTAAATCCGTAAATCTTCTGTTGAAGTGGGATAAGTAAGGGCCAGGGAACACGTTGGAAGACCGCGACTCTGGTAACGCAGGTGCGCTGACGCTCTTTGCCTGGCAAACCTCTCATCGGGGGCGAAGGTAAGGTTCAATCATTATGGCGTTTTCCAAACATTTCCCCATAGTGGAAGTTTCCACATAGCATTGAAGTTCCCCTTCCGAAGGGGAACGCTCTGGTTACTAAAGTAACCTCGTTCCCCGAGGGGGGAAGGGAAATGCTATGTTCCTTCGCCATAATGATTGCCCCTTAGCTGTTGAGGTGAAAGTCTCTTCGCTAAAAAAATGATGCTTTGGCTTTGCTCGCACATGTGCTCATTATAGCAAGATTAATTGCAACGAGCATCAGGTGCGCAAGCTGAAGCTGCCACCTCATTGGCATTTCATTGGCCCGTTTAATACTCTTTCAGATGATGGCTTTCTGAATGATAATCCCCATAGTGGAAGTTTCCACATAGCATTTTCCGTTCCCCCCCTCGGGGAACGAGGGTTACTTTAGTAACCAGAGCGTTCTGTGCTTTGCAAACCCCAATCAAATTGGGTCAGTTTTCAGTGATTTACAGAGGGTGGATTGTTTTGAAAATGCAATATTGGACAGTAGTAAAAAATTAATAACTCTGGCACCTTTTATGCTACAATAGAATAATTTACATCACTGTAAAGCATTTTCCCTGAGCTTTCCATGGATGTAAAGCATTCAGCTGTATCTTGTTTTCGTGCTTTGCAAACCCCAATCAAATTGGGTCAGTTTTCAGCGATTTACCGACAATGCAATATTGGACAGTAGTAAAAAATTAATAACTTTGGCCCCTTTTATGCTACAATAGAATAATTTACATCACTGTAAAGCATTTTCCCTGAGCTTTCCAAAGATGTAAAGCATTCAGCTGTATCTTGTTCTTGTGTTTTGCAAACCCCAATCAAATTGGGTCAGTTTTCAGTGATTTACCGATAATGCAATATTGGACAGTAGTAAAAAATTAATAACTCTGGCACCTTTCATGCTACAATAGAATAATTTACATCACTGTAAGGCATTTTCCCTGAGCGTTCCAAAGATCTAAAGCATTCAGCTGTATCTTGTTCTTGTGCTTTGCAAACCCCAATCAAATTGGGTAAGTTTTCAGTGATTTACAGAGGGTGTATTGTTTTGAAAATGCAATATTGGACAGTAGTAAAAATTAATAACTCTGGCAACTTTTATGCTACAATATAATTATTTACATCACTGTAAGGCATTTTCCCTGAGCTTTCCAAAGATGTAAAGCATTCAGCTGTATCTTGTTCTTGTGTTTTGCAAACCCCAATCAAATTGGGTCAGTTTTCAGTGATTTACCGACAATGCAATATTGGACAGTAGTAAAAAATTAATAACTTTGGCCCCTTTTATGCTACAATAGAATAATTTACATCACTGTAAAGCATTTTCCTTGAGCTTTCCAAAGATGTAAAGCATTCAGCTGTATCTTGTTCCTGTGCTTTGCAAACCCCAATCAAATTGGGTCAGTTTTCAGTGATTTACCGACAATGCAATATTGGACAGTAGTAAAAAATTAATAACTTTGGCCCCTTTTATGCTACAATAGAATATTTTACATCACTGTAAGGCATTTTCCCTGAGCTTTCCAAAGATGTAAAGCATTCAGCAGTATCTTGTTCCTGTGCTTTGCAAACCCCAATCAAATTGGGTCAGTTTTCAGTGATTTACAGAGGGCGTATTGTTTTGAAAATGCAATATTGGACAGTAGTAAAAAATTAATAACTCTGGCACCTTTCATGCTACAATAGAATAATTTACATCACTGTAAAGAATTTTCCCTGAGCTTTCCAAAGATGTAAAGCATTCAGCTGTATCTTGTTCCTGTGCTTTGCAAACCCCAATCAAATTGGGTCAGTTTTCAGTGATTTACCGATAATGCAATATTGGACAGTAGTAAAAAATTAATAACTTTGGCCCCTTTTATGCTACAATAGAATAATTTACATCACTGTAAATCATTTTCCCTGAGCTTTCCAAATATGTAAAGCATTCAGCTGTATCTTCTTCCTGTGGTTTGCAAACCCCAAACAAATTGGGTCAGTTTTCAGTGATTTACAGAGGGTGTATTGTTTTGAAAATGCAATATTGGACAGTAGTAAAAATTAATAACTCTGGCAACTTTTATGCTACAATAGAATTATTTACATCACTGTAAAGCATTTTCCCTGAGCTTTCCAAAGATGTAAAGCATTTAGCTGTATCTTGTTTTCGTGCTTTGCAAACCCCAATCAAATTGGGTCAGTTTTCAGTGATTTACAGAGGGTGGATTGTTTTGAAAATGCAATATTGGACAGTAGTAAAAAAAATATAACTCTGGCACCTTTTATGCTACAATAGAATAATTTACATCACTGTAAATCATTCTCCCTGAGCTTTCCAAAGATGTAAAGCATTCAGCTGTATCTTGTTGCTGTGCTTTTCAAACCCCAATCAAATTGGGTCAGTTTTCAGTTTTCAGTGATTTACCGACAATGCAATATTGGACAGTAGTAAAAAATTAATAACTCTGGCAACTTTTATGCTACAATAGAATAATTTACATCACTGTAAGGCATTTTCCCTGAGCTTTCCAAAGATGTAAAGCATTCAGCTGTATCTTGTTCTTGTGTTTTGCAAACCCCAATCAAATTGGGTCAGTTTTCAGTGATTTACCGACAATGCAATATTGGACAGTAGTAAAAAATTAATAACTTTGGCCCCTTTTATGCTACAATAGAATAATTTACATCACTGTAAAGCATTTTCCCTGAGCTTTCCAAAGATGTAAAGCATTCAGAGGGATCTTGTTCCTGTGCTTTGCAAACCCCAATCAAATTGGGTCAGTTTTCAGTGATTTACAGAGGGCGTATTGTTTGAAAATGCAATATTGGACAGTAGTAAAAAATTAATAACTCTGGCACCTTTCATGCTACAATAGAATAATTTACATCACTGTAAAGCATTTTCCCTGAGCTTTCCAAAGATGTAAAGCATTTAGCTGTATCTTGTTCCTGTGCTTTGCAAACCCCAATCAAATTGGGTCAGTTTTCAGTGATTTACAGAGGGCGTATTGTTTTGAAAATGCAATATTGGACAGTAGTAAAAAATTAATAACTCTGGCACGTTTCATGCTACAATAGAATAATTTACATCACTGTAAAGCATTTTCCCTGAGCTTTCCAAAGATGTAAAGCATTTAGCTGTATCTTGTTTTCGTGCTTTGCAAACCCCAATCAAATTGGGTCAGTTTTCAGTGATTTACAGAGGGTGGATTGTTTTGAAAATGCAATATTGGACAGTAGTAAAAAAATTATAACTCTGGCACCTTTTATGCTACAATAGAATAATTTACATCACTGTAAATCATTCTCCCTGAGCTTTCCAAAGATGTAAAGCATTCAGCTGTATCTTGTTGCTGTGCTTTGCAAACCCCAATCAAATTGGGTCAGTTTTCAGTTTTCAGTGATTTACCGACAATGCAATATTGGACAGTAGTAAAAAATTAATAACTCTGGCAACTTTTATGCTACAATAGAATTATTTACATCACTGTAAGGCATTTTCCCTGAGCTTTCCAAAGATGTAAAGCATTCAGCTGTATCTTGTTCTTGTGTTTTGCAAACCCCAATCAAATTGGGTCAGTTTTCAGTGATTTACAGAGGGCGTATTGTTTTGAAAATGCAATATTGGACAGTAGTAAAAAATTAATAACTCTGGCACGTTTCATGCTACAATAGAATAATTTACATCACTGTAAAGCATTTTCCCTGAGCTTTCCAAAGATGTAAAGCATTTAGCTGTATCTTGTTTTCGTGCTTTGCAAACCCCAATCAAATTGGGTCAGTTTTCAGTGATTTACAGAGGGTGGATTGTTTTGAAAATGCAATATTGGACAGTAGTAAAAAAATTATAACTCTGGCACCTTTTATGCTACAATAGAATAATTTACATCACTGTAAATCATTCTCCCTGAGCTTTCCAAAGATGTAAAGCATTCAGCTGTATCTTGTTGCTGTGCTTTGCATACCCCAATCAAATTGGGTCAGTTTTCAGTGATTTACCGACAATGCAATATTGGACAGTAGTAAAAAATTAATAACTCTGGCAACTTTTATGCTACAATAGAATTATTTACATCACTGTAAGGCATTTTCCCTGAGCTTTCCAAAGATGTAAAGCATTCAGCTGTATCTTGTTCTTGTGTTTTGCAAACCCCAATCAAATTGGGTCAGTTTTCAGTGATTTACCGACAATGCAATATTGGACAGTAGTAAAAAATTAATAACTCTGGCACCTTTTATGCTACAATAGAATAATTTACATCACTGTAAATCATTCTCCCTGAGCTTTCCAAAGATGTAAAGCATTCAGCTGTATCTTGTTGCTGTGCTTTGCAAACCCCAATCAAATTGGGTCAGTTTTCAGTGATTTACCGACAATGCAATATTGGACAGTAGTAAAAAATTAATAACTTTGGCCCCTTTTATGCTACAATAGAATTATTTACATCACTGTAAGGCATTTTCCCTGAGCTTTCCAAAGATGTAAAGCATTCAGCTGTATCTTGTTCTTGTGTTTTGCAAACCCCAATCAAATTGGGTCAGTTTTCAGTGATTTACAGAGGGCGTATTGTTTTGAAAATGCAATATTGGACAGTAGTAAAAAATTAATAACTCTGGCACCTTTCATGCTACAATAGAATAATTTACATCACTGTAAAGCATTTTCCCTGAGCTTTCCAAAGATGTAAAGCATTTAGCTGTATCTTGTTTTCGTGCTTTGCAAACCCCAATCAAATTGGGTCAGTTTTCAGTGATTTACCGACAATGCAATATTGGACAGTAGTAAAAAATTAATAACTTTGGCCCCTTTTACGCTACAATAGAATAATTTACATCACTGTAAAGCATTTTCCCTGAGCTTTCCAATGATGTAAAGCATTCAGCTGTATCTTGTTCCTGTGCTTTGCAAACCCCAATCAAATTGGGTCAGTTTTCAGTTATTTACCAACAATGCAATATTGGACAGTAGTAAAAAATTAATAACTTTGGCCCCTTTTATGCTACAATAGAATAATTTACATCACTGTAAAGCATTTTCCCTGAGCTTTCCAAAGATGTAAAGCATTCAGCTGTATCTTGTTCCTGTGCTTTGCAAACCCCAATTAAATTGGGTCAGTTTTCAGTGATTTACAGAGGGTGGATTGTTTTGAAAATCCAATATTAGACAGTAGTAAAAAATTAATAACTTTGGCCCCTTTTATGCTACAATAGAATATTTTACATCACTGTAAGGCATTTACCCTGAGCTTTCTAAAGATGTAAAGCATTCAGCAGTATCTTGTTCCTGTGCTTTGCAAACCCCAATCAAATTGGGTCAGTTTTCAGTGATTTACAGAGGGCGTATTGTTTTGAAAATGCAATATTGGACAGTAGTAAAAAATTAATAACTCTGGCACCTTTCATGCTACAATAGAATAATTTACATCACTGTAAAGCATTTTCCCTGAGCTTTCCATAGATGTAAAGCATTCAGCTGTATCTTGTTCCTTTGCTTTGCAAACCCCAATCAAATTGGGTCAGTTTTCAGTGATTTACAGAGGGCGTATTGTTTTGAAAATGCAATATTGGACAGTAGTAAAAAATTAATAACTCTGGCACCTTTTATGCTACAATAGAATAATTTACATTACTGTAAAGCATTTTCCCTGAGCTTTCCAAAGATGTAAAGCATTCAGCTGTATCTTGTTCCTGTGCTTTGCAAACCCCAATCAAATTGGGTCAGTTTTCAGTGATTTACAGAGGGTGGATTGTTTTGAAAATCCAATATTAGACAGTAGTAAAAAATTAATAACTTTGGCCCCTTTTATGCTACAATAGAATATTTTACATCACTGTAAGGCATTTTCCCTGAGCTTTCTAAAGATGTAAAGCATTCAGCAGTATCTTGTTCCTGTGTTTTGCAAACCCCAATCAAATTGGGTCGGTTTTCAGTTTTCAGTGATTTACCGACAATGCAATATTGGACAGTAGTAAAAAATTAATAACTTTGGCCCCTTTTATGCTACAATAGAATAATTTACATCACTGTAAAGCATTTTCCTTGAGCTTTCCAAAGATGTAAAGCATTCAGCTGTATCTTGTTCTCGTGCTTTGCAAACCCCAATCAAATTGGGTCAGTTTTCAGTGATTTACCGACAATGCAATATTGGAGAGTAGTAAAAAATTTATAACTTTGGCACCTTTTATGCTACAATAGAATAATTTACATCACTGTAAAGCATTTTCCCTGAGCTTTCCAAAGATGTAAAGCATTCAGCTGTATCTTGTTCCTGTGCTTTGCAAACCCCAATCAAATTGGGTCAGTTTTCAGTGATTTACCAACAATGCAATATTGGACAGTAGTAAAAAATTAATAACTTTGGCCCCTTTTATGCTGTAATAGAATATTTTACATCACTGTAAGGCATTTTCCCTGAGCTTTCTAAAGATGTAAAGCATTCAGCTGTATCTTGTTCCTGTGGTTTGCAAACCCCAAACAAATTGGGTCAGTTTTCAGTGATTTACAGAGGGTGTATTGTTTTGAAAATGCAATATTGGACAGTAGTAAAAATTAATAACTCTGGCAACTTTTATGCTACAATAGAATTATTTACATCACTGTAAGGCATTTTCCCTGAGCTTTCCAAAGATGTAAAGTATTCAGCAGTATCTTGTTCCTGTGCTTTGCAAACCCCAATCAAATTGGGTCAGTTTTCAGTGATTTACAGAGGGCGTATTGTTTTGAAAATGCAATATTGGACAGTAGTAAAAAATTAATAACTCTGGCACGTTTCATGCTACAATAGAATAATTTACATCACTGTAAAGCATTTTCCCTGAGCTTTCCAAAGATGTAAAGCATTCAGCTGTATCTTGTTTCGTGCTTTGCAAACCCCAATCAAATTGGGTCAGTTTTCAGTGATTTACAGAGGGTGGATTGTTTTGAAAATGCAATATTGGACAGTAGTAAAAAAATTATAACTCTGGCACCTTTTATGCTACAATAGAATAATTTACATCACTGTAAATCATTCTCCCTGAGCTTTCCAAAGATGTAAAGCATTCAGCTGTATCTTGTTGCTGTGCTTTGCAAACCCCAATCAAATTGGGTCAGTTTTCAGTTTTCAGTGATTTACCGACAATGCAATATTGGACAGTAGTAAAAAATTAATAACTCTGGCAACTTTTATGCTACAATAGAATTATTTACATCACTGTAAGGCATTTTCCATGAGCTTTCCAAAGATGTAAAGCATTCAGCTGTATCTTGTTGCTGTGCTTTGCAAACCCCAATCAAATTGGGTCAGTTTTCAGTGATTTACCGACAATGCAATATTGGACAGTAGTAAAAAATTAATAACTCTGGCAACTTTTATGCTACAATAGAATTATTTACATCACTGTAAGGCATTTTCCCTGAGCTTTCCAAAGATGTAAAGCATTCAGCTGTATCTTGTTCTTGTGTTTTGCAAACCCCAATCAAATTGGGTCAGTTTTCAGTGATTTACAGAGGGCGTATTGTTTTGAAAATGCAATATTGGACAGTAGTAAAAAATTAATAACTCTGGCACCTTTCATGCTACAATAGAATAATTTACATCACTGTAAAGCATTTTCCCTGTGCTTTCCAAAGATGTAAAGCATTTAGCTGTATCTTGTTTTCGTGCTTTGCAAACCCCAATCAAATTGGGTCAGTTTTCAGTGATTTACAGAGGGTGGATTGTTTTGAAAATGCAATATTGGACAGTAGTAAAAAAATTATAACTCTGGCACCTTTTATGCTACAATAGAATAATTTACATAACTGTAAATCATTCTCCCTGAGCTTTCCAAAGATGTAAAGCATTCAGCTGTATCTTGTTGCTGTGCTTTGCAAACCCCAATCAAATTGGGTCAGTTTTCAGTGATTTACCGACAATGCAATATTGGACAGTAGTAAAAAATTAATAACTCTGGCAACTTTTATGCTACAATAGAATTATTTACATCACTGTAAGGCATTTTCCCTGAGCTTTCCAAAGATGTAAAGCATTCAGCTGTATCTTGTTCTTGTGTTTTGCAAACCCCAATCAAATTGGGTCAGTTTTCAGTGATTTACCGACAATGCAATATTGGACAGTAGTAAAAAATTAATAACTTTGGCCCCTTTTATGCTACAATAGAATAATTTACATCACTGTAAAGCATTTTCCCTGAGCTTTCCAAAGATGTAAAGCATTCAGCAGTATCTTGTTCCTGTGCTTTGCAAACCCCAATCAAATTGGGTCAGTTTTCAGTGATTTACAGAGGGCGTATTGTTTTGAAAATGCAATATTGGACAGTAGTAAAAAATTAATAACTTTGGCCCCTTTTATGCTACAATAGAATAATTTACATCACTGTAAAGCATTTTCCCTGAGCTTTCCAATGATGTAAAGCATTCAGCAGTATCTTGTTCCTGTGCTTTGCAAACCCCAATCAAATTGGGTCGGTTTTCAGTTTTCAGTGATTTACCGACAATGCAATATTGGACAGTAGTAAAAAATTAATAACTTTGGCCCCTTTTATGCTACAATAGAATAATTTACATCACTGTAAAGCATTTTCCTTGAGCTTTCCAAAGATGTAAAGCATTCAGCTGTATCTTGTTCTCGTGCTTTGCAAACCCCAATCAAATTGGGTCAGTTTTCAGTGATTTACCGACAATGCAATATTGGAGAGTAGTAAAAAATTTATAACTTTGGCACCTTTTATGCTACAATAGAATAATTTACATCACTGTAAAGCATTTTCCCTGAGCTTTCCAAAGATGTAAAGCATTCAGCTGTATCTTGTTCCTGTGCTTTGCAAACCCCAATCAAATTGGGTCAGTTTTCAGTGATTTACAGAGGGTGGATTGTTTTGAAAATGCAATATTGGACAGTAGTAAAAAATTAATAACTCTGGCAACTTTTATGCTACAATAGAATTATTTACATCACTGTAAGGCATTTTCCATGAGCTTTCCAAAGATGTAAAGCATTCAGCTGTATCTTGTTGCTGTGCTTTGCAAACCCCAATCAAATTGGGTCAGTTTTCAGTGATTTACCGACAATGCAATATTGGACAGTAGTAAAAAATTAATAACTCTGGCAACTTTTATGCTACAATAGAATAATTTACATCACTGTAAAGTATTTTCCCTGAGCTTTCCAAAGATGTAAAGCATTCAGCTGTATCTTGTTCTCGTGCTTTGCAAACCCCAAACAAATTGGGTCAGTTTTCAGTGATTTACAGAGGGTAGATTGTTTTGAAAATGCAATATTGGACAGTAGTAAAAAATTAATAACTCTGGCACCTTTCATGCTACAATAGAATAATTTACATCACTGTAAAGTATTTTCCCTGAGCTTTCCAAAGATGTAAAGCATTCAGCTGTATCTTGTTCTCGTGCTTTGCAAACCCCAAACAAATTGGGTCAGTTTTCAGTGATTTACAGAGGGTAGATTGTTTTGAAAATGCAATATTGGACAGTAGTAAAAAATTAATAACTCTGGCAACTTTTATGCTACAATAGAATTATTTACATCACTGTAAGGCATTTTCCCTGAGCTTTCCATAGATGTAAAGCATTCAGCTGTATCTTGTTCCTGTGCTTTGCAAACCCCAATCAAATTGGGTCAGTTTTCAGTGATTTACCAACAATGCAATATTGGACAGTAGTAAAAAATTAATAACTTTGGCCCCTTTTATGCTACAATAGAATAATTTACATCACTGTAAAGCATTTTCCCTGAGCTTTCTAAAGATGTAAAGCATTCAGCTGTATCTTGTTCTCGTGCTTTGCAAACCCCAATCAAATTGGGTCAGTTTTCAGTGATTTACCGACAATGCAATATTGGAGAGTAGTAAAAAATTAATAACTTTGGCCCCTTTTATGCTACAATAGAATAATTTACATCACTGTAAAGCATTTTCCCTGAGCTTTCCAAAGATGTAAAGCATTTAGCTGTATCTTGTTTTCGTGCTTTGCAAACCCCAATCAAATTGGGTCAGTTTTCAATGATTTACTGACAATGCAATATTGGAGAGTAGTAAAAAATTAATAACTTTGGCCCCTTTTATGCTACAATAGAATAATTTACATCACTGTAAAGCATTTTCCCTGAGCTTTCCAAAGATGTAAAGCATTCAGCAGGATCTTGTTCCTGTGCTTTGCAAACCCCAATCAAATTGGGTCAGTTTTCAGTGATTTACCAACAATGCAATATTGGACAGTAGTAAAAAATTAATAACTTTGGCCCCTTTTATGCTACAATAGAATAATTTACATCACTGTAAGGCATTTTCCCTGAGCTTTCTAAAGATGTAAAGCATTCAGCTGTATCTTGTTCTCGTGCTTTGCAAACCCCAATCAAATTGGGTCAGTTTTCAATGATTTACTGACAATGCAATATTGGACAGTAGTAAAAATTAATAACTCTGGCAACTTTTATGCTACAATAGAATTATTTACATCACTGTAAGGCATTTTCCCTGAGCTTTCTAAAGATGTAAAGCATTCAGCTGTATCTTGTTCTTGTGTTTTGCAAACCCCAATCAAATTGGGTCAGTTTTCAGTGATTTACCGACAATGCAATATTGGACAGTAGTAAAAAATTAATAACTTTGGCCCCTTTTATGCTACAATAGAGTAATTTACATCACTGTAAAGCATTTTCCTTGAGCTTTCCAAAGATGTAAAGCATTCAGCAGTATCTTGTTCCTGTGCTTTGCAAACCCCAATCAAATTGGGTCAGTTTTCAGTGATTTACCAACAATGCAATATTGGACAGTAGTAAAAAATTAATAACTTTGGCCCCTTTTATGCTACAATAGAATAATTTACATCACTGTAAAGCATTTTCCCTGAGCTTTCCAAAGATGTAAAGCATTTAGCTGTATCTTGTTTTCGTGCTTTGCAAACCCCAATCAAATTGGGTCAGTTTTCAATGATTTACTGACAATGCAATATTGGAGAGTAGTAAAAAATTAATAACTTTGGCCCCTTTTATGCTACAATAGAATAATTTACATCACTGTAAAGCATTTTCCCTGAGCTTTCCAAAGATGTAAAGCATTCAGCAGGATCTTGTTCCTGTGCTTTGCAAACCCCAATCAAATTGGGTCAGTTTTCAATGATTTACTGACAATGCAATATTGGACAGTAGTAAAAATTAATAACTCTGGCAACTTTTATGCTACAATAGAATTATTTACATCACTGTAAGGCATTTTCCCTGAGCTTTCCAAAGATGTAAAGCATTCAGCTGTATCTTGTTCTTGTGTTTTGCAAACCCCAATCAAATTGGGTCAGTTTTCAGTGATTTACCGACAATGCAATATTGGACAGTAGTAAAAAATTAATAACTTTGGCCCCTTTTATGCTACAATAGAATAATTTACATCACTGTAAAGCATTTTCCTTGAGCTTTCCAAAGATGTAAAGCATTCAGCAGTATCTTGTTCCTGTGCTTTGCAAACCCCAATCAAATTGGGTCAGTTTTCAGTGATTTACAGAGGGCGTATTGTTTTGAAAATGCAATATTGGACAGTAGTAAAAAATTAATAACTCTGGCACCTTTCATGCTACAATAGAATAATTTACATCACTGTAAAGCATTTTCCCTGAGCTTTCCAAAGATGTAAAGCATTCAGCTGTATCTTGTTCCTGTGCTTTGCAAACCCCAATCAAATTGGGTCAGTTTTCAGTGATTTAGGGATTTCACAGCAGCCATTTCTGTGTTTTCTTTGGTTTCTTTTATGTTTTTGAGTATCAGGAATCAACCAATGCCACAGAGCTTATTAAGAGGTAAGTATAAGATATGGACGAGACGCATTTAAAGGCAAAATTATTCACAATTTTTTTTTTCAAATATAGCCCAAGTGATGTTTAACAGAGCAAAGAAATTGTCACAATAATTCTTATAACTTTGTTTACTTTTCCTATAATTAATCTAATTTGCCTAGTTTAACATTGTTAAGCCTTTAAATTACACTTTAAGCTGAATACTAGTATCTTGCTAAATAACTAGTAAAAATGTGTTATTTAAAAAATATCTTAAACAGCACTTACATACATTTTTGCAGAGACTCAATGAATTTGACTGAAAAACTTCAAATAAAGTAAATAAAAGTGGCATTAACAGTATAGTATAAAGGGTTTCCTAAATAAATGCATAAATCAGGTTATTTGTTTTGTCTTTTACTATTACTACAGGTTTGGAATGACACAAGGATCAGATTTTTATTTTTTTTGCTTTGGATGAAGTTTGTATATTTTTATTGTTTTTATTCAACGATATGTGCATGATTGTGATAAATGTAGGCAGTTGCTTTGAAAAAATGCTATGTACCGGGGTGTCAAATTCCTGGAGGGTTGCAGCCCAGCAGGGTTTAGTTCCAGCCCTGCTTCAACACACTTATCTTTAGATTTAGTTTGATCAGGTGTGTTTAATTAGGGTTAAAGCTTAACTGCACTGTTACCTTGTAGATGATGCAGTAAATAACTGTAAAATAGCCAGTGTTTTGCTTTAATGAAAGGAAGCAGTATTTTACTGTAAAAGGAGCAGGATTTGTATGAAATTGTGTAGTGCAAAGAATAAATTACAGTAATTCACTTTATGTACTCATTACAGGTAGTAACCGTGACAATAAATGGTAAATTACTGTTCAGCCATTACTATCCCATCTACTCTGTTGCTTTATGTTGCTATTTATAGAGCAGTGCATTTATTTTAAGACAGAAAACAATGATTTAGGCATTACCAAACACTTCCACAGGCTGTTTGTCTTATTCTAAACACAAAGTTATTAGAAAAATTTTCAGAAAATGCTGGCCCTTTAAGAGAGCCAGGTGTTTGATTTGTTTACTTCTGAGTGTGCTCAATTCTCTGTCTATCAAGTCAGATGTAGAGTCTAAAATATTCTACAATGAGTGAGTGTTCAAATGTTTTTGAGGGTTTTTAGGGTCTGTGCTTAAGTTATATTGTTGTTATCTTGAACTGTGTACTTGAAAGCTACATTGTTAGCTAGTTAGCCTCTCCTCATATAACGTCCTACATTACTTTTATTTAAGTATTATTATTAACTGGATATTGCATATTGCCATAATGTACAGATGCTAACAGTGTAATGTGTTTTTCTGGCCACCAAGCAGTTTTTATACACATAAAAACCATTACATTTTTTTCATCACCTCAGTTAGGAAACATGTGCACAAAAATCATCACAGGGAATCACAAAAAAATATGATACACATAGACATCCACACGCAAACCTCCACTGTCAGGTTCCAGGTTTGTTGCTAAGTATTTTTCAGAGCTGTGATATACCTATGAATTTAAATTTGGGACAATAGAAAAATGTGTTGTATTGAGATTTTTAAAGTAAATAATTATTATAATATTAAAAGAATGGATCCTTTGGATTCTCTGTGTTGCCGACTTGTTTTTTTTTAAATATTTAAAGAATTGACGTATGGTATGTGCCTGAGTTTGACAAACATGTTTCTAACCATATCTAGAGTATGTGTGTGTTTAATGAAAACTTTAATGAAACTTTAATACAAATTATTATTTTGTGTTTTTTGCTGTTCAGTTTTTGTATGCACAGTCAGCATTGAGGAGAGAGTGACACATGCAGCATTTTCTGTGTGTGTGTGTGTGTGTGTGTGTGTGTGTTTTTAATAACTTTATTTACTTTTCCTAATTAACCTAGTTAAGCCTTTAAATTGCATAGTAAGCTGAATATTAGAATCTTGCAAAAAAACTAAGAATGTTGTAAGAAATCAATCTACGTTAAAAGATCGATTGGAAATTATTAGCTCATATCAATGACTCGGATCCTGAAGATTCGAATCATTGATTTGACTCAAATGAGTCGGATTGAATCAGATCAAAGATTCAAACTTATCTGAGGTTTGTCCCGCAAATAGAGACATCACATATTATTAATCTTGTCTACATTATTTTCGTGGCCAAGCGATAATAACATAACACGGAATAGGGTTAACTTTGAGCAAGGTAACACGATCTATAGCTTGAGGCAATGACTTAGAAGCACATAAACAAGAACACAGTTCTTACAAAGGAGAACAAAGATTTATTGAGCTACACTATTCGATACATGGGCTAACTAAGTAATAATCAAAACAACAAACAAACGCACACACACGTTCACACACACACACACACACACACACACACACACACACACAGGCAGTTCAGAGGATGCAAAATGAGTTGACGAACAGTCCCAGACTATCTAGTACCTCGTACTAGATCTTAGAATCACCTGAGAAACCACAAAAGCAGAGATTTGACTCGTCTTTAACTGCTTAAAATCATATGCACCAGATCAGAAAGAGACAACAGTTGTCGTGTACTTGCGAGTTTGTTAAAGTCTTCTTGACTGGATTTTCCCTCGCTGGGTTGGCTTGAGGAAACACGTGGCGCTCTTGATAGGTTGGCTTCTCTGTGACGTCGCTGGGATTCACTCAGTGAACGTGAGTGGAGCTTGTCCTGGGTGACCGGGGAAGCCGACTCTGTTGAGAGTCAGTTTAGCGGAAGTTTCAGCGGTCCGAAACTTAAGAGGCTTGGATGAAGAGTTTGTGGTGACCCGACCGCGTGGTAGGCGACCGGGGGCGGAGTAGCAACAGCCACGCCCCGTACCAGTGTAATCAGGTTTAATAATTAACCGACTGCAAGAGATTTCACGTGGTAAAATCTCTGGTAAAATTGTAACTATCTGACATCAAATGTTACAAGACGAATACAGTTCGTATTACAAAATTCTCATTTACAGCAATGTATTGCAAATAAAAAGAGGTTTTGTTTAAGTCCAAACATAAAGCATTTCAGACACATACAGATCGTTTTAGCCTGTCAAAAGGGTAAAAATCACACATTATGAACCTGGTTGGTTGAAATAAACACAGCACATCAATACCTATAAATGTCATTCAAAATATTAAATTTTGCCTTGGTTATAACCTTTATAAGGATTGTTTTTCTTAAGTCTCCTTCATTTCTTTGTCTCTGAATTCTCTGTCCATCTGGCTGAAATTAGAATGTCTCGTGGTGCATGGCCCCCAGATCACATGATTGGTCTCGTGATGGAGAGAATTTGAAGGGCGTCTTTGTCTAGTTGGTTAACGATTAACCAAAATTGCGGCCACATTTCTGTCCAACTTAGGGCCAGAGTGTTGGGGGAAGAGAGATGAATGAATTGGCCCCTGTTGTTATCCTGCTCGTACAAGCCCCGAAGCGAATGAAGCAATTTGCGCTCAAAATTCCAACTGGTCTTAATTCAGTGAGTTCCTTCATCCCCCTTTGCCAGGTGATGTTCCCGGTGTGAACATCGGCAGGCACTGGAACAAACAGGCAGAAGCAGAGAGAACAGGCAAACACAAGACACAAACAACGTCATCACTAACTGAATCTTGGTGCAGGTTTTAGGCGCGTTGGAATGCTCCGGTTAACAACACTCATGGTGTGGAAGAGAATAGTTCAGTTTTATCAGAATTTAGGCTTTTACGACTAACCAAGGTATTGAAGGCTCAACGAAGTTGTATAGGCGTTATCTCAATCTGTAAAGAATTCAATCTTTGGTTAGCGTCATCGCAACTAAGCACGCACAGGATGTGGGGTGTGTACTTTTGAACAACTTTTGGATGGCCTTTACTCGCTCGTGGAGGAAGAAGGCAAGTTTCAAAGTCGAACCAATAAATTTCATTCTTTACCCTCAATCCTCTTTTCGGTTCTGGATTGAAGATGAAGAAATGTGGTTAACAAAGCTTTTGGGTTTTCGCCTAAAACGTGTCGTCAGACAGGTGTTACAACGTTAAATTATCCATACAGTGATCGCACCTTCAAGGCATTGATCCGTGAGGCTTGGTGAAAGGAGTCAATCCTAATTCTGAGCTCTGGGCTTAAAACATCATCTGTGGGGGTTCCCTGACGAGACAAGAATTGAAAGACAAAGAGTAAGAAAGAAGAAACTGAGACATAAGGACATTGAGTGAGGTTAGAACAACAAACAAGTGTCACATATGTGTAATGGCTCCTCTCTACTAGTGACTGATCCTAGAAGTGCAGTGGAGGAGAGAGAGTGTATGTATTGGGTTTAGGAAACATAGCTAAGGCTAGGTGTCTTCCTAAAATAGCACAAATGGAAAAAAAACAGGTTAGCGTTATGTCAAGAGTTTAGGATAGTGGGTCTGTGTCAGCAGGTTGGTTCCTCCCCCTTTCTGGTCACTTGGAGTTGAGGGACTGAAGTTGGCATGGCACAGGCAGGATTGGGATTGATTCTGAGTTCAGCGGGGTGACAAACGACCAAGACAGCACTCTTAGGCATTGGAGGGAGTTCGTCCACAAGTGTTCGTGTGAGGCAGTGATGACCTGAGGCATCAGGTGTTGAGTTAGCGTCTAACTCTGGTGTTCAGGTAAAGTCTATTGCATGTTTGAAGTTATGGTGCTTACAGGTCTCTGTAAGTGAGGTGCAGAAGTGCTGCTTCGTGAGGTCGTTGCATGTCAGGCAGAATCAGGTTTTTCTTTCCTTTCCCACTTCCGATCCTCTTCCCTGTGTCGGAAGAACTCTTTCAGGATCAATTTCATCAGTTCTTGAGGGTCAAAACATGGTGATGTTTTCCCTTCTGGGGATTCAGTTCGAGCTCGATCAGCGTGGAATCTTTGTGAGTTCTTTCGTCGACCTCTTGGGCTGGTTGTGTCAAGGTGATGGTGTTTTACCTTAGAGGTATCACTGGATTCCCACGAGCTTGTCCCCCTTTGGTGTGCAAATGAGGTGGACCTGTTCCACGGTCTCTCCCGGTGACGTTCAGGTGAGTGTTGTCGTCCAGGCCGTCCATCCCAGTGGCTGTCCCACTGTTTAGGTCTGGTGTCAGCATAACGGTCTCGTTGTCTGTTGTAAGACGACACATTCCACTTACTGGGAGGTAGTTTAGCGTTGTCTGGGCCCTGGGCACCCTCAAGGGCCAGATCTTGACTTTGAGTGTTGAAGTCATAAACAGCAGGGATTTAGGAACTCTTTCCTGGAGTCGTCTTTTGTCTGACGTAGGCTTTATGTGCCAAATCTCATAACTGCTGAGTGTTCATTGTGTGGGGGCATGCAAGAACCCCAAGATGGTGGCTTACTCCAGGATGGAGGTTTCTCAGGAAGAGAATTTTGAAGTTCAGGTCCTCTTCCATCTCAGGTTCATTGCGGGTGCCGAAGTAGGCTCGTCTGAGTCTGCTGTAGTAGGTTTGAGAAGACTCATGGCGACCTTGTTCCGTCTCCAGGGCAGCTGCAAGTCCTTGTTCAGATTCTGGGTCATCAAACTCTCGGATGAGGGCTTCTCGGAGCAGAAGGTAGTCAGTCTTTGTGTGAGCAGGCTGACGATCAAGGAAGCTGCGTACTTCAGGGCTGGAGGTTGCTTGGAGCAAATAAAGTCTATCTTTGTTAGTGACATTGGGTCTCACTTCCAGGTGAAAGTCAATGTCTTGCAGATAGGCATGAACATCTTGGCTACCTGGCAAATTCGGCGTGAACTTGCCTAGGTTCTTGACTAGCTTGTCAAGGTCTCTGAGGTCCAGGCCACCTAGTGATGCGTGGCTGGCTGGAACAGAGGGAGCTGGTGAGGGCTTTAGCAGTGACCCCTCAGCTTTCTCTTTGTGTGACAGTTCATATGCATGCTTAAGTTCATCTTTAATGCTGTTGGACTCTTTTTTGATGTAGTCCAGCTGCTGTTTGAGTCGTCTGATCTCCTGTCTTGCTTCAAGCAGGTGAGCTTCGAGGGCTTCGTTTCTGCTGTTTTTGTCTTTAGAGTCAGCATTTGCCTCTTCTAGTAGCTGTTCGACGTACTCAAGCTTGTTAGCAACATCAGCATGGTCGGCTTTGGCTTGTTCCATTTCTTGGGTGGTTGCGTCTAGCGTCTCTTGAAGTTTATCGATCTCCTCTTTGGCAGCTTGATCAGTCTGATCTGGCTGTTCCGGTCGTTCCTAAGCCTCCAGTTCTAGCTGGTTGATGCGGGTTTGCACGCATGTCAGCTGGTGCTTGAGCTGGGCGGAATGCCGGTCACTCAGTTTGAGGGTGGCGATGAGAATGTGACTCAAGGTACCTGTGATCTTGGCTAGGTCTTTGTGATTGTAGCTTTTGCTTGGGTCTTGCTTCATGAGGCTGTTTAGGTTCTCATCCAGCTGGTCCTGTGTTAGGTGCTGCAGCGTTTCGGCGGCCTTAGGGAGGAGGCTGTCCGTTGCAACACTTAGCCATGTTTCTAGGATATTTCAGTGGCCAGCAGGGTCTTTGGGGAGAGCCATGCTTTGCGGCGATGAGGGGGAAGACCTAAAACTGACACTGACACAGACCTAGGGGAGAGAGAGAGAGAGAAAAACAAAAACAAAACAAATGGCAAACAAAAGTGTCTGGGTGTAATATCAAGTGTGAGCTACTGTCGAGGGTGGAATAAACAGGTGGGTGTTGTTCTCTGTGACTGCGATCCTCTGGGGGGGCGTGCGTCTAACTTGTAGTCTCTGTGGGGACAGTCAGTAAACACACACACTTAGGACAGCTAGAGAACAGAGGAAGAGAAGAAGACTGATAAGGAGTAGAATGATAATTGGCTGCTTCCAGGTTCCTAGAGAGAACGTTTCCTTCAGCTTTGTCAAGCGTGAGGTGAAAGGATGCTTCTAGGCTGGAAGTTGGAGATGGGGAGCTCTAAACACCAGGACTGTGATTGTTATTTAATTTCCTCCGAGGTGAAAGAAAGTGCAATAACAATGACAGTATTGGTTTCTTACTCTTTAGGATTGACACCATACACCAAGTAGACCACTTCGGATGCAAATCTAGAATCAAATTTGAAAACGCCTGTCTTCCGGTTGACCCGTTTCGTCCTTGATTGGGTAGCGTCCTATGGCAAGAAAGGGTAGAGAGAGAGTCAGATCATTTAAACGTAAAATGTTTAAGTCTTACAAACATCTGTTAAATGTTTCAAATGTTCTCTGCTTTCATGATTCCCACAGGTACAATCCCAAAATGGCAGCGGTAGTCAACTCAGGAAAAGACAGTTAAAAGAAAGAGTAGAAAGTGGAGTTTTCAAATGACAAAGTTGACAAATTGGTGGCGCTATTGAGTCAATACATCAAAAGGGTTGGTTTATTGTGTTATCAAGATAACTAATTAGCCTAAGTGGAGAGGAAAATCCTATTTTTCCTTCGGGGTTTGGCTAATTGGAGGCTACTGCGCTGGTAGGTTAAGTTTAATGATGACTTGAGTTCAGTTATAGCCACTCATAGACTACAGTTTCCCATTGCATCAACCAACCACCAGGGGGAGCACTGTCCTGTGAGGTAATTAAAAAACCTGAAGGATAAATAATAAAAAAATTAAAAAGTAGAGTAAAAGACTTAATTGCGAATTAATTTAAAACCAATTCAAATTAGTAATGACATCAAGTGATTCAGAAATCTGATTTTATCCATAAACTTGATTAGGAGCTGCTATAATTAAATTAATCAATAATGGTTATAGAAAAGGGAAACCAAACACCAATTAACTATGAATGAAATTAAAATTTCCAAATAGCAGAGGTGTAAAGAGTACCTGAAAACCATACTTGAGTAAAAGTACAGATACCTTACTGTAAAATTACTCCATTACAAGTTACAAGTCACCAATTCCAATAAGACTTGAGTAAAAGTATTAAAGTATCCGATTTTAAAAGAACTTAAGTATTTTACTCATACTGAATGTAGGCTCAAAGAGCACCAAGAAAGGTTTATTTTCCTAATATATAAATTAAATTTAACACCTCAATGTTTCAAAATGGCAGAACAAAATATATTTAAAAATAGAACAAAAAGTCTCAGTCACACTCAAATGTTCAAAAAAGGCACAAACAATTTATCAACAAAAAAAAAAGTAGTAAAACGTAGTAAAAAAAATCAGAGCTGACTTTGATGTGATTCATCTCTCAGTATCAGAGGGGGGCAATATTTTTTATTTTGAGTAGTTTTGTAAACAGTATGTGTTGAGCAGTAATTTAATGCTGGGCGTGTCATCGTGATTGACAGCTGTGATTGACAGTTTCTCAAAGCAGACGCCGGAGCTTCGGCACAGTGGCGGAGCTAGAATTTTTTACATGGGGTGGCCAGGGGGTGGCCACTGCTATTTCAGGGGGTCAACACACACACACACGTACTCAAATACAAATGCACACACAAACACACTGAAAGTGTTTAGAAAACCCAAATCTAAATCATTACCAGCATATAATTCAAAATACGAAAATATAATAATTTTCTCATTATCTACTCATTTTGTTGTGAGTTAATAAGTAATGACAGGATTTGATTTCTAACATTGATTTTAACATTGGTTTGAAACATAATTGCCTAGTAGATGCTCTGACCTGCTGGTGGACCTGAAGTCTGACCTAGTTTGGATATGCGCATAAAAAACAGTTGATGGAAACGCCAAGATGCACATAAATTTTGAACATGCGCATAAAAAAACATATGCACATAACTGAGTAGAATAAACTTTTTTTATTCTATAAGAAAAGATGTGCATAAACTACAACGGAATTAAAAAAAAGTCATGTGATTTTGTTATGAGAGATCATGTGATGATAAAAATGTGTGTGAATAGACAAATCAGCAGGCTGAGCACATTGTAAAACATCTGAAATGTTGTTTTGGTCATTGTTAAACGCCTTAACCATTTCAGTATTAGTGTTATTATATTATTAATGACCTCCAGAATCAAGAGCGTCTGTGCTCCGCATCTCACAAACTCCTTCAGACGCCACCGCGCCTTCACTGCGTGAGGATTGTCTTCTGAGGCGCAAATCATTTATTACATGAAGAAAAGATTGACGCAGCTTCTCTTATCGCAGAAACTTTCGTTTTACTGTTGATATTTGGCACCAGTTAATCAGGAAGTGACGATTTTGATCTCTTTGACTTGTTGGATGGAAACGCTGCTTTATTCGCACATCTTTTATGCGATAATCCAGTTTTGCGCATAAAGTTCATTCGCATTTTTGGATGGAAACATAGGCTAGCTGGTATGTTTGAACCTGATCTGCCTATTTGTATTACTTTATAAAGAAGTCTGATCTCGCTGTTTCTTTTTATGTTTAATTGACCCTGTGCAAAAATATTATAACTGTCTGTTTACATCTGATCCAGTTAGAAACACATTTATCCTAATTAAAAATATCCATGGTCATACCTGCACATTAAAATCAGCAACAGAAAAAAGTTTTTAGATCGGAAGAAAGTATATGAGCTGGCTATTCCATTTCAAATAAATGTAACTCACAAACAGCTAGCCTAACATTACTTCCCCATATTAGCAAAATATTTGAGCATCGTAAATTAAATATAATAA
Organism: Danio kyathit; assembly: GCA_903798195.1. Classification (NCBI taxonomy): domain Eukaryota; kingdom Metazoa; phylum Chordata; class Actinopteri; order Cypriniformes; family Danionidae; genus Danio; species Danio kyathit. Next base: position 263,958 of record CAIGQS010000073.1, read on the forward strand.
CTTACATACATGGAATGTGCATGTAATACTAGCACAGATGAAGTATAGCGTTAACTGTCCAAAGAGCGAATTGATCTCTCTCATTAAGTTAACTGATGTCGTCGGTACCTCGTTAACTTACGCAGCGGATAAACGTTCCTCAGCATACAAACCTTATAATAAACTATAAAGCGTATTTCAAATATTATGTTATGAGGTATTATTATTATTCGTCTTACTTGAAACCATGCTCTTGTCCTCCGCTCGTCATTGATTTGAAAATAGCTTGAGCGATGCCGGCAAAATTCAAAAACTTCTTTAGACAAAGAGATGTCAATCAGCATCAGGAACTGCCAGTAGCAAATACAATTTTGGGGTGGCCAGTCGGATGTCAGGGGTGTCCAGTGCCACCCCGGCCACCCCTCTGGCTCCGCCACTGCTTCGGCAGGAGACTGAAGTGTTATTATTACATTTCTGTGTTATTTTACCATGATAAAATGAGTTGCTCAGCAGTAAACTAGAGTTTCTGACATACAGGATCTGGTGAAACACTGTTTATTCGTTAGGGTCAGGGGGCTTTATCAGTTATTTGATACACGCCTAACCACCCAGATAGCAAAATACACTCGGGCCAGTTCCGGCTACACTCTCGCCTGCCGGAGACTTACCCCTCGGCCCGACTCGGTCTGCTGTACCTACTCGCGCACATTACTCGCGGGCCGATCCGGCTCGGATGCGGCAGCGTCGGCTCGCTAACGGCCGCCGCATCTGGCCCGATTGACTCGGGCAGTGTGTCCATAGGCATCCAGTCAGATCCGGCGGCCGTTAGCGAGCCGACGCTGCCGCATCCGAGCCGGATCGGCCCGCGAGTAATGTGCGCTGCGGCCTGGAGCTGGCGCGATTAAATCTTCATTATATAAACCGCACCTTTGTTAACGTTATTACAACCATTTGTGTTGATAAAACAGCAAACCAGGCTCCTATGTAAACGCAAAGTGTACATTAGCGAGCCTTTGTTATAGTGCAGACACCGGCGGTCAAGTGAGCAGTTCGGGGGGCGTGGTTGATTTGATGTACAAGCGTTTGGTTGGAAGCTTGATTCCGCAGCTCCTCCTCTGGCTCCATCAGGCAGTCCTTCTGCGCATGCCCAGGCTCCAATTTCAGCAGTCTTCTGCCACAGTTTGTGTCCGTCACGAGGCGTTTTTTCCTTCACAGCGTTTAATGGAAAATGGCGCTGTCGCGTCGTCCATATTTTATACAGTCATTGGCACAATTACAATGTAACGAGTAACGGTAAGCATCTGTTCAAATGTAGTGGAGTAAAAAGTACATATATTCAATCAAAAATGTAGTCAAGTAAAGAGTAAAAGTTGCTTATATTTTTGATACTCAGTACAAGTACAAAGTAGCCAAAAAAATACTTAAGTAAAGTAACGAAGTCCATTTACTCAAGTACTTTACACCACTGCCAAATAGTAATAATGTTGGTTGAGACTAACACTCAGTGATGTTGTCATTAAAGTCATACACACAATTCTGATTTAATTAATCCGCCAGCATTCCTGTAAATCATAGTTACGAGAATAAATCAATTTCTAAATCAGTGATGATAGGGAATGCGTAATATTCCTAATGTCATTAAATTTGATCAAAAGTGTTTATTTAAAATTAATCAATAACTGTTGTTGATATAGGGCAACCAATCATCAATAAACTATTAAATGAAATTAAAATTCCAGAATAGTGATTGTGTTGGTAAAGTCCCAGAAACAATAAATGTTATTAAATTAATCATTAAACACTGTGCTTATAAATCAACTTCAAATATCAACAGTCATAGGAAATGGTTGTTCCTATAATGTTGAAAAGTTTCAGAAAAGCAATAAATCCGTAATTAAGCATTTAAGCATTAATTCGATGACTGAGCAATCAAAAGCATTAAGTTATAGTATTGTAGAACAAACTATAATTCATTGCTAATAAACCAACAACTCATGAGCATTTGTATTGATCAAACAGGCCAGGATAAGCGGGAAAACATTTGACAAATGTGATTAAAACCAGCGATGAGATCGCATTCAATGAGGGTTTATCAAATTTGCATTAGTCAAAGCATTTTCCAAGAAAGGGGAAAACTGAGAAATAAGGCAAATAGCCTATAAAGCAGGACAATCGAGACTAGAATTTTCGCTAACGTAAGTTAGTTTGTCACTTCAACTAAACACTGCATTCAAGACCGCTAGAGCGCTAAACACTCAACCACACACTTCAATGCAACAGCGAGAGCTTCAGTGAGCTTAGCCTTGTGCTAACGTCTACAGCAGATTCACGTGCGGAGGACTGCACCTGCGCACAAGAGTTACTTCGAAAAAGTGACTGGCGTGACTCACTCACATGAGCCATGGTGCTTAGACATATAGCATTAAGCATACATTTATAATATGAACATGATACAGGATTCAGGTGTCATACAAGAGCAATAACATGACATTTCATTAAAAGTCCGCTCTCATCCTTTTGAGGATGATCTGATGAACTTTAATGTTTGGTGAGAGTTTATAAATTTCAGAGAGGATTTTGATTCTCTAATTTGGAGCAAAGTCAGTCAATTCCCCATTTCCTGAGGTCAAACACAAGCTCTTTGTTAAGAAAATTCTCGTGACCAGTTACCCGTTCGTCTTGAGTTAACTTTATCAGGATTGGCCGATAGCCTCAAGGCATCCGCATCCTGCCCTGTACTGCAACAAATGGCTCTCGATCAAGGTGATTCTGATCACAGGTGTCGACTCAGTTATTGGTGTCTGCATTGTTGAGTCCTTACAGACCCCCTTTCGTTAGACGATGTGTTGGGAGGAAGACATCGGCGAACGCTGGATAAACACAAGAGGAAAAGCAGACACATACATAGGGAACAACAAGACAACACCTCCATTACCATGTACTGTACTGGTGCAGGGCGTCAGGTTATCTGCGCACTGATCATTTAACCTCGTTAGCAGGTTAAAATTTCAAATGTTGAGTACAATTTGGTTCAGATTTGAGATTGTTGTTGTGCTTGGTAAAATTCGGAGAATTGTTTGTTCTAGTTTAAGATGATTTACCTTCAGGTTCTGGCACTACTGGTGACCAGAATAAGGTGATCAAGTTCACGAGCATCTTTATGTGGTATCAACTAAAAGAACAATTAGGTATGGTGTGCCAATCCTGATATCCTAATGGTAATTCAATCTTATTCTAATTTAAGAAAGATAGGACAGGAAAAGAAAGGCAACGTAAAAACAAAAAACTTAAGTAGTTTGACAACCAGGCTTTCACCTATAGTTGAGTGGCTCAGGTGTAATAGGCCATAGCATAATCACATGTAATCTGTTTGCTATGTGGAGAGTTACATGGAATCTCATGACGCCTGTTAAGACAAAATAAAGCTAGTTCTGTGAGGTCTAGCTGTGAGAAGACAACGCTTGAGTGTTGTGTATGTCACATGTATTTTACAGTAAAAAATAAGTTAACAGTGTAGTGTATACTGTATGTATGGTCAGATCTGTGTCGGTCTTTTGACAGTACCCCTTTCCTTGCAGGTTTGATGCACTTGCTTCTTTGTTCAGTGGCTGAACAGGTGGGCACAGGTGAAGGTTGGCTTTGCATCTTTTCCTGAATGACAGTTCATTCATGAGCTGATGGGGTCCAATAGGGAAAGTGTCTCTGGCTGACTGAGGGAAATAGTTTGACGTAGCTGTGTGGAGCTGAGATGCAAACTTTTGTCCCTGGTCACATTGCTCTGTGGGTGCCTTCTCTGACCTCAAGACCTGACCGTGGTTACTGTCGGGTAAAGATGAGTGTTCAGTTGGATATTTCTTGGTGAGTGTGAGGTGGACAGTGTGGTGGTTCTGATACCTCTGGATTTGTCGGTGGTGAGAGACCTCCCCCTTTAAGTTCAGTTGTTGTAGAACAGGTGGTTGTCATCTCCACTATGCAGGTGTATCAGTCATGTTAGTCATGAATAACATCACTCACCCTTGAAGTGGTCTGAGTTCTTGAATGTGTTGGCTGACGAACTGTCCAGCCATTTCTTTTTGCTTTGGGAAACAACTTTAGGTGTCTTGAGAAGCGTGGCTGGTCCTGTGTTGTCTCTGACCAGTTTGTGTGGTAGCTTATGTTGACATGGGAGGCACGTTCTCTGTTGGCACTGCGGAAGATTGTGATGTTGTCATTACCTGATGCACATCCTGGATCTAGGCTGATAGAAGATTTCAAACCTTTCTTGGAGGACATCTTCTGTTTGATGTAGGCTTTGTCTGTGAGGTCCCGTAGCTGTTGAAGGGACATTGTGAGTGGACAGGCCATGATGCCTAGATGACGACTTACTCCAGGGTGCAGGTTTCTTAAAAAGAGGGCTTTAAAGTTCACATCCTCTTCAAGTTCAGGGTCATCATGTGCAGCAAAGTATGCTTGTCTAAACCTGTCGTAGAAAGCTTGAGGTGTCTCTTGGCGACCTTGTTTAATTTCCAGGGCAGTTAACAGTCCATGTTCAGGCACTGAGTCTTTAAACTCTTTAGTTAGTGCTGCACACAGTAGCTGGTAGTTTGACTTTATGTGAGCATGTTGTCTATCTAAGAAGCTTTGCACCTCGGGACAGGATGTGGATCTGAGGAGGTACCACCGGTCTCTGTCAGTCACATGAGGTCTTGCTTCAAGGTAAAAGTCAATGTCTCTGAGGTAGGCCTGGACGTCTTTGCTCTCTGTGGAGTTTGGGTTAAACTGGGTGATGTTTTTAGCCAGTTTGTCAAGGTCTTTAAGAGTCAGTTCATGTGCAGGTGTAAAACCTGTGTGCATAGGCTTTCTGCTTACGTTAGAAGGGAAGAGGTCCGTTTTAAAGGCTGTTGGTGGCCTGGTTTGCAGTCGTCCCCTTCTTCTACTGTCAGTGATGATGAGGGAGTCAGTTAGGTTCAGCAGTGGTGATGCTAATGAGGGCTCCGCCCATCTTGGCTCTGGTTTCAGTTGGTAAGCATGCAGAAATTCATCTCTGACCCTGTAGAGTTCATTGCTGAAGTCATCAAGCTGTTGGGTCACATGATCATTTTCACTGCTGTACCTGTTCAGTTGAGCTTCTAGAGCTTTTAGTTTAGAGTCTTTGTCTTTGAGTCTTGCTTCAGCTTCCTGTAGTTGCTGTTCAGCAGACTGGAGACGCTGTATCAGGTCCTGCTGGGAAGACTTTAGTTCATGACGGTCACGTTCAGCAACAGCAAGGGCCTTTTGGAGCTGTTCAAACTGTCTCTTAGTTAGATACTCCACTTTATCTGGTACCTTGTGTTGATACTGGGTTTCCTCTTCGAGCTTGTCTGTGCAGCGTTGAGTGTGCAGTAGCTCTCTCAGGAACTCAGTGGTCTGATGCTTGAAGTCATCCTGGGCTTTCACTTCCAGCTTGTCGATGCGGCTTTGTGCACGTGTCAGCTCCTTCTGAAGATAGGTGATGTGCTTGTCGCTGAGCTTCAGCTGGGCTGTGAAGGCGTGGCTTAGGAAATAGGTGACCTTGAATAGCTCTGCATGGTCGTGACTCTGGCTTGAGTCAGGTGACAGTTCAGTTGCCTTGCCGGTGAAGCCATCCGTGATTCCTCTTATCCAGGTGTCCACATCTTCTCCTCGGGCAGTGGGGTTTGCAGTCAGTGACATGCTGGCACGCTGGGAGGTGAAGACACAGATCTTTGTGGTGTTATAAGCCTATATGTGGTGGAGCAGCTAAGTGTCGTGTCAGTGATTGTAAACCAAAATGAAGTGAGGTGATGGCTATGTGTTGGTCTCAGCATAAAAGATGGCTAGTGCTGTGAAGACTTTGCCACTTAAATGAGAAAAGAAGAGAGAGAAAACAAGGTTAAAGCAAATTTAAACAGAAGGATATTAATTTTCTTTCAGTTATGAAAATATTTCTAAATATTTTGTATCACTGAAAATAAAATAATATTACTGCTTCTATTTAGAGGAAAAATGCTACAATTATAATTCTGAAATTTGTCTTGTCTCGATCTGACAGGATTGACACCACACACCTTACTTGTTGGACCGCTTACCAGCGATGCTTTCGAGGGGACGGTTGCTCAATACTTGTCTCTGTCAATTGATCTTGGACAAAAAGTCAAAAATGTAATTGTATTCACAAATGCAGGGAGGATATGAGAACAAAGGATGGTTTAATTACAATCAAAATTGTTTCCTTTTTATAGAATTGATTGATTGGTTCTCTCAGGCTTGGTCCCTACAAACTTGATGAACAGAAAGGAAGACAGGAAAACTTAAGAGAAAGGAAACAGGAAATACTAAAGAAAGAAGCAGGGAGAAGGAGAACTGGGTGGACCAGGTCCACAAATGGCTCTAAGGCCTTAACGTCTCACTACGAGTACAAAATTGCTAGTTGAGGTACAACTAAACAAAATAGACTATAAGAGTTGACTCCTAATTATTCAAAAATCAAAGTTGATGTACAACTAAATAAAATAAATTATAATGAGACAGGGTTGTCTCTAATTTATTCAAAAACTCATAGTGAGAGGTCTCCTAGTGAAGATAAGGAGAGAAAAACAAGAAAACCAAAAACAAGCAATGGCTATAAGTACATGACCACAACGCAATTAAATAATGAGAAAGTCTGAATTTGGTAAAACAGATTTTCTACAAAGGGGGAAAATTAAAAGTTGTAAGACTGGTATAATAGTGCCTAAACTTTCCAAGTTCAAGACTTATTAATGCCTAAAGTGATTAGACCAAAAAGGGAAATACTGGAATAATGGTAATTCAAAGTTATTTGTGGAAAATTTGAATTCCACTTTAATGCAGTATTGTGATTTACACAAAACACGAATAAAGATTTTAGTTTAATATTGTTAATCAATTTGCAACTTGTATACTTAACAACACCCAGCAAGCAATAGCCGTCATTTCACCGTCTAGGTGAAGCATAGACCAGATCTAGTCCGGCTACGTGTAACCCAATTTTAGCCCGAATAACCTTAAATTTGGTTGAATGTTGTTTTTTTGTAAAATAAAGCTTATGATATGTATGATACTTCATTATGTAAGCAAAGTCAATAACGTTTATGAGGTAACTGCAAGTAATAACTGTAGTTTCACTTTCTCGGTGAAGTATAGACCCAATCTAGCCCGGCTATGTGTAACCCATCTCTAGCCCAAAAAAACTTAAATTTGGTTTCATGTCTTTTTTTGGCAAAATACCTTGTGATATGTATGATATTGCTTCAAGTAAGGAAAGTAAATAGCATTTATAAGGTGTTTGGGTTTTTAATTATATGTGTTGTTTTCATAGCCTGATCGTAGCCCTGAATTAGCTCGTCATCAGATCGGCTATTTATAGCCCACTGATAGTGTAAACTGATTCACTGTAGTATTTGGCCGTGCAGCGCGTGCAATGGTTAATACATCATGTCCACATTATCAGTACTACATCCACTTGTGACATGTTCTATTTGTAGCCATACTTCATCTCTGAATTAGATGGGCTTTACCCACCTCGCAAAATTGACATAAATTGTTTTCATTGTAGACTTACTGCCTTTTTATTTTAAGTTAAAAATAAATATGCTATAACATTTCTTATGTATATAATATCTTATCTATATCTTACGGTAGAACAAGCCAGATCTTATCAGTTAAGCAAAATGGACGCAGCTCCATATTCCACACGACAGATGGCGGTATTGCACATTTGTCGAGTCGACTGACCTGGACCAGCATATCAAGAGGAAGAAAGCTGTTGTCGTTTGAAAATTAAAATTTGAAGCGCTGTGGTGAGCGCGAGTGCCCTACAAGGTAAGTGTAATCTGCTTTAATATCATGTTGTTTGGCAATGGTTTTTATTATATGTGCATGTTTTAATATAGTATTACGGTAATATCAATGCACAGACACCTTTTATTCCATAAATCTCAGACAAAAATAAAAACGGTGTGAAAGAGTGTTACAACCTTTTAAACAAGCAAAATTAAACACTTATTAAGCAAAGTTTGGTGATTAAGTGCATTTATTTTGTACATTGCGAGTTGTCTTCATTAAATTGCCTCATGAAGTCAATGAAAAAGTCAGTCATGAGGTGAAACTTCTACAGTTCTAGCTTTTATAAGAATTGTTTACTTGTGATTTCATAACAAAAGAGACACAAACACCAGTTTAATTCAAATTTTAGTTAGAGCCATTTGTCTCTTACAAAAATCTCATTCAAGCATAATTTGACAAGACAGCCTCTATTGTGTATGCTGCTACAAGGTTATTGATTTAGACTTGATAAATAAACTTTACTATTTTATGGAAAATGTAATTTTTAGTAATGAGTAACTGTATTTTGATTTGTCACAGTAAAATCAAGTATAAAGTAAGCTGTTGGTTATTGTTATTATTATAATGCTTCTCTAATATTTGTAACTGTTTGTTTTTCTCCACAGATATTTGAGTGTGGCTGTGTAAAAGAAGCAATCTAGCAGGTATGAGTTGCTTAAACAGTTTAGACTAAAACATTTACACTATGGCCTCATATTGCTGGGTTCCCTGTCCATATGCAGATTGCCGCATGTACATTCTCAAGCTGAAAGAAGCTTTCGAGTAACATCAAACACACAGAATGAAAATTTTAAACAATATTAAAGCATTATTCATATAACTCCTGTTGATATAAAGAAACATTGAATGTAACACATTGATACTAAAATAGTTAAAATAAGTGAGTAAATAAGTAATCAGCTTAAGCTGTAAACCTGTGGCTAATGTTATTTTTTTGTTGATGGGTGATGTTTTTGTTGATGCGTGATTGTGTCCTGAAGATCTACCTTATTTAAAGAGTCTGCGCATCTACCTCAATGAAGACTTGTAAAAGAGTATGTGGTAAGTGTCAACCCGCCCTCCTTTCATAAATGTATTTGTAAAACTCACAGAGTCACAAGACTGAGTTTAGAACACATCTCAGTTTTTTTCTATTTCTCCAGGACTGAAAATGCAGAGGCTGAATCTCAAAATGCACACACAGCAGTGGAGATCTTTATCATTTGGGCTGAGGATGCTGGTCCTGGGGACAGAGCTGCAGATCCTGGTGACACACTGCTAAAAATGATTTTCTTACTTAGATTTTTTTGTCTTGTTTCTAGTCCAAATATCTAAAAATTCTTAAATCAAGAAGAATTTTCTAGACAAGCAAAACATATTGTCTTGTTTAAAGAAATAATATGCCAAAATTAAGTGAGTTAAAACAAGTTTTTTTGCTTAAAACAAGCAAAATAATCTGGCAGTGGGGTAAGCAAAATAATCTTATGCCAAAAGGAAAAACAAGATTATTTTTTCTGACCCCATTGGCAGATTATTTTGCTTGTTTTAAGGAAAAACTCATTTAATATTGGCATATTATTTCTGAAAACAAGACAATATGGTTTGCTTGCCTAGAAAATGCTTCTCGAAGAATTTGTAGATATTTGGACTAGAAACAAGACAAAAAAAAATCTAAGTAAGAAAAGCATTTTCTGCCGTGCAGAGCTACAGATGTTGGTGTAGAAGTTCTGCAAAACCTGCTGAGTGTCACATATGGATTGGTTGGACTTTTGGGTTCATGTACACTTGGGTTTGTTCAACCAGAAATTAAAACGTTTAATTATTCATGTCGTACAAATTAAGATACTTTAGGTGAAATCTGAGAGCTCTCTTATTCTCTATAGACAGCAATGGTCCCAACTTGTTTAAAACATCCTCAAAACAGACCACATGCTTTCAGTTGTTCAATCAGAATATTAAGCTACAAGAATAATTTTGAGTGTATATAAAGCAAAAATAACAGCCTTTGAGGTTTTTTCTTCTCTTGAACATAAGATATTTTGAAGAAAGCCGAACACCTGTAACCATTGACTTTTAGTGTATGTTTTTTACAGGTTTTCAGCTTTCTTCAAAATATCTTCTGTTCAACAGAAAATCATAGTTTTTATCTTGTTTGTTTTGTCATAACTTTGACATTTTATATATTTATTTTGTATTGTTTAATGTTTTTTAATTTTGTTAATGTTGCTTTTATTAATAAAAGCTTTTGTTTAATCAGTTTGAAAGGAGTGCCTTATTGAGAACATGTTGATATGTAAATGTGTATTTTTGTTGTTTATAAAATGTATAAACATAGCCATTCATTAGCTGAAATTTTGATGACTTGTTTATTCTTGGGCTATGCTTAGACGTCTATTAGATTTTCACTGACAGCCCAAATTTAGCCTTGTTTTAGCCTAGACCTTTCTCCGGCTATTAGACGTCTAAATGTAGTCATCTATTAGCCGTCTATATGTAGACGTCTAATCTTGGGCTATGCATAGACGTCTATTAAACTTTCACTGACAGCCCAAATTTAGCCGTGATTTAGCCTAGACCGAATTTCACCGGCTATTAGACGTCTAAATGTAGTCGTCTATTAGCCGTCTATATGTAGTCGTCTATTAGCCGTCTAAATGTAGACGTCTAATCTTGGGCTATGCATAGACATCTATTAGATTTTCACTGACAGCCCAAATTTAGCCGTGATTTAGCCTAGACGTCTAGGCTATGTTTAGACGTCTAATAGACGTCTTTTAAACCAAAAAATGCTTGCTGGGTACGGTTTATTTATTATAGATAAATATCAATTTGTGTAATGTTCAGTCACGCTTCACTGTGGTTTAGTAAGGTTTAAAATAAAAGCGATCCCATATAGGCCTAACATGATAGTGGAAGCAATAGAAAAATTGTCTTATAATTGTAAAATGGACTAACAATATAGGTATAACGTTTCTGTACAATATAGAGCCGAAACTCAACAACTAACATTTTCGAATCAACAAATTTTTGTTGTCTAATGGTCATTTGATATCATTAAATGTAATGTAACTGACTTAAATAACCCGGTTTGACCAGCGTGGTGCTGTAACGGAGACAGTTTTCAGCTCTTCTGGGTTCAGTTCAAAAGAAGAAGAGACCTTTACTCTTAATATCAAACTGGACAACAAAAATGACAGCACTTAGAAAGTATTTAATCATAGCGATGTGATAATGGCACGATGTAATCTCTGCAATCCTCACTGCGACCACAGTATGTTCATTTATATTCAATTTATACAACAGATTTAAAACAAACATAATTACAGTATTGATCCTAAAGAAATAACAGTGAAAAGTTTAGAAGTTATTAAGCTGCTCATATATAAATGTAAAAATAATATTCTTGCATGTGTAAGTAGTTTTTTTTTTTTTTTTTAAAGATTAACCCATGTTAGCTCTGTTTTGATCATTTAAACAGTTAAAAGGATAGTTCACACAAAAATTGTATTGTCATCATTTACTTTTCCTTCACTCGTTCCAAACCTGTTTAATTTCTTTCCTCTGTTGAACACAAAATAATATATTTTGAAGAAACCTGAAAACCTGTGACATTTGACTTCAGCAGTATTAGTTTTTCCTACTATAAGTCAATGGTTACAGGTTTCCAGCCTTCTTCAGAGTTTGGGAAATAGTTTTTATTTTATTTATTTTTTTGTATTTGTTTATTTATCATTTAAGTCAATACACTACAAAAAAGCCTTTCTTAATTTTTCCTTGTTTCTAGTCCAAATATTAAAAAAAAATAAATAAATAAAAAAAAAAAGTTCTGCAGCTTTATTTTTTAAATCTATACACATAATCCAATATGTCAAAACCTGGAAAGTGTCAAAAATGAGATCTAGGCAATGTGGGCTGAAAATTTAAGTCAAGTGCAGGCCAGAAGATAATGACCTAGTAACTAGTGCTTGGGTTAATGTTCACAAAGCTGGAACACTTTAGATTTGCAGAAAATTTTAAACTGATTTAAAATACTGGGATATTTATCAATAACAATTTATTGCAATTGTTTAAATAATGTGTAATCAGTAAAAAAAACTATAAGTTTGAAAATGGTCAATATTTGAAAATATATAATATTTGAATGAATATTTAAAATTGTAACAGATTATATGTATTTGGTTACATCACACAGTTTAGCATTTTGATTTGTATTGTAATTTTGCAGATGTTCCTCCAGGTTGTATTACTGATCATATTATTTAAAATTTTCTTCACTGCAGGTGCTGTCAGATAGAATCCCCTCACTCCCACTGCTTTTAACTCACCCAACAACTTGTTCAAGCACTTGAACAGAAGGCATTCTAGGACAATATTCGTCACCAAGGAGGATACCGGTGCCCAAAAACACAGTGGTCCAACTCAGCCTAAACAAGCTAAATTTCACTTTTGTGCAGGATCGGGAGGTGTCTTCTGAATGTGAAGAGAAGCATAGCTGCTTATGGGGCCATTCACATATTGCATCTTTAGTGCACGCGGGATCACATTGGGATTGGATATTGCAACATTTCCCAAGCTCACCCAGATGAAAATCATGAGTCACACGGCAAGAACTGATGGATCAGCTTCAGGCTTTGTATGGAATATACATTTCTGTAGACTAATTACCTCAGACAAACACGGAACACTCAAACACTGCAGTGCTTTTTCATATTATGGATGTAAATGGTTACAGGTATCCAGTTTTCTTCTAAATGTCTTCTTTTGTGTTAAAAAAAAAAAAGACAAACCGGTTTGGAGCAAGTGAATTATGAGAGAATTTTAGGTTTTGAGTGAACTCTTTATGTCTTTTGAATATGTCAAGCTTCTGTGATCAACCCATTGTAATGTTTTTCTGTGAATATTAAATTAAGAGCTGCAGTTTTTGTATTTTTATAGGTATATTTTATACGTTTTAAAAGTCACTTTAAAGTAATTAGTAATCTGAATTTTACATGAAGTAATCTATTACTAATCAATTTACTTTTTACATCTGTAATCTATTACTTTTTTAAGTTAACTTACCCAACACTGTATATGTACTGTATATACATTAGCAGTCAAAAGTTTGGGGTCAGTTTTTTTTTTATTTTTTAAAGAAAATTATTCTGTTCATCAAGGCAGCATTTATTAAATGTAAAAAAGAAAATCCTAAATAGTTATTCAAATTGGTAATAACTGCTGTCTTATTGTATGTAGATTTAAATGATTACTCCAGTCATTATTGCTTTTATTACTATTACCATTAATAATAATAATAATAATAACAATAATAATAATTAATATTAGAGTGATTTCTGAAGGATCATGTGACTCTGAGGACTGGAGTAATGAAGCTGAAAATTATTCTTTAAAATCACGGGAATAAAGGATTCATTTAAATGATAATCTACTTTAGAACAGTTATTTTATAGTGCAATAACATTTCACAATTTTACAATTTGTACTGTGTTTTGATGAAATAAATGCAGCCTTGGTGAGCAGGAGAAGCTGATTTTAAAACAATTACCAATCATACTGACCCCAAACTTTTATATTTTTTTTTAAACCTATGTACATTTATATGTAATTATGTATTTTATCATCTTTGCATCAAATATATAACATTTTTTATTTAACAATTATTTCTATTTTTATTTCTATTTTGTATTTTTCTGTTTGTATGTTGTTAAAATGTTTTCTAACTCTTTATCTGTCCATAGTTTTTTCAATAATTGTTTTATCTGAATGTAATTTGCATTGATTAAAGTAAACTATTTGATTGTAATTTTTGTTGTGTGATTTACTCAGTTAATATATGTGGTCAGCCACATGTGGGCCACATAATTGCCACAGAACTCAGCCTTACTAATCTTGAATACAAGGCCCATATCTGGGCCACATAAAAATGTATTACTTGGCTCAAGCTTGGTGGAGTCGTGGCACTGCTTTGGTTCAGTTCTGGCTAAAAGGATGTGGGCCAGTTCTGGGCCGGGGAACACTAACTGATCTGGGCCACATCTTAGCTGTTGATTTGGGCCAGATCAGGGCCAAAGGAAATTTGTTGACTGGGGAGCTATAAGTCGATGCCGAGTTATGAAATTAATCAGCCGAGTTGGACGCGTCAAAAAACACTCATGCCAGGCCTTGCCTGATTAACTTTATTCTTGCCTCTTTTCCCATCCACAAAGATGTCGAAAGAGTTCTATAACGTCCACACCAGTGGTGTAGTCCTAAAAAAAAGTGGTGTACTATTACCCACCCAACCCAAATATTAAAAGTAGGCAAAGAAACGACGAATATATATATATATATATATATATATATATATATATATATATATATATATATATATATATATATATATATTTTTTTTTTTTTTTTAATTTAACATAAGTTACCTGTAACTATCGAAAGAAAAAACAAATACTATGGAAGTTAATGATTACAGGTTTCCAGCTTTCTTCAAAATATCTTCTTTTGTGTTAAACAAAATTTTAAAAAGACAAACCGGTTCGGAACAAGTAAAGGATGACAATTTTACTTTTTTAGAATGAACTATCCATTAAAAAGGAAAAATATTTAAACAAATTTGTTCATTTTAAAGCGAGATGCTAATAGCCTAATCCTATTCAATGATTTATGCTCATAGCTAATATTGCCCCCACCAGCAGACCCGGAGATTGGCTGAGTATATCAAGCTGTGGTAAAACCTGGGTAAAAGCCAACTGTTTAACTCTAAAGGGACTTGTAAAATAAGCCTATAATTAATATAACAATATATATATATATATATATATATATATATATATATATATATATATATATATATATATATATATATATATATATATTTTTTTTTTTTTTTTTATCAGGAAAATAAAAAGTTTTTTTCTTCAAAAACTCAAATACTAGCCTATACTCAAGTATTTTTCCATGTTTTAAATAGAACTGCCACTTTTATAATTTAAAATGCATAAATATAAACATATAAAAAATGTACAGGCTAATTTACATATTTCACTATCATAATATAAGTCATAATAGGAAATAATTTTTAACAATGTACATAGGGTTACCACTTTTAATATAAAAAAATAAGGGACGCATACTGCAGCGGGGGCTACGTCCCCAATCACAGGCCCAATAGCATGCCAGTGGTGGTAAATCGCAACTTAAAATATGTTTTCAGGAAAGTGTGAACACTTGGACATTAAAATAAACTCTTTTATTGAAATCTGTGTAAACAGATCAGATGCAGTCAGTCTTTCTCTTTTACAGCTCTGCAGCACTGTTATAGCTGATGTTGTGTTTAATAGTGTGGTACACCTGTGTTACCTCAGCTGCTGTAGAGGAGAGGAGAAAATACTAATCAACCTCATTTTAAAGGGTTGTATTGTTAACAGATTTTGGCTAAAATATTTATCATTATTTGCAGTAACACCTATCCAAACATGTAAACAGCACATGCATAAACTAGCTACAAACATTAGCTAGTAAAGTAAAAATAGCCTATTTCTAATTTTAAAATTTGGAAAGTTGCAATTTACTAGTTTTATTTTCTTTACATGGGCGTTATGTTGTTATTAATGTAATAAATGTAATGTTTTATGTAATAAATTATTGCGTATGTGCCTGACTTTTATATTTATTTTAATATTATAACAAATCATAATATTATATTGCACCGTGATCCACTTACATTGTATTTACAGAATTTTTACAAATTACAATTTGTGACCCAGTGTGTGAAAACCAGGCCAAATCTAATTCTGAGAGAAAGTTTGATTGTAGCCATTAATTTTACAGTGATTTCAGATGTTGATATGGTTTTACTCAGTTAATATTAAATACCATATTTTTATTATTTTCACAGACTGTTCTTCATTTCATGTAGAAAACAGTAAATTACAAAAAAAATAAATAAATAAAAATGACTCCAGCTAGATTTTCACAGACTGGGTCACTGTCATTACCATGTCTGCTTCGGGAGAAGAGCTCTGTCATTGTGGTAATGCATAGATGTATATATCTATGTCGGGAATGCTGCTCTCCGGAGGTATGTTGTCGCACGTCCCGCATGAGCCACAGAGAACGCTCTCCGACAAATCGTGCAGTTGGCTTGTATACCAGCCAGGTATATGTTTACTCAAACTCTCTGCGGTACTTTTGCAGCCGCTTGCGTTTAAACTTTGAAACTTTAACCCCCGGTTTCACAAACAAGGTTTAAGGCTAGTCAAGATTAAATTGCATGTTTGAGCTGTCTTAACTCAAAATAACTTGCAGTGAGATGTCTTAAAATACATCAGTATCATTTTTTGTCTCCAGGTGCACGCCAGTAATATATTTTTCTAAGGCCATTTTTATAAATGTGGCTTAAATATCCTAATTTAACTAAGGCCTAGTCCTGGCTTAAGCTAAGCCCTGTTTGTGAAACTGGGCCTATGACGCGGAAGGTTATCTGGAGAAGCATCTGCCATTTGGCTACTCTCTGTCAAGACTTGACAGACTCTGCTTAAAAGACACGCCCTCCTCACTGGACAAAGACCAATCAAACTAACGATGACATCAAGTATTACCCAATCAAACGTAGGAAATGAGGCATCTTCATAAAATGCGCGTGGAATGATTTGCATGAAAAGCTACTTTTAAAAAAAATGATAAAAATAAGGGACAAAAGCCGTCCCGTATTGATTCAAAACGGGACGCGCAATTTCATTCTCAAATACGCGACGATTCCGTATTTTAAAGGACGGGTGGCAACCCTAAATGTACAACACAATGGTTCACTCTGATATGCAGTTAAAATGAGTACATTCACTGAGTGGTTCTGTCACTGTGTTTAATCCTGTGCATGAATGTATGCTATATATAATGCCACATGCACTGTAATGTGTTTTATAATCATAGTTAATTGATAAATGTTCGTTAAGAGTTGCATTTTCGCTGGAGGAAACAGCTGTGATGATGAGGGAAGCGCCAAGGCAGATGGGGAAACCCGATTGGTACATGTGATACAAGTGTTTCTATAGCAAAGAAATGCGAATATGCAGATATTATAACAATCTCTAGATAAACACACCTTCTGCTCTCACTCTGCAAAGCTGTGGTTTGCTGATTAAACGAAAACGAGTTGAAAATGGAGGAGCGGAAGTCTGCCGCGGTTTTCATATCAAATTTACAGGGGACTAAGGTAATCATTTAGTATTGTACAGTTCATGAGGAAATCGCAAAACATTCGAGGGACTGAATAGAAATATAGGGAACTAAAGTGATGGCCATGCTTTTTAAAAATAATTTTACCTCAGTGTTTCAGCGAGACATCATTTAGTTGACTTGTCGTTATCGAAAAACTCCCGAAATTTTCTCACAGCTGCTGCGGTCGTCAGGGGGCGGGGAATGTCGCAAATTAAACAAAAATCCACTGATTGCAACAAATAAGATGCAAGTAAAAAAAAACATTTGGTATACAGTTAAAGGGGACGCGAATACACGTTAATTAGGGAAGTCTAATCAGAAAAACAAGTGAGTATACCGAGGGCATACGCAATTATTGATCCTCAGAAGTCGTAATACCCAAAACAGCTCATGGAAAAAAGTAGGCATACCAATTATACGTGCGTATAGCCCCGACTACACCACTGGTCCACACGTATTTAAAAAAAAAGTCATTACCAATCTTAAACAGCGGGTTAATATACCACTGCACCTTTTATACTCTGAAGAATAAACGCGAATACCTGTTCCTACATCGCCGCCATCTTGGCCTCCCTCCGCGCTACGTCATGTCTAAATAGAACGCGTTCTAGAATGTGCCTCGAATGTCAGAATTAACCTGACGCCTTACAGACAAGACTGATATTGAGAAACTCCACATTTGGACACAATCAGTGAATTAATTGCAGTAAATTTATTATACTTTTGAAAAAGATATTTACTGATATTTAAATGGAGCAAAGTATGCTTGATGTTCCTGGTCCTTCGGGACGAACCAGCCCATCATCTACGCAGAGAATAGGGCCTTCTTCTGGTTTTGGTAACGTTACATTTTAATGTATTTTTTTATCGTATTGTATTTTTTGTATTGATTTATTGTATTGTTTGATGTTGTTTAACCCATCAGTTGCTGTTGGATCGTTTTCATCCACTCTGGAGTTATTCTGAGGCATAATTTGGCCTCAACTTGCTCTGTTTTAGCAAATGGAATGATTTTTGATGACAAATCTTATTTTGACACATATTTTGAGAAAATCCTGTCTGTTCAGGCATAACAAGAACCGGTCTCAAATTAACATGTTGTTGTTTTTATCTTTCAGTGCAAAAAAAGTATGATGTGAGAGGCAAAATAGGAGAGGGCTACTACGGCCGAGTGTATATCGGTATCAGGAAATCGGATGGAAAACGGGTAAGTCTATTCTCCCTAGTCCAGTTTACATGACATCAACTTTGAAGAAATCATGTTTGATTGCTCACTTATGTTTTATTCTGCTTTTCATCCACAGTTTGCCATCAAGAAGACCGATTACGGAGATGAGAGCAATGTGGTAAGTCTAAAAAGATCATCCGTGATTCATATTTGAAGCTTCACAAAATACACTTAATAGATGTGTCTGTTTACAGCTGTGGTAATGTACAAACTTTATACAAATATCTGTCAATTATTTTGTGATGCGTTGCTGTTTTCTGTTTATTTACCGTTATGATGGGACCTTTATCTGTGCTCTGCCGAGTTTTGATGCTGAAAATTCAACTCTGCAGTTTCACAGTGACTTTATGGCCTTTATATTTCTATATAAAACAGAAAAAGTACTGGCAGTGTAATTCCAGTAATCATACAGTATATATCATGATAATGCACAATATTGTTGCATCCAACATGCCATGAATAATTATTATTTAGCGTGTCTTTTAAGAATATTCAGGTTGTTGTATTCTGCAACATGTTGAAGACTTAATAGGCTATTTATCTTCAAACATGACGATTTTCTCATGTTAATCTGGGCTACGACATTGAAAATTCAGTGACTATTTGTAAGCTTTGTGTTTGTTAACTCAGCACAGTAAGGTCCTCTTGTTAACATCACTTAATTTAACTAAAGTAGTTTAGTTTATACTTTATTTTAATGTTAACTATTGTACATTATCATCTTTTTGCATGTATTTATTAAGCAATACACTAAGTACAGCTTAGATCAATTTCTTAATACCAAAGCTTCAGCAATTGATCACAACATGAATGTCTTATACTGTCAGAAGCCTAATTACCAGGTTTTTACACCACAATTGACAAAACCAGTACAGATAATATATATCAAGCTCCCATAATGCAAAAGCATAAATAAACCCACACAAAAAACATGAATCACAAAATAGGGAAAACTGCTGATTTACAGATTTTCTTTTACAGTTATATTGAAAAACAGGATTATATGTTGTTGATATGCAGCTAATGTGCACTTTATCTTTAGCCTGGCTACCCGGGAGTGCTACCGAAGGAAGTGGCGATTATGACGATTGCAAGAGATCCCCCCAGCCCGCTTTTTATCAAACTACAAGAGTGGTTTTTGGAGAAAGAGAAGAAATCGCCAAACGGGGTAAGTCTATTTATTCAGCACATTTCATGCACGACGCACTGCAAGAGGGTTTGTCTCGTTCTTATTGTCGTCTTGATTTTGTATCTAAAAGTTCTTAAATCAAGAAGCATTTCTGGACAAGAACATAACTTTGTCTTGTTTTCAGAAAAGCTCGTGGGTTAACAATATGCCGGTGCGGTAAGCGAAATAAACTCGTTTCTACTTTAAAATGTACCCTGAATGTAACTGGAAGCCAGTGTAAAGACTATGGAGTCAGAACAGTCTCTAAAGAAATTCACGCAAAAGACACGATGTACACATGCGTAGCCTAATTCACGTGCATAAAACTAAATTCACGTGTGTAAAATATTTATTTATATTCACAAAAACAATTCACGTGCTCAAAATAAAAATACATATTCATAAAATACGTTTCACAAATGCAAAACCCCATTTGCAAGTGTATAAGAGTGTACAAAAACTTTTGAATGTTTAAAACTTGTGAGTTCATCCTGAAAGAGAATGTGCAAATCCTCTTTCACGTACGACTCCCCCTGGATACGTGTGTGTGTATTTTTGAGACTGTCCTGGCAGAAGCAAGCAACTCGTAACCTTTCAGCCAATTAGATGAGACCTGTATTCAATATCACCGACTCTGCGCTCCTTTTGCGCAGACGGTTTCTCTCCAGCAAGGCGAAAGAGATGCACAGGCTTCAACCCAGAACTATTAAATCCCCTGACTATCATTGACTAAAAACTTAATTTACATTATATCTAATGAAAGTAAACTGGCTGTTGTTGTGCTTTAGTAATATCTAGAATATAAATATAATATTAATACTTTTCGGGATCTTTTTCAACACAAATCGGAGCCTCTCGGATCATTTCAAACATGTTTGATGCTGTTCATGATTTTAAATCGGGCTGATCACTGCTCTGATAACCTTCCCTCCAATACAGTCGCATCACCGAAGAGAAGAGCTGAGGGGAGTCGCGTCAGTTTTAATAAATTCAGTTAGAAGGTGTTTTTAACTGCAGTCACGCCATCTGCGGTTCCGAGAGAGGGTCACGCTATCTGTGCTTCAAATTGCAGTGCGCGTCTACTCGGTGTTGCGCGGTAGATTAAAGACGCGTGTGTTCAATGCGCTGCAGTTTTAATCTTGTTTCACTTTTATTCGCGTATGAATTCAAATGAGAGATAGTCATAAATGGTCACTTTTATTCATGTTTGGATATATAAAATCATGACTTTGCATGTAGGCTATGCTATTTTTTCTTTGTTTTGCTGTAATTGTGTTTTATTTGCGACTTTAACAACAAAATTAATAGCATTTAAAAGTCATTACCCGGCTGTCATAACTATTCACATTCGTTTTCATATTTACAACCTACTATTTAGGTGTTTACTGTACTATTATGATTGTTTTATTGGTTTATTTGTGTTTTTCGGTAAATATTTTCCTGTGGAATGTTGCTAAATATTTTAAAAAAATGTTGTTGTACAATTGTTACCACTGTGCTCACTTTTCATATCATATTACGGTTTCATATTTGAATAGCACGCTAAAATCATGAAAAATAGTGTTTTTTACTGAAGAGTCATATTAGAAACTCATAAAAAAATAAAATCAAATTGTTTTCTGCCAACTCCACCAGATTATTGTTCTACATGTCCTAATGTACCACTGTGCTCGCTTTTCATATCATATACTGTTTCATATTTTAATAATAGCACGCCAAAATCATGGAAAATACAGTGTTTTTTTACTATACGGTCATATTAGATATTTATATTTATTTATTTATATTTATACGTGATGGTGGAAAAAAAACTGAGTGGGAGAAAAAAAAATGGGTTGGAGAAAAACAAAACAGTGATAGGAAAATATATATCTTTTTAAGTTCTTGCGTTGTTTTGCGAGGGAACGCAAAGATGTTTTGCGTTCCATCGCAAAACTGTTTTTCCACAAACACTTCCTGTTCACTTCATACATGTCAACCCTCCCGTTTTTGCCTGGATTATTCCGTATTTTACAATTCTATCCTGCTATCATCATATCATTCAGTATTTTCCCATATTTCTCATGTATTTTTAATCTTGAAAACACGCTGAAATGAATATAAAAATGCCTTCATTTACTTTATTTTCATTAAAGCTGTGCGTCGATCACCACCCTTCATATGCAACCTCTGAATCAGCGAATGCATGAGCCAATGACTGGTATAAGCGCTGACTGACAGAAGCGCTCCGTGTGTTGAAGTGCAGGGCATTTTGGGATATTCGGGTGTATGTTTAAACAAGACAAATACTCTTAATAACTTGTAAACATGTTCGTCCTGCGTGTTTTATTTTAACACACCTAATGACAAACTAATGCACAAACAGTTACGAAAGTAATGGAATACTTTCATTATAGATCTGTGCATTACACAGTTACACCACTGTAATCAAATAAAAAACGAGAGATTAATTTGCTGCTCTTCACTTGTTTGATAACAGAGGTGTCACTTTGGTGTGAAGCTGATCTGGGATCAGTTTATCATACGGAGCGCTTCAGTCAGTCAGCGCTTATACCAGTCGTTGGTGTAACTGCCGGTTGGAGAAATAAAGGATTTAACTCATGCACTGATGTTGCAGTCCTCCTTTGTGCCTTTATTATTCAGATTGCCGTCCTTATAGACTGTACAACACCGTAAGAGCTAAGAACAGATGAATAAACACAAATAGAAAAGATATAATGAATAAAAATCACATAATAAGACAAAACAATAAACTTAGCAACAACATTGTAAAGTTACTGTAAATATATGACAAAATATATGACATAAATAGCTATTTAAATTATTATCCAGTAAACAGATACATAAAGATTCAGCAATAGGTGAATAAATGTCCTCATCTACCTTGTTCTCCCTTCCAACCAGGTGTTCAACATCAAAGACAAAACACAACAAAAAACAAACTTAAATAAGCATTAAACACTCTTAAATGAGTCCTTAAATTCAGTTTTAAGTCCGTGCAAGCGATCGCTCTCTCTCTCGTGTTAGGCGCGCTTCTCTGATCTCCGTGCTTCCGTGATTTGCGCGCGCTCGCGCACCTGACCACTTCCGGCAAGCCGCTCATCAAAATAAGAGTCTCTATAGGCTGAATAACTTAAAGTGCAAAGTGGACTTCAAATAAATACAACAAAAACACAACTACTTTTAAAGGGATAGAGAAGTAAATGAGATCTGAATAAACAGTTAAAACTGAAACCTAACTTAAATAACTGAGGGTTATTTACACTCCCACCAATCATGAGTGATTATGAATTTTAACTTATCACGAATGATTTTTAAATTATTTACAATTACTACTATTAATATTTAAGACTAGATGTAGACATAACACTGAAACATATAATACTGTATATTGACTGTTTACTCAAAGGATATGTCAGTATGTTCAGGCTGCCTCCATCAGCAGGACCAACTTCTGTATAGGACGTTCTACCACAGATGGTTTATGTAGACGTTTACCATCCTTCCCCAGATTTCTATCTCCAAACTGTATTTTCACTCTTCTCACCAATCCGTCCTTGTCAGTGACTGCCTCAATAACCCTTGCCAAGCGCCACTCATTCCTGGGCAGATCTGCTGCCTTCTCCAAGATGATATCTCCTACTTGCATGTTCCTTCTTGGTGTATGCCAGCACTGTCTTGTTGTAATGTTAGACACATACTCTTTATGCCAACGTCCCCAGAATTGTTCAGCTAAGTATTGGACATGCCGCCATCTCTTGCGAGCATACACATCTTCCCTGACAAATTTGCCAGGAGGTGGTAGGGCTTGAGTAGGTTTTAGAGTGAGGAGGTGATTAGGGGTTAGAGGTTCAGGACTGCTTGGATCACTTAGATTATCCACAGTGAGCGGACGACTGTTTACAATGGACATGGCCTCATAAAAGAATGTTCGCAGAGAAGAGTCATCAAGCCTTCCAGATGACTGTGACAGGGTGGAGCGAAGGACACTTCTGACAGTTCTAATCTGTCTTTCCCAAACTCCGCCAGTGTGGCTTGAATGAGGTGCATTAAAGACAAAGTCACACTGTTTTCCCGCTAAGAATTTTACCAGACGGTTGGTGTCAATCTCCTCCATGGCCTTGGTGAGCTCATTCCTGGCTCCAATGAAATTACTGCCTTGATCACACCTTATTTGATGGACTGCTCCTCTAATAGCGATGAAACAGCGCAGGCCATTGATAAAGGCATCCGTGGACATGTCATCCAGCATCTCAATATGGATGGCTCTGCAACAGAAACAAGTAAGGAGAAGTCCATATCTCTTGTATGACTTGCGACCTTTACTGGTGATGAAGGGACCAAAAACATCCATCCCGCTGTACGTGAATGGAGGGGACGGCTCTATGCGCTCTGAGGGCAAGTTAGCCATTTTTTGCTCCTCTGTAGGTCCACGTAACTTGCGACATCTCACACACTGTCGTACAAAGGAAGCTACAGTCCTGTTTACTCCTGTAATCCAGAATCCTCTTGATCTGATTTCATTTATAGTCATGCCCTTTCCTTGATGAGCAGTCTTCTCATGACAATCCGCAATCAGGAGTTTTGTAAGATGGTGGTCCTTTGGAAGTATCACTGGGTACTTGACAGCGTTAGGGATAGAAGCCTCACAAAGTCTCCCTCCCACCTTCAGCAATCCATCTCGATCGACAAAGGCGTCAAGATTGTATAGTCTGTTGCTGCGAAATAGTTGTTTGCCCTTATGGAGTAAAGCTATCTCCTCTGCATATGTCTGCTTTTGTAAGTCCTTGATGATGATACACTGTGCATCTTTACGTTCTGCCAATGTACTGTGATTACATGACTTGTCCTTCCTGACACGACGTATTAAACGTGCAACTGCTTGGACAGCTTTGGACCATGAGGACAACTTAGTGAGACGGTCTGCCAAACAGGAATACTGCACTGTTCGTGTGTTTAGTGACTGAGCCTTCTTGACTTCAGGGTCGCCAATTGGAAGCTGCTTGCTGATTTCCATAGGTGGAGGTATTTGCCTTTTCCACAAAACTTTAGGTCCTCTGAACCAGTTGGAAGTGACAAGATTGTTAACACTTAGACCACGTGATGCGTAATCGGCTGGATTTTCATCTGAGGAAATGTATCGCCACTGTTGAGGAGTTGTGGTGCGATGAATTCTTTGCACTCGATTTGCCACAAATGTGTGGAAACGGCGGGCTTCGTTGTTTATGTAGCCTAACACCACTTGTGAGTCAGTCCAGAAAAACGCCTCTGCATCTGCAAGGTTCATTTCCTCCTTCAACATGTCATTCACTGCAACTGACACCACTGCGGCAGCCAATTCTAGCCGAGGAATTGTTGTGATCTTGAGTGGGGCTACTCTAGATTTTGCCATGAGCAACGAACAACTGATGTCACCTTGCTCGTTCTCGAGTCTGAGATAGGAACACTGACCATATCCACTCATGCTGGCATCTGAGAAGTGGTGAATCTCTCTTCTTGTGATTCTCCCAAAGCCAGAAGGCACAATACAACGAGGCACTTCAATCTTTTCTAGGTTAACTAGATCTGCCTTCCAGTGTTCCCATGCTGACTGTAGATCAGCAGGTAAGCTATCATCCCAACCCATGCCACTTCGGCACATTTCTTGCAGAATAGTCTTTCCTTTGAGTACAAAGGGGGCAAGAAATCCTAAGGGATCAAACAATGAGGCCACTATAGACAGTATACCTCTACGGGTTGCTGGTTGGTCCTTAGCAGTGATGTGGAATTTGAAATTGTCTTGTTCTAGACTCCAGTAAATGCCCAAAGCTCTTTCCAATGGCTGCTCAGTGAGAGCAAGATCGACAGCTGTAACATCTACAGCACACTCCGAGGGTGGTATTGTCTTTAAGACTTCCTTGTCGTTAGATACAAATTTGTGAAGCCTTAAGCTTCCAAGTGCACAAAGCTGGCGGGCTTCTTCTGCCAATTTGATGGCCTTCTCTGCGCTTTCGACGCTAGATACTCCATCATCCATGTAAAAATCTCGCATAATAAATTGCGAACCCAGAGGATACAGACGTTCACCTTCTCTCGCAAGATGCTTCAGCCCATAGTTAGCACATCCAGGGGACGATGAGGCACCAAACAAATGTACTGTCATGCGGAAGGTTTGAGGCTGTAAATTAAAATCTCCATTTCTCCACCACAAAAATCGTAAATAATCACGATCCGCATGGTTGACATGGAATTGGTGGAACATTTTCTCCACGTCGCACATCAAGGCTACAGGGTACTGTCTGAACCTCAAAAGAATGCCAGTTAAACCGTTCATCAGATCTGGGCCTGTTAGAAGATGATCGTTCAAACTAGTTCCCTTGTATCTGGCTGAACAGTCAAAAACCACACGCAATTTCCCTGGCTTCTTTGAGTGGTACACTCCGTGATGGGGGATGTACCATCTTTCTCCTTCTCGCCCTTCCTCAATCACCTGTTCCGCATCACCCTTCTCTATTACTTCTTCCATAAATGTTACATAATGCTCTCTGTACTCCTGATCTCTCATTAATCTCCTCTTCAAATGTTGAAGTCTTATGACAGCAAGAGGTTTGTTATCTGGAAGATAGGGTCTTTTCCTGAATGGCAGAGGCATTTCCAGATGACTATCCTTGTTTAATCTGATATTCTCTTCCAGCTTTCTCAGGAACATGATGTCCTCCTGAGATGTCACTTTAGTGTGTCCTTCTGTATCCTTGAAATCAGATTCCAGCACTTTTATCACATCTATGAGAGTTACTGCAGGTATTTCCTTGATAGACACTCTATGACACATGGCAGCACCGCTTTGGGACTCATAATGTGTTAAGAAAGGACCTATAATGCTCCATCCGAGATCCGTGCGAACAGCATATGGCTCATTGTCCGTTCCAAGAATTACCTCTCGGGGCGCCAGCGCTCTGGAACAATTGTATCCTATCAATAGTCCAACCTCACAATTTTGAAGTGGGGGAATTTTGTCTGTTAGTGTAGCTAGATGTTTCCAATACCTTGCCGTCTCCACTGTGGGGATATGTGCGCGATCCACAGGAATGCATTCTTTGGTGTATGCAGGGGGAAGATCTATGATCAATGGGGAATTGAAACCTCTAACTCTAAGACCAGAAATCCTTTTGCTTGACATCAAGGAGTCCTTTCCAACCAAAGTAGTGAGTTTAAGCGTCACTGGACAGGAGTCAACTTTAAGACTTTCACATACTGCACATTCAATAAAGACAGAATCGCTTTGTGTGTCTAACAGAGCATAGACGAGCTTCTCAGAAACTGGGTCTTTGTGTGTGGACAACCACACTGGCACAATCATAGAGGTGTTAACAGGTGCATGAGCATTTTCTGGGTTCTGAGCAGAAGACCTCACCTTTCTATTGAAGCTGTCGTCATGTAGGCAGGTAGGGTGTCTTCCCTTACAGGTATTGCAGCAATGTCTGGAGCGGCAGTCTCTGGCACTGTGACCGAGCCTTAAGCATCCATAGCACAATCTTGTATCCTTTACAAACTGTCTACGTTCTTCAAGAGACCTTGCAGAGAATTTAGAACACTCATGAATTTGGTGTTCACCATTTTGACAGAACAGACATGGCTTAGTGGCCTTTCCAGTGGGCTTTAAATTATCATGCTGTGTGACAGTCTTTGTATGGAAGACATTAGCCTTAGTTTTACTGATCTTTAAATAATTTTTCTCTTTGTTAGGTTCTGAAACATGGAGGGCATGAAAGGACGTGACTGGATTACAGGCAACTTCAGCCTCAACAGACATGAAATGGGCAAATTCTTGGAAAGTCGGAAAATCTTGTGTTTCACTCAGCGTTTGTGTGGTTTGACGATTCCAGCGGGCAGCCGCCCAATCAGGAAGTTTGCTTACAAGTTTCCTATTTTCCTCGCAATCATTCAATATTTCCAGTCCCTTTACATGTGGCATTGCATCCTTACATGAGTTCAAGAAATCAGAGAAATTTCAAAGTCCTGCCGAGTCTTTAGGCTGAATTTTAGGCCAGCATGCGAGTTTCTCTCTGAATGCTCGTTGTATGATGAATGGCTGTCCGTAGCGATCTAGAAGCCTCTTCCACGCGTCCTTGTAAGCTTCCTCATCATTTCTGTAAAAGATACCATCTAAGACCTTCAGAGCAGGTCCAGTAACGTACTTCTTCAAGTAGTATAACTTGTCTCCTGAAGAGATATGCCTTTTATCAATGAGTGATTGAAATGAAGCCTTCCACTCTATGAAGTGAATGGGGTCACCACTGAAAACTGTGGGCTCAAGCATAGGAAGTCTGTTTAGCGTTATGCTATCTTGGACAGCCTGTGCTAATTGAGACACATCAGCATTGGGACTCTGTGATGAAATGTTAGGCGTTGGATTAATGGTGGATAAATATGTCGGTTTGTGCATGGGAGCGTTTGCAGGTTGCTGCAGCTCTTCATTTTGATTAACAGTGTCGACGGTTTCTTCCTTGTCATACACCTCCAGTCTCGCTCTAGCTGCTCTTACCTCCTTTATCGCTTGGACCATTTCAAACTCACTCCTTTGAGCCTCAAGTTCCTTTCTTTGCTTCTCTTCTAGAAGTCGTAATTTTTCTCTTTGCTCCCTTTCTTCTATTACAGTAGCATATTCTGCTTCCCTTGCCGCTAGCTCCGCTGCTGCCTCTATGCGTTTAGCCATTAGTATGGAATTTAGAGAAGGTTGACTTATAGGCGTACTGGATTTGGAGCTAATGCGTGAAACAGTAGAACCATAAACAGAGCGAGCGTAGTCTCGTTCAAGCAGTTCACGAAGATGCCCCTTTACGTTATCATTGGTGGAGTTACATTGCTTCTAACTCTTATGTATGCATTCATCACACTGTCCTTTTCCCTTTCCAATGAGTCTATGAGTGTTGCTAATTCACTCTCAGAAATGTCTATTTTCAACTGACTTCTTGCTTTCCGAGCCTCAGCTTTCCATTTTTCATATACATGCATAAGCTTTCTCTCTGCCTTTTGAGACTCCTCGCTTTGATATGCAAGCATCCTGTCTGTTTGAATTCGTTCACGGGTAGAGCTACGTACTTCATTTGTGTCTAGTTCTTCAGATTGAACTTCTATCTCTTCATCAATTTCTTTGTTTTGAACAATATTAATTTGTTCGTTGCCTTTTGCAGGAGTGCACAAATTGGAACTGTGATCCATCATCATTTATATCAGCAAATAATGTTAGTGGGTGCAAGCTCTTACTGTAACTGCCCGGTTGGAGAAATAAAGGATTTAACTCATGCACTGATGTTGCAGTCCTCCTTTGTGCCTTTATTATTCAGATTGCCGTCCTTATAGACTGTACAACACCGTAAGAGCTAAGAACAGATGAATAAACACAAATAGAAAAGATATAATGAATAAAAATCACATAATAAGACAAAACAATAAACTTAGCAACAACATTGTAAAGTTACTGTAAATATATGACAAAATATACGACATAAATAGCTATTTAAATTATTATCCAGTAAACAGATACATAAAGATTCAGCAATAGGTGAATAAATGTCCTCATCTACCTTGTTCTCCCTTCCAACCAGGTGTTCAACATCAAAGACAAAACACAACAAAAAACAAACTTAAATAAGCATTAAACACTCTTAAATGAGTCCTTAAATTCAGTTTTAAGTCCGTGCAAGCGATCGCTCTCTCTCTCGTGTTAGGCGCGCTTCTCTGATCTCCGTGCTTCCGTGATTTGCGCGCGCTCGCGCACCTGACCACTTCCGGCAAGCCGCTCATCAAAATAAGAGTCTCTATAGGCTGAATAACTTAAAGTGCAAAGTGGACTTCAAATAAATACAACAAAAACACAACTACTTTTAAAGGGATAGAGAAGTAAATGAGATCTGAATAAACAGTTAAAACTGAAACCTAACTTAAATAACAGGGTTATTTACAGTTGGCTCATACATGCATTCGCTGATGAATGATATGTTGATAGCAGGATAGAGTAGTAAAATACGGGATTATCCAGGCAAAAACGGGAGGGTTGACATCTATGAATTCACTTAAAGGTGCTGTATGTAAGTTTTGGACTCTTCTAAAGCATAAAAATACCATAATATGTGTGCAGATATTTAAGAAACATCCCAAGTGAACATACTTGTTTAACTGAAAAACAATGCTGAAGTCAGATATTCTGCTTTGAAAATGGGTTTTCCGTGCCGGAACTCTGTCTTTGTTTAGATAAATTTCATATGCACGATGCCAGTTTAGCCAATTATATGTCAGCACTCCGGGTTGCCTTGTTGGAAAACAGCGTATTTCATTCATTCATTCAGAAAGACTCTGAAAGCATGCGTCCGTGACCAAAAAGAACAGTATGGGAGACAGATGCAGTTCCACATGAGGTTATTAATTAGCAAACTACATAAATATTACGAACGTAAACATTAGGTGAGCAGGTTACATTGTAACCGCGTGTCCTAACAACACGCTGTGACGAGAGAGGCAGTGATCAGCTATTTGGCTGTTTGCACCAGACGAAACACGGCAGAAATGTAAATACAGCCTTTCAGAAGCACAGAATATGCACTCGCTCACGAAACGGTAAGGTTTAGAATCTATTTAATACATGTTAACCCACTTTAACATCAATGTAGATGCTGAATCACTCATATCCCAGCAAGCATTTTTTGGTTTAAAAGACGTCTACTAGACGTCTAAACATAGCCTAGACGTCTAGGCTAAATCACGGCTAAATTTGGGCTGTCAGTGAAAATCTAATAGACGTCTATGCATAGCCCAAGATTAGACGTCTACATTTAGACGGCTAATAGACGACTACATATAGACGGCTAATAGACGACTACATTTAGACGTCTAATAGCCGGAGAAATTTGGTCTAGGCTAAATCACGGCTAAATTTGGGCTGTCAGTGAAAAT
>CAIGQS010000073.1:294798-349741 GCA_903798195.1 Danio kyathit
CGTGTCCTGAGCTTTCCAAAGATGTAAAGCATTAGCTGTATCTTGTTCCTGTGCTTTGCAAACCCCAATCAAATTGGGTCAGTTTTCAGTGATTTACAGAGGGTGGATTGTTTTGAAAATGCAATATTGGACAGTAGTAAAAAATTAATAACTCTGGCACTTTTTATGCTACAATAGAATAATTTACATCACTGTATTCATTTTCCCTGAGCTTTCCAAAGATGTAAAGCATTCAACTGTATCTTGTTCCTGTGCTTTGCAAACCTCAATCAAATTGGGTCAGTTTTCAGTGATTTACTGACAATGCAATATTGGACAGTAGTAAAAAATTAATAACTTTGGCCCCTTTTATGCTACAATAGAATAATTTACATCACTGTAAAGCATGTTCCCTGAGCTTTCCAAAGATGTAAAGCATTTAACTGTATCTTGTTCTTGTGCTTTGCAAACCCCAATCAAATTGGGTCAGTTTTCAGTGATTTACTGACAATGCAATATTAGACAGTAGTAAAAAAATTAATAACTTTGGCCCCTTTTATGCTACAATAGAATAATTTACATCACTGTAAAGCATTTTCCCTGAGCTTTCCAAAAATGTAAAGCATTCAGCTGTATCTTGTTCCTGTGCTTTGCAAACCCCAAACATTTTTGGAAAGCTCAGGGAAAATGCTTTACAGTGATGTAAATTATTCTATTGTAGCAAAAAGGGGCCAAAGTTATAAATTTTTTACTACTGTCCAATATTGCATTTTCAAAACAATCCACCCTCTGTAAATCACTGAAAACTGACCCAATTTGATTGGGGTTTGCAAAGCACAGGAACAAGATACAGTTAAAGGCTTTACATCTTTGGAAAGCTCAGGGAAAATGCTTTACAGTGATGTAAATTATTCTATTGTAGCATAAAAGGTGCCAGAGTTATTAATTTTTTACTACTGTCCAATATTGCATTGTCAGTAAATCACTGAAAACTGACCCAATTTGATTGGGGTTTGCAAAGCACAGGAACAAGATACAGCTGAATGCTTTACATCTTTGGAAAGCTCAGGGAAAATGCTTTGCAGTGATGTAAATTATTCTATTGTAGCATAAAAGGTGCCAGAGTTATTAATTTTTTACTACTGTCCAATATTGCATTTTCAAAACAATCCACCCTCTGTAAATCATTGAAAACTGACCCAATTTGATTGGGGTTTGCAAAGCACAGGAACAAGATACAGTTGAATGCTTTACATCTTTGGAAAGCTCAGGGACAAATGTTTACAGTGATGTAAATTATTCTATTGTAGCATAAAAGGTGCCAGAGTTATTAATTTTTTACTACTGTCAATATTGCATTTTCAAAACAATCCACCCTCTGTAAATCACTGAAAACTGACCCAATTTGATTGGGGTTTGCAAAGCACAGGAACAAGATACAGCTGAATGCTTTACATCTTTGGAAAGCTTAGGACACGTTGATCCGCCCATTGTGGCGCGCGTGCATTCCCGGACATCTAAGGGCATCACAGACCTGTTATTGCTCCATCTCGCGTGCCTGAACGCCACTTGTCCCTCTAAGAAGTTGGGACGCCGACCGCGCGGGGCCGCGTAACTATTTAGCATGCCGGAGTCTCGTTCGTTATCGGAATGAACCAGACAAATCGCTCCACCAACTAAGAACGGCCATGCACCACCACCCACAGAATCGAGAAAGAGCTATCAATCTGTCCAATCCTTTCCGTGTCCGGGCCGGGTGAGGTTTTCCCGTGTTGAGTCAAATTAAGCCGCAGGCTCCACTCTGGTGGTGCCCTTCCGTCAATTCCTTTAAGTTCAGCTTTGCAACCATACTCCCCCCGGAACCCAAAGACTCGTGGTTCCCGCACGCTTGCCCCGGCGGGTCATGGGAATAACGCGGCCGGATCGCGGTCGGCATCGTTTACGGTCGGAACTACTACGGTATCTGATCGTCTTCGAACCTCCGACTTTCGTGTTGATTAATGAAAACATTCTTGGCAAATGCTTTCGCTTTCATCCGTCTGCGCCGGTCCAAGATTTCACCTCTAGCGGCGCAATACAAATGTCCCCGGCCGTCCCTCTCAATCATGGCCCCGGGTTCCAGAAACCCACAAAATAGAACCGGAGTCCTATTCCATTATTCCTAGCTGCGGTATTCAGCGGCGGCTGGGCGGCCTGCTTTGAACACTCTAAGTTTTTTCAAAGTAAACGCTCCGGCCCCGAGGTACCGGACACCCAGCTAAGGATTGGTTTGCAGTTTATTCATATAAATTTCGGCAAATTGTAAAGGTCAAATGTCAGCTGTTTGTCAATAGTTTTACTGAGAGCAAGTGCTGCACATTAGCCACAATTCAACAGGGCCATAAGCCAATTTTCACCAAACATCTGAAAGTAGAAATGTACTTTTTTAGGTAGCCAAAATGGAGTACACCTTATTTTGAAAATGAATATTTCATGCATTTTACAGTGAACATAGGCAATGTATTTTGGTGCATTTAAACAAAGCAGATTTAATAAACAGATATATTATTATAATAATATTTTACTTGCCAAACTTATTTGAACAATAAATAAATAAATACAGTTTGTTATTCTTGTTTAGGTAAGTACTTTGAATTACCAGTTGTGTGTAAAAAAACTGCTATCTAATTGACAAATGGTAAAGTCAAATGTCAGCTGTTTTTCAATAGTTTTACTGAGAGAATGCTGCACATTAGCCACATTTCAACAGGGCCATAAGCCAATTTTCACCAAACATCTGAAAGTAGAAATTTATTTTTTTATAAATTAAACAAAATCCAACATTCACTTGTTCATGAGGAAAATAAGAGTAAAACATGTTTTTTTTCTAATGTTAGTTTGTGTTTTTTCATCTCAGTGTGTAGTTTTTTTTATTTTTATTTTTGCTCCTTTAGCTGCAGGAGTGAACACTGAAGTGGAAAAAAATAAAATAAAAATAATACAAGTTGTTATTGTTTGTATAGTCACAAAAGATTCTAAGTCTGGGAAGGCAGTTCTCCTCTGGTGAGATGTATAAGGGAGCATGGGCCTGTGTTTACTTTTCAGTTAGTTTAAAAGGCATAAAATGAATGAACTGAGACAGAACTTGATGACACAGGTTAGCTTTTGATAAAGTTTATTGACAATATGAAATAACAGCACAGTGGAAGACTGTCAGTTTAGTCTCAAACCCTGTTCTAAATGTCAGTGTGTGTGTTTGAATATTAAATGTCATGTAAAAAGACAACATTTCAATGCTAAAATAAATGATTTCATTAAAGAGAAACACTTTTTTGAGATTGAAGGAAAAGGGACTACTGTTGTAATGTTTCTAGAACTGTAGTTTTCTACATGGCTTTTACTATAGTTAAAAACAGCATTTATTGAAAGCTGCAACCTTGTTTGTGTTCAAGCTTGATCACATGATGATTCAAAATGTGACATGATGACATTTTTATAAATAATCCAGATGATTTCTCCTGTCATTTTCGACATTAATGTATTTTAAACTAATATTTTTCCCCAACTAATTATGAATCCACTCTCATGTGTGTTACATGTCTGTAGATATTTGATTTTTTTTTAGTTTGACTGCAGATGAGCAGAGACCTCAGTGTCACATGACCTGCATCCAGCAGCAGAGGCCCTTTTGTTCTTTTGTTTGAAGGTGACCAGGTGCGGGGGTTTGTGTCTGTGTGTGTGGAGGGCCACTGAGACTCAATCTTTCACAAAGATTCAAAAGTCAGAAGCAGTTGTACCTGTACAGTGCAGTAACATATAATGTGAAAAATATATGCTGTTATTTGGACAGAGGTCTGCATCTGAACAAAGTTTAGTCTTTTAAAAGATGTCAGTGTGTCTGTCAACATTTGTGGTCATGGAACTGCCTGAAAAAGGCTTCCCAGCAGAGCACTGAAGAGCTGCTTATCCAAAAAGGTTTTATATGTTTTAAACAATGAAGAGTATTTTGTTTCTTTTAAAGGATGGCACATTTTAAAATGACATAAATAGTTGAAATGATCGGTCAATATATCTCAGAGATTGGGTCTGTGTTTACTTATTTGTTTAGTTTAAAAGGCATAAATGAATGAACTGAGACAGAACTTGATGACACAGGTTAGCTTTTGATAAAGTTTATTGACAATATGTGTAATATCTCAGCACTTGTCACGCCCTCCGAGCCACCAGGGGGTGCAGCAATAGTGCCCTATACTCCTCTACATTAGATGGCGCTAGTGACTCTTGTTCCTTTAAACTCCCCTGTAATCAGCCTAATCACCACCACCTGTTATCTGCTCTATATAAGACTGCTTTGTATCATGCTCTGTGTTCAGTCCTGAACCCTACCTCCTAGCTGCCTCGTCCAGTGTCCAGTTAAGTTGTTCATAAGATTTTTTGCTTGCTATGTGCTTTTGATTGTTCTGAGACCCTCGTGTCTATTTTATTTTATATGTTTTTTGGGAAGCTCGGCTTTCCTTTTTTGTTGTACTTTTTCAACCCTGACTGTAGAGAGATATTGTCTCTTCTTTTTTTGTGTCAATTTATCTTCAGTAAAGACTGCATTATTTTTGAATTCACACATTGTGGCCTAACTTTATTCCTCCTCTGCTCTTGGGCCACCAGTTGCTGACTTAGCGCAAGTTGTAAGAACTACTGCTAACCACACCGCAGACCCGGGTTCGATTCCCACTCAGACCATTACAGCAGGACTGAACCATGGAAACCCGCCCAGCAGAGGAGGCTGCTCCAGTCTCAAATGTGGATCGCATTCTTTCCGAACAAGCCACCGCTATTCAGCAGCATGACCAAACTCTATCTGAAATCCTTTGCCTCTTGAATCCCCACTCTCAGACCACAATGGCCCAAGTTGTTACTCCACAGTCAGTTCCCTTGTCAACACCTGAGCCCAAGTTGCCCCCTCCCCAGCGCTTTGATGGCAGTTCAGAGAACTGCAGAGGATTCATTACTCAGTGCACTCTGATCTTCCAACTACAACCCAGTTGTTTTCCTACTGACTGCAGTAAGGTGGCATACATAATCACACTCCTCACTGGCAAGGCCCTGGATTGGGCCTCAGCATTGTGGGATAAGAAGTCCCCTCTAACCACTAATCTCCAGCGCTTCCTAGCAGAGATGAAGAGAGTGTTCCTCCATTCAGCGGACAGTGGAGAAGCAGGACGCCGACTCCTAAGACTATCTCAGGGTTCCCGCAGTGCTGCTGAGTTTGCCATTGAGTTCCGTACTCTGGCCACCGAAAGTGGGTGGGGCGAATCTGCACTGAGAGCGATCTTCCATAATTCATTGTCCTCCAAGCTCAAGGATGAACTGGCATTCAGAGACTCCCCATCAGACCTTGAGTCCCTCATTGGTTTAGCCATTCGGGTGGACCACCGCCTTAAGGAGCGGCAGACAGAGAGAGAGCAAGACACAGTCATGACCCGTCATGACAATATCGTTTATCCCACACTGGATCCTGAGGAACCCATGCAACTAGGGGCTACTAGGATCTCGCTTTCTGAAAGAAACCGACGAATGAAGGATAGGTGCTGCATTTATTGTGGGAAGCCGGGTCATTTTCAGGCAACTTGCCCAGAGTTGTCGGGAAAAGTCAGATCTCGTTCCGGTGTAGGGGCCCCGGGGCGAGAGTAGGTGTAATTCCCTGTCCCATTTTCTCTGGTTTGACCCTCCAGGCAGTCATCTCCCTTAAACAACCTCACCAGGTGGAGATCTTCGTTGACTCTGGTGCAGCAGGAAACTTTATGGACCTCAAGTGTGCTCAAGATCTTTCCCTTGATCTCCTACCCCTGCAAATCCCCCTTAAAGTCTCAGCAGTAGACGGCAACCCGCTAGGCTTAGGCCAGATCCACCAATGCACCACAGCACTCCAAGTGAAAATTGGAGATCATCAAGAAAACCTCCAGTTTCACATCATTCATTCCCCCAAGATCCCCATAATCCTGGGACACCCCTGGTTAGTCACCCATAACCCACTTATTGATTGGTCTAAAGGAGTTATATTGAGCTGGGGATGTAATGGCTCCAGTTTGGACACCATGTCTGGTCAGTCAACCAAGGGTGCCACCCTCTGCCATTATGCTCTTCCCCTTGAAACTCAGCCAGAAACCCCCATGCACACCAAGGCCATCCCCTTGGACATCATGACTATTCCCAAGCCACAGATTGTTCCCAAGCTGTTCAATACTCCCCTAGAGTTATCCCGAGTTCCCCCTGAGTTATCCCGAGTTCCCCCGAATACTCTGACTTAGCTGAGGTCTTCAGTAAGACTCGAGCAGCCTCACTGCCCCCTCACAGGCCCTATGATTGCCCCATTGATTTATTACCTGGAACCTGCCCACCCCGCGGAAGGTTGTATTCCCTCTCTGGGCCTGAAAGAGTTGCTATGGAGAAGTATCTACAAGAGTCCCTAGATAGTGGTTTTATCCGCCCCTCCACGTCACCAGCTGGGGCAGGATTCTTCTTTGTTGATAAAAAAGATGGCTCACTTAGACCCTGTATTGACTATAGAGGTCTCAACAGCATTACAATCAAGAATCGCTACCCTCTTCCCCTAATGACAACAGCCTTCGAGATCCTACAAGGAGCTACCATCTTTA
Source organism: Danio kyathit (assembly GCA_903798195.1). Taxonomy (NCBI): domain Eukaryota; kingdom Metazoa; phylum Chordata; class Actinopteri; order Cypriniformes; family Danionidae; genus Danio; species Danio kyathit. The sequence goes on from CAIGQS010000073.1 coordinate 301,410, forward strand.
CCAAGCTGGATCTTCGTAGTGCATACCATCTCGTCAGGATCAGGCAAGGGATGAGTGGAAGACAGCGTTAACACTCCCACTGGCCACTACGAGTACCAAGTAATGCCCTTTGGACTAGCCAATGCTCCAGCTATCTTGCAGTCATTTATTAATGATGTACTTCGAGAGATGCTTAACATCTTTGTTTTTGTCTATTTGGACGACATTCTCATCTTCTCTCATAACCACCAGGAACATGTGAAACATGTTCGGAAGGTATTGGTGGAACTTCTCAAAAATGGGCTATTCGTGAAGCTAGAGAAGAGTGAGTTTCATGTTTCCTCTGCCTCCTTTCTCGGATTCATTGTTTCTAAGGGTAGCTTGCACATGGACCCCAGCAAGACTAGGGCAGTGCTAGATTGGCCGCAGCCCACCTCTATCAAAGAGGTGCAACGCTTCTTAGGGTTTGCTAATTTTTATAGGAGGTTCATTAGGAACTTCAGTTCTATTGCCGAACCACTAACTTCCCTGACCAAGAAGGCAAATACCCCTTTCACCTGGAACTATAAGGCTAGTAAAGCCTTTAACACCCTCAAACAAAGATTCACCTCAGCACCTATCCTCACTATACCAGATCCTGAGTTGCCTTTTATACTAGAGGTGGACGCATCAGATATTGGGGTTGGAGCAGTCCTATCTCAAAGAAGTAAAACAGACAACAAACTTCATCCATGTGCCTTCTATTCCCATAGACTTACGCCGACTCAGGCCAACTATGACATTGGAAACCGGGAACTACTGGCTATTAAATTAGCTTTGGAGGAGTGGAGGCACTGGCTTGAGGGAGCATCTCATCCCTTCCTCATTTGGACTGATCACCAGAACCTCACTTACATACAGAATGCCAAGAGACTGAATGCTAGACAAGCTAGATGGTCACTGTTCTTTAACCGCTTCAAATTCACACTTTCCTTCCGCCCAGGGTCCAAGAATATTAAGCCTGACGCTCTCTCAAGACAGTTCGAACCTTCTGAGAAGCCATGCTGCCCCAAACCCATCGTGCCTGGCTCCAGGATTGTGGCTCCAATACTGTGGGATCTGGAATCCTCAATCAGAGAGGCACAGCAACGTCAACCTGATTCAGGTAATGGACCATCTGGAAGCTTATATGTTCCTAACTCTATGCGTTCTAATGTTTTACAGTGGGCGCATTCCTCTTCCCCCTCGGGGCACCCCGGTATTACCAGAACCTACAAATTGATTTTGAGGAAGTTCTGGTGGCCAAGGATGCGGAAAGACGTACAAGAGTTTGTTTCTAGTTGTCCCACCTGTGCTCAGAGCAAAGAACCCCGAACTCGACCCCAGGGACTCCTTCACCCACTATCCATCCCGAGTCGCCCCTGGTCCCATATTTCTCTTGATTTTATTACAGGATTGCCTCCATCTCTGGGAAATACTGTAATCCTTGTGGTGGTGGACAGGTTTTCTAAGATGTGTCACCTGTTACCATTACCCAAGCTTCCCACTGCAAACCAGACAGCTGAACTACTAATGAGACATGTTTTTAAGATGCATGGTTTTCCCCAGGATATCGTCTCTGATCGGGGTCCCCAGTTCTCATGCAGGTTCTGGAAGGCTTTTGGGCAGCTTATTGGCTCGTCGATCAGTCTGTCCTCTGGCTACCACCCCCAGTCTAATGGGCAGACAGAAAGGGTAAACCAGGAAGTAGAAAAAACGCTAAGGTGCCTGGCAGGAGACAATCATTCCAGCTGGACCTCCCATTTAGTTTGGGTAGAATTCGCTCACAACACCTTACATCACTCTTCCATTAATATGTCTCCTTTTGAATGTGTCTATGGCTTTCCCCCTCCTCTATTTCCTGGTCAGGAACCACATGTGGAAGTTCCAGCTGCCACCCAGTTTATTCACCGCTGCCGACGTTCTTGGCAAAAGGCTCGTGTTTCCTTGAGGAGGGCTGTCCATAATCAGCAAAAACAGGCCAACAGGTATCGCAGGGCAGGACCCTCTCTCCGAACTGGGCAAAGAGTATGGCTCTCGACCCGAAATCTTCCTTTGCGGGTAGAGTCACGTAAGTTGGCTCCACGCTATGTTGGCCCTTTTAAGATTATTAAGGAGATCAATCCTGTATCCTACCGGCTTCTATTACCCAGGGCCCTGAAAATACATCCGACATTTCATGTTTCTCAACTAAAACCTGTTCTTTGCTCCACCCTGCATCCCAACAGAGCACCCACACCTGCTTTACGCATTGTTGATGGCCATCCTGCTTTCACTGTCCGCAGACTACTTAAATGTCGCCAGGTACGAGGGAGGACACAGTACTTGGTCGACTGGGAGGGGTTTGGTCCAGAGGAGCGCACTTGGGTCTCAGCTAAAGACATTTTGGACCATTCTCTCATCAAAGAATTCCACCAGGCACAGAGGGAACACCAAGGGAACGTCAGGAGACGCTCTTAGAGGAGGGGCTACTGTAATATCTCAGCACTTTGTCACGTCCTCCAAGCCACCAGGGGGTGCAGCAATAGTGCCCTATACTCCTCTACATTAGATGGCGCTAGTGACTCTTGTTCCTTTAAACTCCCCTGTAATCAGCCTAATCACCACCACCTGTTATCTGCTCTATATAAGACTGCTTTGTATCATGCTCTGTGTTCAGTCCTGAACCCTACCTCCTAGCTGCCTCGTCCAGTGTCCAGTTAAGTTGTTCTCAAGATTTTTTGCTTGCTATGTGCTTTTGATTGTTCTGAGACCCTCGTGTCTATTTTATTTTATATGTTTTTTGGGAAGCTCGGCTTTCCTTTTTTGTTGTACTTTTTCAACCCTGACTGTAGAGAGATATTGTCTCTTCTTTTTTTGTGTCAATTTTTTTGTGTCATTATTTTTGAATTCACACATTGTGGCCTAACTTTATTCCTCCTCTGCTCTTGGTCCACCAGTTGCTGACTTAGCGCAAGTTGTAAGAACTACTGCTAACCACACCGCAGACCCGGGTTCGATTCCCACTCAGACCATTACAATATGAAATAACAGCACAGTGGAAGACTGTCAGTTTAGTCTCAAACCCTGTTTTAAATGTCAGTGTGTGTGTTTGAATATTAAATGTCATGTAAAAAGACAACATTTCAATGCTAAAATAAATGATTTCATTAAAGAGAGACACTTTTTGAGATTTGAAGGGAAAGGGGACTATTGTGTAAATGTTCTAGAACCGTAGTTTTCTACATGGCTTTTACTATAGTTAAAAACAGCATTTAATAAAAGTTAGAAACATTTTTTTGTATTTAAGCTTGATCTGCTGAAAAGTCACCCAGGTAGCTGTGCCTCCCCCAACACCCCAGACACAAAGTCTGGGTGTGTGTGTAACATTGTCTCCTCACACCCCCATCCCCCCTTACCTGTTTAACTTGTGTCTCAGTGCGCCCTCCAGTGGAAATTCATAGGTTCGAAGCCTGACTTACTTTTGAAAAGTAAAATGTATTTTATTTAATGTAATACTTAAGTGAATTATTAAGATACAATCAAATATATCATATCATTTTAAAGTACAAATTTCCAGCTTTCCAATAAGCCCACATATGTTACTGTACCTTACTGTATTCAAATTTGGCAAATTGAGGGTTTTTTTGGTGCATGTGCTGAGAATGAATATTTGATGGTATTTAATTATAAATAAAAATTTAAGCTTTTTTTTAAATAACTAGCATGATTAAAAACACTTACTCATAGCTTTCCAATGAGCCCACATATGTTACTGTATCTTGTTCAGAAACATTAAGGTCAAAGGTTAAATTGACTTAAAAAAAGAGTGAATTTAACTGGAATCCACATTGAAAAACTACTAAAATCCAACATTCATTGTTCATCATCAGGAAAGAAATACTGGATAAATGGTAAAGTTGGGGCTTCTGTGTCTCTCCCTGAATACTAGTGAACTTTAGAATAAGAAAATAAAAAAACACACACATGTTGGGTATATTAAATCATATTTGGTATTTTTTTTTATTCATGTGCTAACAGTGCATGTTTGACATGCAAACATAATTAAAAAACACATCTTTTCAGCTTTCCAATGAGCCCACATATGTTACTGTATCTTGGACAGAAACATTAAAGTTGAAGGATAAATTGACTTTAAAAAAAAGTGCATTTAACCGGAATCCACCTTAAAAAAAAATCCAACATTCATCTGACATCATTAGGAGTAGAATTATTGGACAAATGGATAAAAGTTGTGGGTTCTGTATATCTCTCTGAGTACTGTGCCATCATAGAATCTGAAATTAAAAATAAATACTTACATACATGAGCATATAAATTAAAACTTGGCAAATTGAGTTTGAGCTGAGAGTGCATGTTTGATGTAACAATTTATCTATAACTCTGCCAATTTTTAAAATGACTAAAATCAATAAAAAATGCTGATTCTTAGCTTTCCAATGAGCTCACACATGTTACTGTATCTTGTTCCGAATTGACAAAAAAAAGTCTGCTCACCAGCAATGTTGCATTAAACCAGAATCCAACTTTGACGTGCAGCTCGACTGTACATATTGATACATGAAACACACATGGATACAGTCTTATTATTAAGTTTAAAAGCAAAGTAATAATAATAATGATTATTTCACACATTTGTCTAAATACTTATAGGGGAAATAAATAGATGAATCTTATTGACTTATTGGCAAGCAGAAAATATGTGCTTCCAGCTAATTGATTTTAGTTTGAGAATTTCCTTAATAATGAGGATTTAAGAACTGCAGATTTGTAAAAAAAAATGTGCACATTGTGTGCTTTTGTTGTTCTATTTTGCTTCTCTGGAGGCGTTGTCAACCCATGGGTTTACCCAGAAGATGTGAAGCAGTGAATAGCGCAAATCACGGTGTCAAAACCAGACAATCGCGCATCTGAGGAATTCAGGCATGCAAATTTGTAAAATTTTACAAAGCATTTGTTTTTCTCACTCCTTTCTGCTCCTCTGGAGACCTTGTCAACCCATGGGTTTACCCATAAGGTGCGAAGTAGTGAGGTACGCAACTCGCTGTGCCAAAACCGGACAATCGCGCATCTGAGGAATTCAGGCATGCAGATTTGTAAAATTTTACAAAGCATTTGTTTTTCTCACCCCTTTCTGCTCCTCTGGAGGCCTTGTCAACCCATGGGTTGACCAGAGGGTGCGAAGCAGTGACAAGCGAAACTCGCGGTGCCGAAACCGGACAGTCGCGCGCCTGAGGAGTTCAGGCGTGCAGATTTTCAAAAATGTACAAATTGTGTGCTTGTCTCACCCCTTTCTGCTCCCCTGGAAGCTTTTTCAACCCATGGGTTAACCAGAGGGTGCAAAACAGTGAGAGGCGCAATTGGCGGTGTCAAAACCGTACAGTTGCGCATCTGAGGAACTCAGGCTCGCGCGTATGAAAAATAATAAAAATGTCACATGCTCTTCACCAGATTGTACTCCAGCCAGTTTAACCGATAGGCTAAGGAGGCCGTAAGGAATCAGTGACGAGGGCGCAACGGGGCTGAACGCGGCATGCGGCATGAGTCTAAGCGCATAAGGCCATCATAAGCATGATAATTTTGAAATTCCGCATATTCCTCATTCTCGTCAGCGGGCCAGGTGACCCATGGGCCAACCAAGATGGAGAAAAGGTGAAGGGCATGCAGAGGATGAGGAAAGTTACAAGAAACAAAGCCTCATGACCAAAAATAAACATTTGGAAATTTTGGGCTTTCTACGCCAAGCCCCTCCCACGAGGCACCACCCACCCCCATGCAAAAACGTCAAAAAGATGAAAAAGCGTAATTTCACAACAAAGGCAGTGGGAGCACGCATCTAAGATGCCGGGGCAAAAAAACGGGGGTGGGTGGGGCTTGGAGTCTCCGGCGGGGTAAAACATGCTGGGGCCAGTGGTGCGGGGCTATAAGGGTCTGCCAGGGTACCCAGCCCCTGTGTGTCTGTGTGTGTGTGTGTGTGTGTGTGTGCGCGCTTGCAGAGCCGCCCGCCCGTCCATCCATCCGCCTGCAAGCCCGCCCACCCCCCGGGTTTATCCTCGCTGCCTCTCTGGCCCCCCGCTCCCCTACCCCCCTGTGGGTGGGGGTTGGTCGGTGGGGCTTAGTTAGAGTCTCCGGCGGGGTGAAACATGCTGGGGCCAGTGGTGCGGGGCTAAGGGTCTGCCGGGAAATGGTGTGTGTTCGATGGGGCTCTCGTATTATAACAATCCCTTTGGTGGAAGGGAGAGAGAAAAGCTTGTGCCAAAAGGGTTCCCATGGCTGGGCACAGCGAAGTCAGTCGTAACAGCTTTTAAATATTTTTTAAATATTGCTTGCAACCCCGGTTGGCTGAAAGAATCTGAAGGTATCGGTTTACATCCCTGCAGCGGGTTGGGGGTGTCTGCCCCTTTAAGAAAGTCCACCAGCAGCATGACGCGGAAGTGGACAACGCCGCCGCCTTTTGAACCGCTCCACGCGGCGTGTGGGTCTTTTTCTCCCGCAGCGTTGGTCTTGGACGGTCATGGCCGAATGCGCAGCCCACCGCTCGTCTGAGAAACAACGTCGCGTCCAAGCTAATGCGGATCAAGGCGTTTATTGGCATCATGGTGGAGGGCTGTGACCATCCAGAGCATTTCCTTTTCCTCCACCAGCCAGTGCGCATCCGAGCTTGGGCTTCTCTGCTAGGCCGGACATGCATGGCCGAGCCCACCAGACAGCACTATCTTAAGAATGTGGCCCAATTCCTCGATTACATTTCGGAAACCCCGCCGGCTTCATGCCGCCTCTCCAGCATGGCCCTCATGCTAATTCGCAGAGAGATCAAAGCGCTCATCCGCAGCATACGACGCCGGGTTGTGGTCCACGAGGTTCGGACGAAACAGGCGAAAGAGGGTAAGCTGGTCTCCAAGGCTAGCCTGGTATGCTGTCACCGGACCGCTGGGAGAAAGATCCCTGCCCTTCTAGGTGGACACGAAGCCAGGGGGTCTTCGATTGCTTCAGGTGCCCGAACCGAAGCGTCCGTTTCCCGCGAGCCTTTGGCTGCGTCCTGGCACGATGGGACCCAAGGCCAGGGGGTCTTTGATTGCTTCTGGTGCCCGAACCGAAGCGTCCGTTTCCCGCGAACCTTTGGCTGTGTTCTGCCAAAATGGGACCCGAAGCCAGGGGGTCTTCGATTGCTTCTGTTGCCCGAACCGAAGCATCCGTTTCCCGCGAGCCTTTGGCTGTGTTCTGCCACGAATGGGACCAGAAGCCAGGGGGTCTTCGATTGCTTCAGGTGCCCGAACCGAAGCGTCCGTTTCCCGCCAGCCTTTGGCTGTATTCTGCCACGATGGGACCCGAAGCCAGGGGGTCTTCGATTGCTTCAGGTGCCCGAACCGAAGCGTCCGTTTCCCGCGAGCCATTGGCTGCGTCCTGGCACAATGGGACCCCAGGCCAGGGGGTCTTCGATTGCTTCTGGTGCCCGAACCGAAGCGTCCGTTTCCTGCCATCCTTTGGCTGTATTCTGCCACGATGGGACCCGAAGCCAGGGGGTCTTCGATCAAGTCTGCCGCCCAGGCAAACGCGTCCGACCCCTGCCAGCCACTGTACAATAAGCGCAGGACATTTACGGAAGTCTTATAACAACTTGTGGTGAAGTATGTGCCGTTGGTGCACCCCAGTCATCGGGGAAAAAAAGCATGGCGTGAGACGCTAGAACTGGGAGAGGCTGGTGCCCTCAAGCCATCTTTAAATTCAAATTCAGTTCATGTTGGGGGGGAGTGGCGCCCTAGAGCCAGGTGGGTCACCAACGATACCTCTGTCTAACGCATGCGGTTGGCTAAGTTAATGTTGCGTGGGCTTAAGTGTGGGGTGCCTGGGCGCTGCTGGAGATCAGGTGTCAATCCAGGGCTCCTACGGAGCAGGAGCTTGCCCCGGAAGGGGTGAGGGGTCCCTGGGCAGAGGGGGTCTGGCTTCGGTGGGGGGGGGTGGATGTCGTGGAAGGCAAGGGCACCAGGGCCCTCTGAGCCTTGATTTGGGCCCTGGAAGGAGTGAGGGGTCCCTGGGCAGAGGGGGTCTGGCTTAGGTGGGGGGGGGGGGGATGTCGTAGAAGGCAAGGGCACCAGGGCCCTCTGAGCCTTGATTTGGGCCCCGGAAGGGGTGAGGGGTCCCTGGGCAGAGGGGGTCTGGCTTAGGTGGGGGGGGGGGGGATGTCATGGAAGGCAAGGGCACCAGGGCCCTCTGAGCCTTGATTTGGGCCCTGGAAGGGGTGAGGGGTCCCTGGGCAGAGGGGGTCTGGCTTAGGTGGGGGGTGGATGTCGTGGAAGGCAAGGGCACCAGGGCCCTCTGAGCCTTGATTTGGGCCCCGGAAGGGGTGAGGGGTCCCTGGGCAGAGGGGGTCTGGCTTAGGAGGGGGGTGGATGTCGTGGAAGGCAAGGGCACCAGGGCCCTCTGAGCCTTGATTTGGGCCCTGGAAGGAGTGAGGGGTCCCTGGGCAGAGGGGGTCTGGCTTAGGTGGGTGGGGGTGGATGTCATGGAAGGCAAGGGCACCAGGGCCCTCTGAGCCTTGATTTGGGCCCCAGAAGGGGTGAGGGGTCCCTGGGCAGAGGGGTTCTGGCTTAGGTGGGGGGTGGATGTCGTGGAAAGCAAGGGCACCAAGGGCCCTCTGAGCCTTGATTTGGGCCCCGGAAGGGGTGAGGGGTCCCTGGGCAGAGGGGGTCTGGCTTAGGTGGGGGGGGTGGATGTCGTGGAAGGCAAGGGCACCAGGGCCCTCTGAGCCTTGATTTGGGCCCCTGAAGGGGTGAGGGGTCCCTGGGCAAAGGGGGTCTGGCTTAGGTGGAGGGTGGATGTCGTGGAAGGCAAGGGCACCAGGGCCCTCTGAGCCTTGATTTGGGCCCCGGAAGGGGTGAGGGGTCCCTGGGCAGAGGGGGTCTGGCTTAGGTGGGGGGTGGATGTCGTGGAAAGCAAGGGCACCAGGGCCCTCTGAGCCTTGATTTGGGCCCCGGAAGGGGTGAGGGGTCCCTGGGCAGAGGGCGTCTGGCTTAGGTGGGGGGTGGATGTCGTGGAAGGCAAGGGCACCAGGGCCCTCTGAGCCTTGATTTGGGCCCCGGAAGGGGTGAGGGGTCCCTGGGCAGAAGGGGTCTGGCTTAGGTGGGAGGTGTATGTCGTGGAAGAGACCGGGGGTCTCTGAAACGCCCAAGTCGGTTTGGGGGGGGGGGGGGGGGTGTGGGTCTTTCTAGCGAGCGCCTGAAACGACCAAGGTCCGGTAGGGAGATGGCTGGTCTGACCGGTGGGCAGGAGCAATGATAGACGACCCCTTTACCTGTGCATTGGCTTAGACCCAGGCCCAAGCTCGCCAGGCCATGCCCGACGGCAGACCACCTTTCCCGACATACGTGCCGGGACGTCCCGCGCCCGAGACCAATTGTCTCTGACCTGCTATCGAGATTTCAGTGAAGGCGCAATTGTGTCCACTTAGTCTGTGGCGATTTTGCCCTCAGATCACTCTACTGGCCGATAGGAGCTCGTGTCGCCCCAAGGGTAGGTCCCCACCCGGCCCCCACCCTTGGCCCTTAAGGTGTCCGAGGTTGGGTCAGCCTCTATGGGTGCGGATGACTCCTTCCCTGCTTTGGGCGTGCTTTCAGGGAGGCCAGGGCGGGGTGTCCCTCCGCACACAACCCCCGCCCCCTTCCCGCCTCTATCTGTGGGAGAAAGAACTCAGATGGACCCGTCTGGTTTTGATCTAGAGCATGCCCGCCGCTAAGCCCGTCTGCCCACCTGCCTGATCCCCTGGCTTTTATCCCCCCCCCACTGATTCTCGGCCCATGCACCCCCTGCCCCCTCGCCTGGGTCTGGGGATGTTTGGTGGGCTCGGTAAGAGTCTTCTGGCGTGGAGGGAAACGAGCCCCAGGGGTAGTGTGGGGTTACGGTCTGGTGCAGGCTTCCCGCCCCCCTAAACCCTGTGTGTGCGCGGTCGCGCCTACTGCCGCCCGTCCGTCCATCCACCTGCAAGCCCGCCCACCCCCCCGAGGTTTATCCTCGCTGACTCTCGGAGCCCCCCTCGCTCCCCTGCTCCCTGCCCCCGGTGGGTGGCCGGGGGTTGGTCGGTGGAGCTTGGAGTGTTCGGTGGGGTGAAACAAGCCTGGGGGGGGGGGGGGGGGGCAGTAGTGCAGGGCTAAGGATCTGCCAGGGTACCCAGCCCCTGTGTGTGCGCGGGCGTAGAGCCGTCCGTCCGTCCATCCGCCTGCAAGTCTAGGTTCTAGGTTGGCTGCCCGAAACGGTGCGTGTCTGATGGGACTCATACGATCCCCTTGATGAAAGGGGTAAGAGAAAAATGAAAAGCAGAGCAAAAGCTCCCACGGCTAGGCGCAGTTGAAGCTGCCCGAAACGGTGCGTGTCTGATGGGACAGACTTAAGCCCAACTCCCCGCAAAAAAGTCGTAACAGCCTCTAAAATGGGCATTTGAAAACCCCGGTTGGCTAAAAGGATCTGAAGGCATGAGCTTACACCCCCAGGGACGGTGGTGTCGGCCCCTTTAAGAGTAGGGTCTACCAGCGTCGTGACGCGGAAGTGGACGCCTCCGCCGCCTCCTTTTCAACCGCTCCACGCGGCGTGTGAGTCTCTTTCTCCCGCAGCATTGGACTGGGACGATCGTGGCCGAATGTGCACTCTGCCTCAACGTCTACAGCCGGCTCTCGCTGCACCTGTCAGCGGTTCACAAGGTGATCAACTCGGAGGAAAAGAGGCTCTTGCTCTCGCTGGCCGCTGGCCGCGTGGACACGCGAAATATGCCATGCCCGGTGCCTGGCTGTCGGAGGACGCCGGCCCGGCTAGACAGACACCTGAAGCAGACACCTCGGCCCGGAAGGAGGCCATGGGGAGGTCAAAGCGCCGCAAAGTAGCGCAGGAGTTGCGGTGGTTGCAGTCCACCCACCCGGCGGTTCCCGTGGTTTCTCAGCTTGGGTCCTCGGAAGAAGAGGACCAGGAAGAACCAGGGGGCCCCAAAGGCGAGCGTCCGTGCGCGGACCCCCGCTGCAGGCTCGCTACGGAGCGAATCCAGGCCCAGCTCTCAGACCTCCGCAAGCAGGTGGACAAGGTCAAGTCTACCCTAGCCGAATTCACACGCCAGTTGCGGACGCGGAGGTCGAGGAGGCCAAGCTCGTCTCCTACACCGTCTCCCAGGCAAGGGGCGACCGGAGGTCCTACGCCCCCGGCCCTCTGGAAGCCTACGGCCCGCAAAGGTATCCGTTCCCAGACCACGTTCCCGCCCTCAGTTGAGTATGGTTTTGGCAGTGTTCGGTTGGGCTGGTGGTGGGGGTGTATGGTCACGACTGACTTTTAACTTTCGTCCCCGTTCTGCAGACTTGCTCCTGGAAGAGTTTGAGGGTTTCCAGCTGGGCAGCGAGCCCACCGCTCGTCTGAGAAACAACGTCGCTTCCAAGCTAACGCGGATCAAGGCCTTTATTGGCTTCATGGTGAAGGGGTGTGCCTTTCCAGAGCATTTCCTTTTCCTCCACGAGCCAGCGCGCATCCGAGCTTGGGCTGCTCTGCTAGCCCGCACGCGCATGGCCGAGCCCACCAGACAGCACTATCTTAAGAATGTGGCCCAATTCCTCGATTACATTTCGGAAACCCCGCCGGCTTCATGCCGCCTCTCCAGCACGGCCCTCGTGCTGATTCGCAGAGAGATCAAAGCTCTCATCCGCGGCATACGACGCCGGGTTGTGGTGCACTAGGTCCGAACGAAGCAGGCGAAAGAGGGTAAGCTGGTCTCCAAGGCTAGCCTGGTCCGCTGTCACCGGACCGCTGGGAGAAAGATCCCTGCCCTTCTAGGTAAGTGTTCTTTCCGCCGATCAGAGTTTCCACCACCCTGCTTCCAGGTGGTGGAAACATTGACCTTCCTCCTTTCCACTCTGAGAGTACTCTGTCTGGGGGAGGCAGACGCACTGGCTTTGCTCGTTTAACCAAGAGCCGTTGGTGCCCCAGAGCGGAAATAATTTTGGAGCACCAACGGCTCTTGCTAAGTTAAATCATTCTTGGTGTGTTTGTTCCAACCGGTCTAACTCTGTCCCAGACAGCCTAAAGTCCAAGCCAGACACCCGGCAGCAGTGGCGCTTCTATGGGTTTCTGACAGCTTACCTGACCTCCATCTCAGGCCACCGCTGTGGGGTCTTCCAGAATCTGACAATCCAGGAGGTGGAAGAGGCCGCCAGAAGCCCAGACGAGTCTGCCTTTGTCATTAATGTGAGTGTGGCTCCTTAGCTCTGCGGGTGGGGGCCACCCGTAGTATGCACTCACTCACCTTCTCTCTGCTTTGTTCTATGGCTAGATAGATCACCACCCACAAAACAAACAGAGCCTTCGGTGCAGCTCAGCTGTCACTCAATAAGGAAGAATACAGCTGGTTCCGGAGGTTCTTGGAGCTGCGGGCTAGTCTCCCGGGTGGACGGCAGGCCACTCATTTCTTTTTTACTACTCTTCTTGCCGGACCCTAAACAAATATTTCCAATCTGCGTGGACCAGCATGGGGCTTCCCGGGAAGCCCACCTTCACTGACGTCCGGACAGCCATAGCAACGCACGTGAGTATGATGTATGTAACGCCCCTGTAGCCACATGACTGCCAGCGGCTTTGACCCTAAAAAGCTCCTGTCTGTCTGTCTCTGATGCAGGCAAAGAATGCACATTCTTCAGAGGATCGGAGGAAGGTGGCTCAGTTTATGTGCCATGACACTTCAACTTCAGATAAATTCTACGCACTTCACCTCGGCCCTCTGCAAGCACGTGAGCACCGCAGACTCTTCGAGAGGGCTTTGGTGGTGGAGGAGGAGGAGGAGGCGGCGGCGGCGGGCAGAGAAAGCCAACCAAAGTAGGGGCGCAAGAGGGCAGAGAGTCCTGGGTCACCCCTGGTAAGTCAGTTCCTCTTTGGCTAGCCAAAGCATAATTGTGAACAGCAGGGCATGTGGTGATGGTTAACTGGCCTTACTGTGTACCCTTTACAGGGGGGAACCAGCAGGAGGACGCTGCCATGGCAGGGGCAAAACCAGGGGACACGCCCGCTCGAACCAACAGAAGACTCTGAATCTTCCTGAAAAAAAAATATATTATTTTCTAAAACAATAAAAGATCATATGGTCTTCGCTATGCAGTGTCTTTATTATTACTGTATCTGTGTGTTAAAAATGGCTTCAATCGGGACGAATGATCCCTGTCAAGTGTGTTGAAAGTGACGCGTTGGACACCCGGGTCCAGGTACAGCCTTGGTTAAGTGGCAACATGGACAACTGAGCCCTGTATCGTGTGTTAAAGGTGTCTCGTGGGACACCAGGGTCCAGCCTTCAGCCTTGCCTAGTAACCCATAGGGAGAAATGATCCATTTTGCAGCACAAGAAGGTGCTAGGCTGGACGTGGCCGTCCAGGTCTGCGCCTGGTTTGAACGGCCATATGGCCTGTGGTCCAACTCTGGGTATTAGCAAGTGTCTCCCGGGACAGCTCTGTCCTTTGAGCTGCATAGAGAAGCCAGCCGAGGGCTGCCCCAGAGTGGGGCTTGACTTCTATGAGAAAAGATGTCGTTTTTACGAGAAAAAATCTCCTTATAATGAGAAAAGATGTCGTTTTTACGAGAAAAGATTTCGTTATAACGAGAAAAGATGTCGTTTTTACCAGTGGCGGTTCTAGACCAGAGTAACTGGGGGGGCCGGGCAGGGGCCACTTGTACTTTTAGGGGGCACTCTTTAACATCACAAACTGCTTAAACAATTATTCAATATCTTTTTTTTCATGCATCACTGCAGTCTTCATATGCAAGCTAATTAAATAACAAACTCAAAATAATCATTCATTCATTTTCTTTTCGGCTTAGTTCCATTATTAATCTGGGGTCGCCACAGCGGAATGAACCGCCAACTTATCCAGCATATGTTTTACACAGCAGATGCCCTTCCAGCTGCAACCCATCACTGGGAAACATCCATACACACTCATTTACTACAATTTAGCCTACCTAATTCACTTATACCACATGTTTTTGGACTTGTGGGGAAACCAGAGCACCCGGAGGAAACCCACGCCAACATGGGGAGAACATGCAAACTCCACACAGAAATACCAACTGACCTAGCCGAGGCTCGAATCAGCGACCTTCTTGCTGTGAGGCGAACGTGCTACTCACTGTGCCACCGTGCAGTCCATACTCAAAATAATCTTCCTTGTTAATTTATTTGACAAGTAACTTTGTATTGTAGTGGATAACACATTTCTAACATTCAAGTACATCAAGACACATTTTTACACCTGTAAACTTTAACAGATACAGTTGAAGTATTTTTTTTTGCCCTCCCATTAATTTAGAATAATGTTTTCCAAGTGAACTTTAACAAACCAAGGAAATGTTCACAGTATTTCCTATAAAACAAATCTAATTCTTCTGGAGTCCTAATAAGTCTTATTTCTTAAATAAAAGCAGTTTTTAATTTTTAAAAATACAATGTTAAGGTCCGTATTATTAGCCTTCTTAAGAAATATTTACTATATATTTTTGATTGTCTACACAACAAATCAGTTCTACAATAACTTGACTAATTATTCTAACTTTTCTAGTGAACGTAACCTAGTTAAGTCTTTAAATAACACTTTAATCTGAATACAACCGTCTAGCAAAATAACTAGACAAATATTATGCACTGTCACCATGGGAAAGATAAAAAAGTAGTTATTAGAAATTAGTCAGTTAAACTATTATGTTTAAAAACGTGTTGTAATCATAGACTGTAAAAATCATGTTTGAAGACTCGTGCTTTATGTCACTACTGACATCAACGACTGAAGGCAAAACTAATCGAGTTAAATATTACTTTCAACGTGACTGAAAACTAAATTTGATCAATGTGTTGCATCTGTTCTCTGGTACTTGCCGACTGTTTGTAAATTCAAGACTGCATAACGTAAAACTATATATGTACACTCAATTTCTGATTAAGCCTCTGCATAGCCGAGGACTTCCTCTATTAAAAGGTTTAAAATCGCTATTGAAAACAAAAGTCTAATATAATCAACAGTGGACATTTTGATAGTGTTTCCCAACATGAACATGACTGAAGTTGAATCTTTTTATTACCTGTGTCAATTTGGGGGTTAACTTCTGAGGAATGCGGGGAACTGATGCGCGCAGCACTGTCAGAGAGAGCGCTTGAAAACAGAGAGAGAGAGAGAGAGAGAGAGAGTGCACGCGAGAGCGAGTGCACGCGACACCGGGAGCGCGCGAAAGAGGCTCCAGTCTCCGCAGTTTGCCGCCAATGTCTGATATCACTTCTCCGTGACGTTTTGAAACAAAAATACGCGTCCAAATTTAGGGGGGCCAGAGGGGGGGCCAAGCTTGTTGACACGGGGGCACCGGCCCCCCCCTGCCCCCCCCCCCTAGAACCGCCACTGATTTTTACGAGAAAAGATCTCGTTATAAAGAGAAAAGATGTCGTTTTTACGAGAAAAGATTTCGTTATAAGGAGAAAAGATGTCGTTTTTACGAGAAAAGATCTCGTTATAAAGAGAAAAGATGTCGTTTTTACGAGAAAAGATCTCGATATAACGAGAAAAGATGTCGTTTTTATGAGCAAAGATCTCGATATAACGAGAAAAGATGTCGTTTTTACAAGAAAAGATCTTGTTATAAAGAGAAAAGATGTCATTTTTACGAGAAAAGATCTCGATATAACGAGAAAAGATGTCGTTTCTACAAGAAAAGATCTCAATATAATGAGAAAAGATGTCGTTTTTACGAGAAAAGATCTCGTTATAATGAGAAAAGATGTCGTTTTTACGAGAAAAGATCTCGTTATAATGAGAAAAGATGTCGTTTTTATGAGAAAAGATCTCGTTATAATGAGAAAAGATGTCATTTTTACGAGAAAAGATCTCGTTATAATGAGAAAAGATGTCGTTTTTACAAGAAAAGATCTCGTTATAACAAGAAAAGATGTTGTTTTTACAAGAAAAGATCTCTTTATAATGAGAAAAGATCTCGTTATAATGAGAAAAGATGTCGTTTTTACGAGAAAAGATCTCGTTATAATGAGAAAAGATGCCGTTTTTACGAGAAAAGATCTCAATATAATGAGAAAAGATGTTGTTTTTACGAGAAAAGATCTCGTTATAACAACATAGCTGAGTGGAAAAAAAATATGTGTGGCAGCAATGCGTCACTGTAGTTTTCTAATATTATATTTGTGCATATACACAGTGTTGGGGAGTAACGGAATACATGTACCGGCGGTACGTATTTAGAATACTATTCATGAGTAACTGTATTCCGTTACAGTTACTATTTTTAAACAGGGTATTTAGAATACAGTTACTTTCCTAATACCATTGGAATACTTAGGGCGATGCGTGTCTGGCGTGTCATTTACGCTTCTTAAATTTACGTTCGCTTTTCTGACACAAATGTGGGCGGGACACCTTAGCCAAAGTTGGCAGCCCTGGTTAACTTGAGTGTACAAATATGAAGGATTCAGACCAGGGGCTCGAGGGGTTGGAGCCGCATCCGAAGCAACTTTCTAGCAGTAGTAAAGGAAAAAATGCATTCACGTCTTGGAAGTTCAAGCATTTTTTCTCTTTAAAGAATGAGAGGGGTGAGCGAAACCTGACAGTGCAGTGCAATCTCTTTTTCTGTGCAGAGTGTGAAATACAAAGGGTAAGCAAAATGCATATTCAAGAGTTCACACTTCGCTGATGATTAATTATAAAGCTTGTTTGGCGTGCTGTCCCGGGAGAGAGCCCTGAGCTCATGAGATCCTCGAGCCCGGGGCTCCCTCCCGTTGCAAGGCGAGAGGGGAGATCGAGCTCAGGTAGATCTCGAGAACTCCCCAAAAATGCTTTATATAGCTCGGGACAGCAGCCGCGTATTGAAGAACCCCCCAAAAATGCAAATGGAACAATGCTATATCCGGCTGCTGGATATAATATTGGTTGCTTAGGAAGAAAGGCTCCGGCGGGAGCAGCTGAAAGTAGACTCTTGCTGGAGTCTAAGCGGGGGCGTGGGAAGGGCGGGATTGACTCCTGCGGGAGTCGAAGCTCGGATGTGCTCCTGCGGGAGCGAGAGCTGGGATGGGAAGGTTCCTGCAGGAGTCGGGAAAAGTTTTGGACTGTGAAGACTCCTGCGAGAAAGGGTGTGAGGTGGGGTGGGGGGGCATGAACTCCTGCGGGAGTTGAAGTTCGTTTTAGTCACTCCTGCGGGAGTTAGAGCTGGAGATTGAGGGCCTAAGCTGAAGAGAAAAAGTGGCAGGCTGACTCGCCGAAATAATATAGAGAAAAAAAAAGGGGGGGGGGGAGGATCTCGACGCCGGAAGGAAGAAAGAATAAGGGGAATCATTCAACCGCACGCATGCGAGCCTACGCACGTGTAAAGACACACACGCTAGGGCCCGCGATGCGAGCTTACGCTCGTGTATGGATACACGTAATGCATACGCACGCACCTGAACACACATGCTCATACAACATACATGCGCATACCCTTGTATATGCTTATATACAAGTGTATATGCGTACCTAATGGCCATGGGGGGGCGGTGATGACTCCTGCGGGAGTCGAAGCTCGGGGTGACCCCTGCGGGGGTCAGAGCCATGGTGGGGCATTTCTCCTGCCGGAGTCTGGGAAGGGAGGGGGCGGTGGAGACTACGGCAGGAGGGCCGGGGGTGGGACTCCTGCGGGAGTCGAAGCTCGTTTTAGTCACTCCTGCGGGAGTTAGAGCTGAGGATTGAGGGCATATGGAAAGAGATGAGAGTGGCGTGAGAACTCGCTGAAATTGAGATAGAGAAAAATGAGGCGGAGAATCTCGACGCCTGAAAGAAGAAAAGGAAGGAGGGGTATCATACATGCGCACGCATACGAGCCTATGCACGTGCAAAGACACGTGCGCTAGGGCGCGAGATGCGTGCGCGCTCGCGCAAACATACGTACTCATGCATACATGCGCATACACATGCATGTACATATATACACGCACGTGTCTACGCATGGCTAAAGGCTGGGGGGGGCAGAGATGACTCCTGCAGGATCTTGGGTGCTTCATGGCAGAGTCATGCTCGTGCCCTTGGTCTTCGGATGCTTCGTGGCAGAGTCATGCTCGTGCCCTTGAACTCTGGTAGCTGGTTGTCTGCTAGAGAGGATCAGCTGGGCTTCCTTGAGATGGTAATGGCTGAGGCGAATGTAGGATTTGAAGGCATCGGAAGACCAACGTCCTAGGGTTTGGATCTGTTGTTGGGAGAGCCCGTGGTGGGCTGCTGTAGTGGCTGCCCCTATTCTGAATGAGTGGCTAGAGAATGGTTCGGGGGAAAAGCCAGAAATGCGGAGAACTGCTTTTAAGTGCTTTTGAAACCAAAAGCGTGTTACTGGACGGTTAGCGTCGTCAGTAAAAGGGGAGCGAGGGGGTTGGGCTCTTGGCTCTTCTAAAGTGTAAAACTAGGAGGGTCTAAAAAGGGTGAGTGGGGGAGGGGATGTCGAAAATGTAAATGAAGTGCCCTTTCCCTGACTGATCTGTTTTGCTGTGCTTGATGAAAAAGGCAATGGTTTCATCATTCTGCAGAGTTAGATCAGAAATTGTAGGGTGGGTGGCACATATTCAGCAGACATGATAAATTGTTTTATGGTTGATGACCATATGAGGCGTCTTAAAGTGGCGTTAAAGGTGGTGAATAGGAATGCCTTTATAATGCATTGTACTGTGGCTTCATTAATCTGTAATTATTAAATAGAATCCTTTGTTAAATAGTTTGAGAGTTGTACTGCTTATGGGACTAATACATGACATCTTGAAGGATGGGGCAAAGAACAGTCCAATCATAAAGGGTTTGTCGATCTCTTTTTATATGATGATCATCAGCTGCGGGTTTTGCAGTAGCTTTAGAATGTATGTAGAGTGTAGTAGGTTGGATGAGGGTCAGCTTCTGGTGCCGGCTGTCAAGACTCTGAATTGAGAAACAAGAGAGAATCAGAAATTAAATACAACAAGATACGTGTATGGCAGACACAATAAATTGTTTTAGCTGATATCCATGCGAGGCGTCTTAATGAGGGCATGGGCAACTGTAAATGGAAGCGCCTTTTGTTAATGCATGGTACGATAGCTGCAATGCGAAGATGGTAGAGGTGGGCATACGTCTCCCCGCAGGATGGCAGATGAATGGAGAGCTGAGGATATGGGGTGTGGCTTATCTGGTGGTCCTGGAAGTACCTCTTTAAGGCAAGGCAAGTTTCTTTATATAGCACATTTCATACGCAGTGGCCATTAAAGTGCTTAACAGAAACAAAAATAGAAAGACTTGACCTGAGGACAGGTGTGATGTGCTCTGATTTCTTGCTTCTGGTCAGAATCCTAGCCGCAGCGTTCTGGATGAGCTGCAACTGACTGTCTTTTTGGGAAGGCCAGAGAAGAGGCCGTTACAGTAATCTACTCTGCTGCTGATGAAAGAATGAACTTGTTTCTCTAAGTCTTCACTATAAGACTGAGTAGGTGAAGTTATTGAGCAATGGAGTATTAAGTGAAGTTTGTTTATAAACTAATTTCGAGAGGATCACGTGCTTATGATTTATCACGGCTGGTCTCACATTAGCTAATCACGATCTCCCAATCATAGGATTCCTAAGCTACTATAAATAACCACAATCCTCAGCCACATCTATCTTCGTCTGGAAGATTGCTATGCAAACGACTGCGCTCCTGCAACTATTTCAAGCGAAACGAAAACCTTATTCCAGCTTCATACCAATCATCATCATCATCATCATCATCATCATCTGCTCTACCATCATCATCTCCTCCAACAATTCATTATCATCTTCCTCAAACTACGACAACATGAACAACGACAATAACAACTCTCAGGAAAACAACCAACAAACCAACATTCAGCAAGACAACCCCGATCTCATCGAATCTCCTCCCGCAGCTCAACTCCTCACAGCACCGCCAGGCTCTCAACCCGAGCTCGAGGCCGACATGAGAGGCCGGCGTATAACACGCTCCACAGCTAATAGACTCCTCCGCCACAGATCCCCAGCTCCATCCACTTCAAGAAATCAAAACACTTCACCCACCTCATCTTATGTCTCCGCCACCTCCTCCGTCCATCCGCCAAAGAGAATCACCGTACTGGAAATCAGGAAACTGCTCGCCGAACTCGGAATCAACGCACCCAGATCGCTCAACAAACCGGAACTCCTCAAACTTTATCACAACGCAACCTCGGACTCCCACCCTTCCATAAGCCCTCCTGCTAGACCAGCCACACAGAGAAACAGCCGACGCTTCACTCCATATGCACAAGCCTCCCGCCCGCTACAAGGAAAAAGGAAATCAAAACAAAAACACACAGCCAGCCACTCCCCCGCAAGACCGCATCACCAGGAAACCCGGCCGCTACAGATGACGTCACGCACTCTCCCGCATCAAAGCACCATTCAGGACAACCCTACCTCTCACCCTCTTCCTCTTTCCTACTCCACCCCCTTTTCCTGGCCTCCCGCCCCCTCCAGCTCTATTATCAGTCCTCATTTCCCTTCTACCTCCAATGCTCCATTTTATTCTCTTACTTCTGCTCCTCCTGCCCTTCCCCAAAACCAAACTTTATCTTTTTCTCTCCAACCCTCTTCCTCTGCTCCCATCCCATCTAACCTGACTCTCCCCCCTCAAATTCCTCCGGCTAACATTCCTCATTTTTCTTCCTCTTTTCCCACTGCTCACACAAGCACTGACCCCGCCCATTTCTCCTTCCCTACACCAGTTTCTTCTGCACGCCCCCCATTCACCCTGTCTTCTGCCACGCCCCTCCCTCCGCCGAATAATGCCCTAGCCTTGGAACCTCCACCCATCTCCAACTCTGCCCGCAACCAAATCCTTTCAGGTGCTGACATAGATCTTATTTCACTCCTCTCACCCATTGCACCTCCCGCGGCAGAACGCCAGGTTGATTGCGGCGAATTCTCTGTCTCTCTTAAACCCTCAGCCAGTAATCATTCCCGCATCTTAACCCTAGCAGAATTTTCTATTGCATTTGCCAGATTTACAGACATAATTTGTTCTGCGTTCCCCCATAGGAGACGTGAGTTAAATGACTATATGGCAATCATCGCCGAGCTCGCTCTCTCCTATGGGGGCATGCACTTCTACATGTACCACAAATTATTCTCCGCCAAATGTGCCCTCCGGGTGACCCAGTGGAACCAGTGCCCTTACTGGGGGGCTCTGGACACTGAGCTTCACAACCGGGTATTTTTAGGATGCCGCAATCTAACCTGTGCTGTCTGCCGCTCCAGTCTGCACCCCACTACCTCCTGTCCTCTAATCACCCCCCCCTCTGATCCACCCAAACCATCTATCAAATCTACCAGCTATGTTCCTCAACCCCCCAGCTACAACATTCCTTCTCTTCTGTCTGCTTCCCTTAAACCTTCCCTCCCTAGCCGCGACATCTGCATGAACTTTAATATCAGTAGATGCAACAGAATGCCCTGCAGATACCTCCACTTATGCTCTTACTGTGGTGGCGCCCATGCCAAAATTGTTTGCCAAGTGCTTAGAGCAAACAATAAAAAATCAAAAAATTACCTGTCGACTCCTGTGAATATTCCTAACCTTGCTCTAGAACTATGTTCCCACCCTGATACTAACTTCTCTGATTTTCTCATTTCAGGTCTAACACACGGATTCCACCCAGGTGTCTCAGCCCTCCCTTCTCTGAATCTCTTCTGTTCCAATCTGCAGTCTGCTACTACTGAACCTGAAACTGTTGATTATCTTTTTAAAAAAGAAATCGACAATAACTTCATGATCGGACCATTTATGGCTCCTCCCTTCAATGTCTCACGCATTAGCCCCATAGTGGTTG
Source organism: Danio kyathit (assembly GCA_903798195.1). Classification (NCBI taxonomy): domain Eukaryota; kingdom Metazoa; phylum Chordata; class Actinopteri; order Cypriniformes; family Danionidae; genus Danio; species Danio kyathit. The sequence goes on from CAIGQS010000073.1 coordinate 323,258, forward strand.
CAACTCGAAAATTTTCTGGCAAAAAACGCCTAATAATTGATCTTTCAGCCCCACACAATTCTGTTTTTCCTAGCATTAACAGCACTTTTCCACTAGACGAATATTCACTCAACTATCACGACATTGAGCAAGCTATCGCTCTCATCAAAATAGCCGGTCGCAACGCCTGGCTAGCCAAAGTAGACATTTCGTCTGCCTTTAAAATCCTGCCAATCCACCCAGATTTCTGGCATCTTTTTGGCATTCATTGGCGTTCCCAGTTCTATTTTGCAGTCCGATTAACTTTTGGATGCAAAAGTAGCCCAAAAATATTCGACATGATGTCAGAAGCCTTATGCTGGATTTTGTCTAATAATTACGAAATCCCACACCTCATTCACCTCCTAGATGATTTTCTTATAATCTCTCCCCCATCTTCACCTCCAGCTAAACACCTAGCGATCACCCAACAGGTTTTCGCTAATCTAGGAATTCCTCTCGCAGAGGAAAAAACCTCAGGACCCAGTACTTCAATTGAATTTCTGGGCATTAACCTAGACTCGCACAAATTCCAAGCATCTCTCCCTAAAGAGAAGATCGACCGAATCATTTCCCTATCCCAAGTATTCCTAGAAAAACAGACATGCACTAAACGTGAACTCTTATCCATCCTCGGCCATCTGAATTTTGCCATGCGCATTATTCCTCAAGGCCGCCCCTTTATCACTCACCTTCTCCAACTCTCCACTGCAGTTCAAGGTTTAGAAGAAACTATCATTCTCTCTAAACCCAGTCGCGAAGAACTAAGCTTATGGATCTCCTTCCTTAAGCAATGGAACGGCTGTTCCTTTTTCTACAGCGACTTAGTAGCTTCCCCCATAGACATTAACTTATTCACAGACGCAGCCCCGTCAGTTGGTTTCGGAGGTTTCTACAAAGGGCATTGGTTTGCTGCCACCTGGCCACCCCAATTGAACTCCATTTCAAAAAACCAATGTTCTTCAGCCCTCTTTGAACTCTACCCAATCGTTGCAGCAGCCATCCTGTGGGGAGATGAATGGTCAACATCTAGCGTTCTTGTACATTGCGATAATGAAGCTACTGTACACTGCATTAATAAAAGACGTTCCCACTCCCTTTCAATAATGCCTTTTCTTAGACGTCTTACCTGGATATCTGCTAAAAAACAATTTATCATGACTGCTGAACATGTACCAGGTTGCAAAAACCAAATTGCTGACTCTCTTTCTCGTTTTTCTTTCCAGAAATTCTGGCTATTGGCCCCGGAGGCGGACCCCCACCCAACGCCTGTTCCTCCCTATTCAGAAATGATATTGCCATAAACCACCCCCTTTATAATCTCCACCAAACCTCCCTATCTCTCATCTTACAAGCAGTAGCCCCCAGAACCCTCCACTCATACCTCACCGCATGGAATACATTCAAACATTTTCACACCCTCCATCACCTACATTTTCCCGATTTTTCCCTTCTCTCCATCACCTCCTTCATATCACACCTTCACAACGCAAAACACATCCAAGCAAGCTCAATCAAAAGCTATCTCAGTGGGATTAAATTTTTTCATAAATTAATCCATGGGTCCCCCTCCGACACTATCACCAATTCACAAACCTCTCTCCTTATAAAAGGCATCCAAAAAACCCACCCCACCACCCCAGATTATAGACAACCCATCACTCTCAAAATTCTCTCCTCATGCATACATACCCTACGCAAAGGCTACATTTCCTCCCACACAGCCCGCACTCTAGATGCTATGTTCACCCTAGCCTTTTTTGGCTTCCTCAGATGCTCCGAATTAACAGTCACATCCAAATTCAATCCCTCACTCCATCCCACTATCGCTGATCTAACTTTGCAAGATAGGGAAACCATTTCTTTCCTTATCAAACAAAGCAAAACAGATCAATTTCACAAAGGACACCTCATTTACATTTTCAACATACCCTCCCCCACCCACCCCTTCCAAACCCTCCTAGCATTTTTAGATCTAAGGAGAACCCAAGAAACTAATCCACTAGCCCCACTTTTTACTGATGACGCTAACCGTCCAGTAACTCGTTTCTGGTTTCAAAAACACCTTAAAGAAGTTCTCCGCCTCTCTGGTTTTTCCCCTGAGACATTCTCCAGTCACTCATTTAGAATTGGTGCTGCCACCACAGCAGCCTCCAACGGGCTCTCCCAGCATCAGATCCAGACCCTTGGTCGCTGGTCCTCTGAAGCCTTCAATTCCTACATTCGCCTCAGTAAACACCACATCAAGGAAGCCCAAAAGGCCCTCACCAACCTCTCAACCCAACCCCCCCCCCCCTCCCCCCCAAGGGTCTAGGCCAAATTTGACCCCATCACAGCTCCCCCCGTAGTCCCCCTTCCCCGAACACAAGCATAAATTCTGCCTTGTGCCCGTCCCTCACAAGAGTCCCCTTAAGCTTTCCCCGACCACCCTTACCAGTAACTTCTCCAGTAAAAGCTTATTTCCTCTCCCTTTCTGCCCACCCCGGCTCAGACTCCCGCAGGAGTCAAAACTAAAGCCTTGACTCTCGCAAGAGTCTTACCCCAGATACCCCCACAAGAGTCTGACAGTTCTCTCCTTGACCTCCACAAGGCGAAACGCCATAACAACCAAAACTCCCGCAGGAGTTATCCATAGATAGATGTATGTCTTTGTGTGAATCTATGTCCCCGTATGTTTACAGTAGTGTACGCAGGGGCGTATACGAGTAAGCATTTGCTCGCATGTATGTTGGTTCATGGATATGTGTGTGCGTGTATATATGTACGTATGGGAGTGTGCATGTATTTATATGTTCGACAAATGTGTGCGTGTCCGTGCACTCGTAAGTGTGCATATTCTTATTGTTTGTAAATGTTCCTTTCTTCCAGCTTTTCTCACCCCCCTTTTCCAGCTCTGAGCGCTCTCAATTCTTTACTCGTCTTACCTTTCAACCTCCATCACCCTTCTACAGTTTTCTCACTTCTCACGCTTAAGCTCCAAGAAGCTCCGACCCCCGCAGGGGTCCCCCCGAGCTCTAACTCCCGCAGGAGTTCCCCCCTCCCCATAGCCCTTCCTCCTAACTACAGCCCCCTCCTAAGCCACTTCCAGTCTCTTCATAAGCTCCCCCACCTACCCCCTAAGCCCACTTCCCATGGGAGCTATCCCCTCATTTTCCCTCACCCTACCAAGCACGTCTCATGCCTTTTCCACACCCTTATCCAACACTACAGCCGGATGCCAGCCTCCCAGCTTCCCTCATAATACCCAGTCCCCACTAGAGCTCACTCTAGCCCTCCCCCGCCCCTATTCCCTCGTATCTTGCCATATTATATCCAGCACCCGGCTATTTGCTCCAATCCCCTTTACCCACCTTAGCCCTATCTACGCCAAGCCTCCCATAGGAACCCTATTTTTCTTATAATTCCACAGTATATCCAGCAGCCGGATATAGCTCCAATCTTCTTGCTTTTTGGGGGGTTTTTCCTGTAAATACGCGGCTGCTGTCCAGAGCGATCATTCACTGCATTTTGGGGAGTTCTGAGAGTTCCCCGAGCTCAAGCTCCCCTCACGCTCCGCGAACGGGAGGGAGCCCCGGGCTCGAGGATCCCTTGAGCTCGGGGCTCTCTCCCGGGACAGCATGCCAAACAAGCTCTTATAGATCATCAGCTAAGTGTGAACTCTTGAAGTGAAGTTTGTTTATAAACTAATTTCGAGAGGATCACGTGCTTATGATTTATCACGGCTGGTCTCACATTAGCTAATCACGATCTCCCAATCATAGGATTCCTAAGCTACTATAAATAACCACAATCCTCAGCCACATCTATCTTCGTCTGGAAGAAATCCCACCTCCCTCCCCATTCTCCTTCTTATCATACATCGGGCTACACGGTGGCCCAGTGGTTAGCGCTGTTAGCCCCACAGCAAGAACACTGACTGTCCTGGTCTCCACCGGGTCAGTGAGTGTTTCTGTGAGGAGTTTGTATGTTCTCTCCGTGTCAGCGTGGGTTTTCCCCGGGTCCTCCGGTTTCCTCCCACCATCCAAAGATATACCTAATGCATTATAAATTTTTCAACCCAAGCACTTGTCTAGCTCCCTCCTTCTCAGGTGTTCCCTTAGCTTCTGCAGACGGGGAGTTCTGAGAGTTCCCCGAGCTCAAGCTCCCCTCACGCTCCGCGAACGGGAGGGAGCCCCGGGCTCGAGGATCCCTTGAGCTCGGGGCTCTCTCCCGGGACAGCATGCCAAACAAGCTCTTATAGATCATCAGCTAAGTGTAAACTCTTGAAAACCCCTTAGTGATATAGAATTGTTTAAGATGTGAATGTATCTAATGCTGAGTCAATGGATGGAATATTATCCATTGACGGAAATGTTGTCCTCCTATGATAGCAGTAAAGCGGGTAATTGTTTCTTTGTCGTTTTCACATTCGACAGACTCGCCATTGAAAACTTACATATGTGAAGATATGAGTCATTGGCATGTTACGATTGGACTTCTGTGCTTAATGTTTTTTTTTTTTTAAATAGCTGGATAATAATCTTTTCAGAAATTAAAAGGCTATCTAGTTTTGTATACTTAAAGCCAAAATCCACTTCTTAGCGTTTACAGTAACTGTGATCTTCAGCACTGCCATTGTAGCAAGGTGCTATTTCAGATTTGTTTGCCTCAATTTATAGAAGCAAGATGGAAGCAACCACAGCAAGATGGTTGCTGGTTTGAGTCTTTGAGGCTTGAGTGTTTCCCAGTACTGGGGTACTGTGTAAAACATATGCTGGAATAGTTGGCGGTTCATTCCGCTGTGGCGACCCCTGATGAATAAAGGGACTAAGCCGAAGGAAAATTAATGGACTATAATTAAATGTATGTAAATAGGAAACAGAATAATAATCTTTATACCATTAATAAGTTCATTTTTAAATGTCAATAAAAAATATCTTAAATACCTATGAATAAATATATGTAAAAAAGGAACAGAATAAAATTTTAAATACTTTAATAAGATAATTTCTATTAAAAATACACATATTTCATAAAATAACTGTTCATTGATAAGAATAATAATCATTATTTTATTCAAGTTTATTTGTAAAGCGCTTTTTACAATAAATAGTTTCAAAGCAGCTTTACAAAAGGTACACAATCAAATATAAGTTATTATATACAGACATTATCAACCTGCAGTTTTATAGCATATACAGTTGAAGTCAGAATTATTCGCCCCTCTGTTTATTTTTTCCCCCAAATTCTGTTTAATGGAGAGAAGATTTTTTCAGCACATTTCTAATAGTTTTAATAACTCATTTCTAATAACTGATTTATTTTATCTTTGTCATGATGACAGTAAATAATGTTTTACTAGATATTTTTCAAGACACTTCTATACAGCTTAAAGTGACATTTAAAGGCTTAACTAGGGTAATTAGGTTAACTAGGCAGGTTAGGGTAATTAGGCAAGTTATTGTATAATGAAGGTTTATTCTGTAGACTATCGAAAAAAAAGGGGCTAATAATTTTGACCTTAAAATGGGTTTTAAAATTTTTTAAACTGCTTATATTCTAGCTGAAATAAAACAAATAAGACTTTCTCTAGAAGAAACAATATTATCAGACATACTGTGAAAATATTTGAATAAGAAAAAAAATCAAAGGGGGTTCAATAACAATGATTGCAACTGTATATATATATATACATAATCAACTGCCAACTATTCCAGTATATGTTTTATGCAGTGGATGCCCATCCAGCCGCAAACCAACACACACACACACACACACACACACACACACACACACACACACACACATCGTGAAATGCGGAAGTTTTTTTTCTTACCATTTGGCATGCGTCATTAAATTCCAATTTCCTGGTGTTGGTTTGCGGCTCGATGGGCATCCACTGCGTAAAACATATGCTGGAATAGTTGGCGGTTCATTCTGCTGTGGCAACCCCTAAAATTAAGTCTAAGCCGAAGGAAAATGAATGATAAATGGATCAAGCACAAGAAAAGAATGATTTAACTCAAACTTGAGTGTGCACTATATAATATAGGTATAATATAATGTTATTAATTGTTATTAATAACAGGCTCGCCATTAACTTTTTTGCTTACCAGCCACTGGGGCTAGTAGTTTTCCAAAGTTACTAGTCACTCTGCATTTTCACTAGCCACTATTTTACAGTTTGGTAATTCTATTTAATATGCTAACATTGTACTTTTACTTGATTTAGGTCATTTAAAACCCCTATGACCACCCACATTATAATATGCATCCTATATCAGCTGATAAAAATAATAAAAAATTGTAATGTAAAAACAAAATCTGTTTTTGTTAAATTATGTCACATCAAACATACCTTCACCTAAACTGAAACATTATTCATATTGAATAAAACTGCTAATTGACTCTTTTCCAGCAGGGGGCGCCTGTAGACCCGCAGAAATAATGTTGTTGCCTTGGTTACTGCAGTAAACAAAACAGTGAAACAGCAGGATTTTATCGATTTCATAAAATACATCTTAATATTCGCAGATTCAGTTCAGGCACGCCCATACAACTATACATTACATAATTGAAAATTATACAAAATATAATACCTTGCAAAACAGCATTCATAGTACTTTTATTACCCTTAAATTTCTCTAAATTAAATTGATCAACTTTTAATACTTTAAGACCCCGCGGACACCCTGCTACATGTGTATGAGTGACAGATTAGAAATGTCATCATAATTCATCGTCAGATTGATTCTTTATCTGCTGGTCTCATGCTGGGTTCACACTAAGCATGATTAAGTGTTCGCGCGAGTAGATTACACACAAAATCAATGCAAATGCGTGAATGATGCGGGCAGGGCCGGCGCGTCCATTGAGGCGACCTAGGCGGCCGCCTAGAGCGGCATAATAATGAGGGCGGCAAACGCGCCCTGCCGCCCAACCCAACAAGGCAAGGCAAGGCAAGGCAAGTTTATTTATATAGCACATTTCATACACAGTGGCAATTCAAAGTGCTTTACATAAACAGGAATAAAAAAGACAAGTGTAAGAAAAATAAATAAATAAAAACAGATAAAATATTTAAAACAGGTTGTAAAAGAATGAAAAAGAGGAGAAAAACATAATAGTGCGATCTGTCGGACGTAGCACAGTGCTCATTCAGTAAAAGCACAGCTAAACAGATGTGTTTTCAGTCTGGATTTGAATGTGTCTAATGTTGGAGCACATCTGATCATTTCTGGAAGCTGATTCCAGCAGCGAGGGGCGTAGTGGCTGAATGCCGATTCACCCTGCTTTGACTGAACTCTTGGAATTTCTAGTTTATATGATCCTAAAGATCTGAGTGATCTGCTAGGCTTGTATTCAGTGAGCATATCTGTAATGTATTGAGGTCCTAGGCCATTTAGTGATTTATAGACAAGTAGTAATACTTTAAAATCTATTCTGAATGTAACTGGGAGCCAGTGTAAAGACCTGAGGACAGGTGTGATGTGCTCTGATTTCCTGGTTCTGGTCAGAATCCTGGCCGCAGCGTTCTGGATGAGCTGCAACTGTCTGACTGTCTTTTTGGGAAGGCCCGTGAGGAGGCCGTTACAGTAATCCACCCTGCTGCTGATAAAAGCGTGAACAAGTTTCTCTAAGTCCTCACTGGAAACAAAGCATCTGATTCTTGCAATGTTTTTGAGATGATAGTATGCTGATTTACTAATTGCTTTGACATGACTATTGAAACTCAGATCTGACTCCAGAGTCACACCAAGATTCTTGACCTTATTTTTTGTTGTTTGACCCCTAGAGCCAAGGTACGCATTCACCTTGAGAACCTCATCTCTGTTCCCAAACACAATGACTTCAGTTTTCTCTTTGTTTAACTGCAGAAAGTTTTGGCACATCCAACTATTCATTTCATCAATGCATTGGCAGAGGGTGGCAATAGGGCTGTAGTCATTAGGCAGTAAGGCTAAGTAGATCTGAGTGTCATCAGCATAGCTGTGGTAGGAAATTTGGTTCTGTCTCATTATTTGGCTCAGAGGGATCATATAAAGGTTGAACAGGAGAGGTGCCAGAATCGAGCCTTGTGGGACTCCACATGTCATGGGTGTCCACCTTGACCTATGGTCACCTATACTGACATAGTAACCTCTCCCTTCAAGATAAGATCTGAACCATTTGAGGACCGTCCCAGACAGCCCAACCCAGTTTTCCAGCCTATCCAGAAGTATGCTGTGATCGACAGTGTCAAATGCAGCGCTGAGATCGAGCAATACCAGCACTGTTAGTTTACCTGAATCTGTATTTAGGCGGATATCATTGATTATCTTTATAAGAGCGCTCTCTGTACTGTGATGTGCTCTGAAACCAGATTGAAAATTGTCTAAACACCCCTTGGTGTTTAAGAATGTGTTAACCTGGTTGAAAACAACTTTTTCAATGATTTTTCCAATGAAAGGGAGATTTGAGATTGGCCTGTAACTGCTCAATAGGGTGTTATCCAGGTTGCTCTTTTTCAAGAGGGGTTTAACAACTGCAGTTTTAAGTGAGTTTGGGAAAATCCCTGACAGAAGTGAAGCATTTACCACTTTTAGAAGATCCATTTCTAAACAGTTAAACACCATTTTGAAGAATGATGTGGGGAGTGTGTCAAGACTGCAGGTTGATGTTTTCATAATTTGCACGATCTCCTCTAAGATTTTACTATTAAGTGCCATGAAATCAGACATAATGTCTGATTTCTTAAGTTGTGATTGAGCTTGTCTGACGTCGGCACAACTTGGCTGATTGGATGAGCTGATTGCCTTTCTGATATTATTGATCTTATCGGTAAAGAAATGAGCGAACTCATTACATTTACTTTCCGAGAGTAGTTCACTGGGAATCCTACTGGGGGGGTTTGTGAGTCTCTCTACAGTTGCAAAGAGTGTACGCGCATTATTTAAATTGTTGTTTATAAGGGTTGAAAAGAAAGTCTGCCTAGCGGTTTTTAGTTCCACATTAAAAGCATGAAGACTGTCTTTATAGATATTATAGTGGACTACTAGTTTTGTCTTCCTCCACATACGCTCAGCTTTTCTGCACTGTCTTTTCATCATTAGAACTGCTGTTGTTTTTCTCCAAGGCCCGTTTTTCATCCCTGTTTTCTTCCTGACTTTAACAGGTGCAATGTCATCTATGACATTCTTAACTTTAGAGTTAAACAAATCAAGGAGAGAGTCAACAGAGTCTGCAGATATACTTGGTGCGAGTGATATGGCCTTCATAAACTGCTCACTGGTGTTTTCATTTATGCATCTCTTTCTGACAGAGACAGATCTGTCTTTAATGGCTGGAGTGATCAATATATCAAAGAAAATACAGAAATGATCAGATAGTGCAACATCCTTAACAGCAGTCGATGAAATGTGTAGACCCTTAGTTATAAGTAGATCAAGAGTGTGTCCACGATTGTGTGTGGGTCCTTGAACATGCTGAGTCAGATCAAAAGTGTTAAAAACAGTCATGAGTTCTTTTACAGCATTGATTTCTGGATTATCAATATGAATATTAAAATCCCCAGCAATAGTAAAATAGTCAAACTCAGAGGTTACTATTGATAACAACTCTGTAAAATCATCAATAAAAGTTGGAGAATATTTTGGAGGTCTGTAGATAATGATCAGTAAAATGCGTGGAGCACCCTTTAGTGCTATACTCAGATATTCAAAGGAGAAATAGTCACCAAATGACACTTGTTTACACTCATAGACATCTTTAAATAGGGCAGCGATGCCTCCACCTCTCCTATTAGCTCTGCAAACACTCAAATAATCAAAGTTTAAAGAAGCTGTTTCATTCAGAACTGCTGCGCTACAATTGTCATCTAGCCAAGTTTCATTTAAAAGCATAAAATCAAGGCAATTTGTGTTGATAAAATCATTGACTAAAAGTGACTTATTGTTAAGTGATCGAATGTTTAAAAGTGCTAACTTAACAGTTTTAGCTGTTTTCCCTACAGTAGTCTCAGAATTACATTTAATAGACAGCAGATTTGAATGATTTACTGTACGGCCTGAAGAAGTCTTCGGTTTTCTGTCACATAATATAACACCTATCTGTGAAGAGAAAGCTAAAGCTAAAGGCACAGTGGGTTCCTGCTTGTTCTGTAAACATCTGATAAAGACACTGTTATCTAAGCAGGCACCCGGGACACATCAATGGCAGCTTTTAGGTTCACCAGCTGAAGATGAGGTGTTTTTTGGGACCTGCCGCTGTCGCAAAGACCTGAGGCCTCTCCTAGGTGTAGGGCGAGGTGGGCTCAGAGATGGGTGTGAGAATGGCTGACTTTTGGTTGCTAACTGGGGGCTTGCAGCAATGGAGTGTGAGAGTTTAGTTCTAGCAAACACCAGTTCCTCCATCTTTTTTGAAAAATTCAAGAGAGGCGAGCCAGGTGACAGTGAGAATGTGTCTGGTGACAGAGGCTGTGGGTCTGGGGTTTCTGGCTGTTGAGATATGTTGACCTGGCTGTTTTCCTGGAGATCATCCATGAGTGCTGATAATTGGTGCTGTTCTGGTACGTCACAGTCTCTCTGTGTGCAGGGCTCAGACAGCAGTTTGTCCGTTATCAGTGGTTGTTGTGTCTGCGTGGTGTTATCGCTGTCCTTGTGAGATGCGTCAGCCACAAGTCCACTCAGGAAACTCCTGTGATCATTCGGACACTTGCTAGATGTGCGTGTGCCATTTGGGTTGAGTTCAGTGGTACACACAGCTGATGGATGATGAAGGGAGAAAAAGATGTTGTCCTTTAGCACTTTTCCACCAACTTTGTTTGGATGAAGGCCGTCTGATGTAAACAGTTGTCTTTGGTTCCAGAAGAGATTGAAGTTGTCAATAAAATTCAGTCCTTTCCCGTTACATGTTTTCTGCAGCCATACATTTAGGCCAAGTAGCCGTGAAAACAGATTTGTCCCTCTTGCAGGGAGTGGTCCACTGATGAATGGCTGAATCTTCAATCTTTCAACTGTTTCCAAGAGCTCACAGAAATCTTTCTTGAGCAGTTCTGACTGTTCTTTCCGAATATCATTCTTCCCCACATGAATGACAATCCGTTTTGCATTCTCATGTTTCCTTAATATGTTCTCAAGCTCTTTGTTTATATCAGAAACTGTTGCATGAGGGAAGCAGTATGTCATTGTTGCTCTGCTCCTAAAATGTTTGATTATTGAATCTCCAACAATCAATGTTCTTATCTCTGCAGCGATCGGAGCAGAATGGCGCTGTCTAGTCGGCCTTGAGCCTCTGTTCCGTGTAGAATTAGCTGCTGAGTCATGCAATCTCTGTCTGACTGCATTTGGGGATACTTCACCCATATTACTGAGAACTTCATATCTGTTCTGAAGCTGTATTTGAGTCCGAGCTGTATTTGGGGTAGAGCACGCTAATGCAGCAGCGTATGATCTTTGTGATCTGACCCCGCGAGGACCCTTTGGTCTCGCACCTTGTTTTTGCCATTTGTTATCACGCTCATTTTCAACAGTTTTTCTCAAAACAGTAGCTGGAGTAGATTTATGGCACTCACCGAATGTCTGCTGTGAGGGTCCACAATAAAGCGGTGCTGCGTGATCTGGCAGTTCTGGTCGGATCGCAAGTAATTTTGTTTCAAGGACTGCAATCTTTTGTAGAAGTTTGTGGCAGTTTGTGCAGCAGGGAGATTCTAAATCAATACGCTCCAGAGGCATTTTCACAGCCGTGTTTTCCCGTCTCAGGAATGTAAGCAGCTGGTAGCGGGAGGATTGTTTAGACGATAATTCCTCTCTTGTTGGTAAAGTTGTATTCCAGAAAGTTTGTAGATTCGATGTTGATCTTCAAGCTGTGTTGTTTGAGCACTGTGCTGATAGGCTCAAGTTAAAATTAGAGTATAAAATATAAAAGCAAGAGTGCAAGGCGCAGAGCAGTAGGCAGAAGCGTCCGAACAGTAGCAAAGCAGGAAGTGAATTTCTGACTTTCATCCGCAACATCAACACAACACTGGCATAATAGGGGTCTGTCATAATAGTGAGGGCGGCAAACGCGCCCCGCCGCCCTATTTAACGTAAAGGTGTAATCGGGCCATAAAAATTAGGCCCGATGGGGTCCGAGCCCGACAGAATTCAACCCGAGCCCGACATTTTGATTGACAGCTTTATAAAGCCCGAACCCGTTAATAACCCGACATTATTCAAATGTGCACATGGCATGCACACAGCTCTTTTGCCTTTTTTCAAGAATGAGTCATTTATATGTTTTAACATAATTTATTCATAACAAACATAGGGTATAGGTCACTTGGAAGTCGGAACAAAGAAATAAAATAAGTCCTCTGTAACATTGTAACATCTCAGCACTCTAAATAGGCCTAGGTACATACACCTAGCCTTTAAATTGGCCAACACACCAACGAAAAGAAGTCTTTCTTAACAAATTAAATTAAAATAAATTCTAAATTATGACTGGTATTTGGCAATAACGAAATTAAGATAAAGGCTGCGGCATTTCTTTTGCCACTTCTCTTCACAATCTGGCATTAAGGCGACGGGGAAGCTGAATAACGAACGAATAATGCCAACATTAGCCTGTATACTCTGTCTACATTATGATTTTATGGTTTAATAATATTTATTTATAATTTAAAAACCATTTACTCACCAAGATTAGGCTATGTGCTTTTGTGCAGGTATTGAATCCACTGTAAATGGCTTTAGCGCAGTCCTGCGCTCAGGATGCTGCGTACCGAATACCTTTTACTGCAGCTGCTAGGCCGAGATGCAGAGTTCTGATCTGGCTAATTTTGCAAGTTTTGGGTAGGATTGTTTGTTCATCTTCTACCTGCCAAGAACATCCGTTTAATTTTCCATGACAGCAGTTTCAATGTAGCGAATGACCTCGTCCTCTTCCCTAACAGCTTGCTGTACATACGTTGCTGTTTAGCGCTCTACCGTAATATGCAGTGTATGAGTGACCGCCGAAATACCTTGGCGGCTAGAATAACCTTTCCTTCTGGACTGGCGGCTGGCCTGACCACAGTCAAAAACTCGCTCTTTTTCACTTCTCTGTCATCATTTGTTTCACCTTTGCAGGGATGGATTTTAATGTTGTAACAAATGATTTGATTACTTTCTCGTGCTAATCGAAATGCATCACATGACTATTAATTTACTGCGCTAGTCCTTTGCCTAGAGCGGCAGTTCGGCTTGCTCCGGCCCTGGATGCGGGGTATCACGATGCGTTTGTCTCCCACGCAAGTTCAAATAACTGAACTCAAGCAAAAGTGACGTGGGGCTCCAGCTCATTCATTTTATGTTGTGTGTCGCTGCTCAATCACATTCAACCTGCCAAAGTGGCAATAGTGGGAGCGGCTGTCTAACTCGCCACAGGTGAAATTCACTCGCATTTGGCGGATAATGCCAAGCCTAGATAACAATGTATCAAATATGTCATAAAAAAAACATGACAGCATCTACGGTATCTGCTGGTTTGCGCACTAATCCAGAACTCCACACCCCTCCGGCGGCAATGGTACGGCCCGACTGCGAGCGCAAAATAAAAATGGAAAATCACAATAATGTGTCATTATTTCAAGTTTGTTCTGAGATCAGATTTAAATGCAACAACCCAAACTTGAAGAATCAAAAATTAAACCGAGCGACAATTATCCGTTTTTGAAGTACTCAGAAAAAATGAAAAATGAAAGTTTGAAATGCATTTTTCATTTGTTTAATTTTGACGGTGTGAACTGAACAAAGCACTGCAAAGGGTTACACGGACCATGTATCATTCGTTCAATCGCTTTTTCAAATTCAAACCAAAACTTAAAAAGCAAAAAAACAACTCGTTTTTCCATTATTTGTTTCCTGAAAGGAAAGGAAAACATGAATAATGAGTCTTTATCCGATTTTCTGATCTTGCATTCAGATCAAAAAAAAGAAAAAAACAAATAACGAGATTACACTGATTTTGATTTTGATTTTTTAATTTGCCCAAATTGCCATGAATGAAGAAAACGGACGTTTTTCGGTTTTTCATTTGCTCACAAAATAAACGAAAAAACGAGATTTTGGCTTTATTTTCGTTTTTTTAATTTTAGTGTAGGAAAACGGATAAATTACTTTAAAATTCATTATAGACATGTAGGCGTGCTGAAACGCCCATTTTCCTCTGATTGGTCAACCAAATCTGAGCTCGTGACAATGCCCTCAAATTAAAAGTCCTCTGCGATCAGCACCCAGGCTTTGTTTGAATTATTATTATTTAATAATATAAGTTTACATATTCTATCATTTGAACCACACACAGTTAGCAGGCTTCATTGCATATGCATAAATTAAATTAAAACGTAAGTTAGTAGTATATTAGACATTTGTCATTAAAATAAGGTCATAGTTTGCTGCCAAACGTCTTGCTGCTGTGCACCTGATGCTGAGCGAAGATAGCAATTTCCGAGCAGAACCTGGTTTGCATGATTGTTTCAGAGAAAGGCCTATATAATAACAATAATAATATTAATAATAATAATAACAATAATAATATGCCTATAGTTGGCTGCCAGACTTCTTGCTGCATGCTGTGCACCTGATGCTGAGCAAAGATAGCAATTTCCGAGCAGAACCTGGTTTGCATGATTGTTTCAGAGAAAGGCCTATATAATAACAATAATAATATTAATAATAATAATAACAATAATAATATGCCTATAGTTGGCTGCCAGACTTCTTGCTGCATGCTGTGCACCTGATGCTGAGCAAAGATAACCATTTCCGAGCAGAACCTGGCTTGCATGATTGTTTCCAAGGCTTATATAATAATAATAATAATAATAACAACAACAACAACAACAACAATAATAATAATAATAATAACAACAACAACAACAACAACAATAATAATAATAATAATAATAACAACAATAATAATAATAATAATAATAATAATAATAATAACAACAACAATAATAATAATAATAATAATAATAATAATAATAATAAAAGGCTAACAATAATGATAATTATTATTACTTAGTGTTTTTTTATTGTTTTGTTTTTTAATAGTTGTTAGCAGGACCAGAATAGGAACACATTGGGTATTATAACCCACACACACGTACACGCACACATGCACACACACATTGTTGCTAACATTATCTATTTATTGTTTCATTTTCTATTACTTGATTGATTTGATTAGGCTACATCTATGCACTTCCCTTTTTATTTTTTCATGCAATAGTAAATGCATAAAATAAAAGGGAAAAAGTTGGCAGCATCGAATAGTAGCCTTTTAAGCAATATTTATATGTGCAATATGCAGTTGGGCCCACTGTAACACTTTATCATAATGTCATTTTCTCACGAAGAGCAAACGTCAAGTTCACTAAGGCCTATTAGAGCAACAGCGAGCTCATCTTTTAGTCTGAACTACTAACCAATATTTAATATCAATTATAATGTGTTTAATTAGTTAATTTGAAAATTTATTCATCAATTCAATGTTTTAGAGGGGCAACCCAGTGGCGCAGTAGGTAGTGCTGTTGCCTCACAGCAAGAACATCGCTGGGTCGCAGGTTCGAACCTCGGCTGGGCTGGGTCAGTTGGCGTTTCTGTGTGGAGTTTGCATGTTCTCCCTGGGTTTGCGTGGGATTCCTCCGTGTTACGATTAGGGATTAATTACTGGACCGATGTTTGCTAACCGCCACAGGGTTCCGATCAGAGAACTTGGAGTCAGTAGTGGATGATATATGAAGCTTTAATGATTGCTCAGATTGACATATGCAAGGTTTCTGAGAACAACAAAGAATAAAATAATTACAAATTAAATCACTTGAATGTTCTTATACCGAATAACAAGTAAACTGAAATATATCTCAGTATACAGAAGTATCAAATGTAGACATATTACTTTGGTAATACAAATTATAATAATCGTCATTTTACACTTTAAAGGATCAGCGTCTCATGTTACAGAGCGCAATCACGTGCAATAAACAGATCGCGATAGTAAACAGATCGTGAATAAGAACAGATTTAAACTGCTAAACAGTGTTTGCTGTTGATTTCAATTATAACATAACAGTATAAAAGAGCAAGTAACAATAAACTTACTTTGTCTGTCACTCATACAATGTCACAATAATACGAGCAATCGAGCGAACTTTCAAGATGAAATGGCTGATGCAACACTAAAGCACGATGCCCGGGATCAGTTCACTAAATGTCTATATGTGGTAGAGCGGTGCCACCTTGTGGTGTACTGCGTGTACATACTCTTTGACAGGCATACATGGAGAATTCTTAACAGCCGCCCCCACATTTGAGTAACAAATGTGTATATCAAGAGAATTCTTCATGCTGATTGCTCTTCAGCACTGTCTGGCAGCCCTGGCAGGGGAATAAGTCGTGCCACAGGACGAGTGTAGACTTTATCCTTTACTTGAATTTCGACTGCTCGTATTTTGCCATCTTGACTCGGAAAGAGCTTCAGCACTCGTCCCACAGGCCAGTGGGCGCGCGGTAGATTGGGGTCTACTATCATAACCACAGTCCCTAATGTGAGGGCTTCTTTCTGTTGCTGCCATTTGTAGCGAGATTGAAGTGCTGGCAGGTAGTCTCGCAAGAAATGAATCCAGAAATGCTCTATGATATTCTGACAATGCCTCCATCTTCGTCGTCCTATAGTTTCAGGAGCATAAACGGCTTGCGGCAGCGAAGCGTCTCGCCGCCCCATGAGGAGCATATTTGGGGTTATAGGATCGGGGTCAGCGATGTCGGCTGAAACATATCCAAGAGGCTTGGAGTTAATGATACCTTCTACTTCAACAAGGATGGTATGTAACACATCCTCTGGTAGAGGTTGAGTTCCCACGGCAACCTGCAGTGCATTTTTGATGGAGCGAATCTCCCGTTCCCATACCCCTCCGAAATGTGGAGCATTAGGTGGGTTGAATTTAAACACAATCTGGTAATTTGCCAGCTGCTGTTGAAGCTGTGTTTCCATTTCCTCAAAGGCTGCTCTCAGTTCTGCATCTGCCCCTCGAAAATTAGTGCCTCGATCTGAGAGGATCTCCACTGGTCTGCCCCGCCGTGCAATGAATCGACGGAGGGCTAGTAAGAAAGCATCCGTATCCATTGAATTGAGTAGGTCCAAGTGTACTGCACGAGTTGTTAAACACTTGAAAATCACTCCCCATCTCTTCTCATGACGTCTGCCAATCTTAGCAACGAATGGACCATAGCAGTCGATGCCCGTTGAGTGGAACGGTGGAGAAAAGATACGGAGGCGAGCCGATGGTAGGTCTGCCATTAGAGGAATTCTAGGGCGAGCTCTCCATCGGTGGCACTCTGTGCATTGAAGCTGATGTTTCTTTATAGCCTGCCGCCCCTTCAAGATCCAATACTGCCTCCTGATTTCTGCGAAGACTCTCTCAGATCCACTATGCAGCAGGCGCTCGTCATAGTCTTTAATTAGAAGGGCAGTAGCAGGATGACGTGAGTCGAGCACTATAGGATGGATCTCAAAGTCACTGATCTGCTGCATCCGTCGTAACCTCCCTCCTACTCTGATGAGGTTAGTTGCCTCATCCAGCTCTGGTGCTAAGTGCCTGAGCCTGCTGTTAATACGAACTGGCTGACCTGCCTTAAGAGAGGTGAGCTCCTCTGGAAAGCTGCTTGCTTGGCATGCTCTTAGAAGGGTAAGTTCAGCTGTGCGGTAGCTATTGCTAGGCTGAGTATGATCAGTCTCTCCTGTACCCTGATCTTGAAGGCGAACAGCTTCGACCAGGTCCTTCCATGAGGTGAACTGACTTGCATCTGGCACACTGTTGTGATGTTGTATTGATGCTAAGTTGCAGAGTGTTATATTTCTCAGTTCATCTGACCGGAGTAGTGGAGCAGTTTGTGGTTTCTCTGGCCAACTTTCAGGAGCTTGCAACAGAAAAGATGGCCCTTTACTCCACCTGTTGGGGGTAGCTAGCTCTAGGAGCTTCTTCCCTCTTGTCAAGTCATCCGCTGGATTACTCAGCGTATCCACATAACGCCAGGCTCGCAGATCTGTAAGTTCTTGTATCTCTGATACACGAGCACCAACGAATACCTTAAATCTGCATGACTCTGATTGCAACCACTCCAAAACTGTTGTGGAGTCTGTCCACAGTGTAGTCTGCTGCAGTGTGACTGACAATTCTGACTGGATCAGATTGGCGAGCTGCGCTCCTGCCAGCGCTGCGCACAACTCCAGTCGTGGCATAGTCTGTTGCCTTTTAGGGGCAACCTTTGATCTGGCCATGATGAATGATACATTGGTAGCACCACCTTGTGTAGAGGAGAGGTAGGCTACTGCTCCGTAGGCCTTCTCAGAGGCGTCACAGAAAACGTGAAGGTGATGTTCAGTGTTGGGCTGATCCATTCTATCTGGAAGGTAACTACGAGGGATTGAGATGGCACTGATATGTGGCAATTCACTCTCCCATTGCTTCCAGGATTCACAGAGATCCAGAGGGAGATCTGGATCATCCCAGTCTCTCCTCTTTGCCCACAGCTGCTGCACAAGAACTTTAGCCCTGGTTAGGTAGGGTGTAAGGAAACCTAGCGGATCGTACTGACTGGCCAGTATCTTATAGATTGTGCGCATGGTAAGAGTTGAATGCTCAATGGGTCGATATCTGTAGCCCAGTGTATCTGAACTGCAGTTCCAGCAGAGTCCTAATGCAGGCTCTCTCGGATCACTGCGATTATGCTCCAGCCACAGTTCCATGTCCTTAGATTTAGCTTCGGGGGGTAGGTGAGCCACAACTGATGATTGATTGCTAGCCCATTGTCTGATATCAAATCCACCATCCGCTAGTAAGCTACGCAAGTCAGTAACCCTGGCTTGAGCTGCTGCAGCATTGGGGTGACTCTCCAAACAATTATCAACATAGAAACTGCGCTCAACTGACTCAATGAGACCTGGAGTGCTGCGGGGGTGTTCTCTGACATGCCTCTGCAATGCGTAGATAGCGCAGCACGGACTACTAGTTGTCCCGAATGGTAGCACCTGCCATTCATATATCTTTGGTGGGGCTTCCTGCTGTAAATCCCTCCAAAGGAACCGTAACAGAGGAGTGTCCTCGGGCAACAGGCGAACCTGGTGGAACATTCCTCTTCATACCTGTCAACATTGGGATGTGAAAATAAGGGATCCCCCCCCCCCCCCAAAAAAAAAAAAAATAATAAATACATAAATAAATAAATAAATAAATAAATATGTTCATCTGGAGCTGTTTCATTGAATATAAACTTCATAACTTCATAGTTTATATAAACTATAAACTAATTAGTATACATTAGAAAATAAATTAGCAAACAGTTCAGCTCATTAATACTATTATTCGCTATTATAAAGAAATAGAATCAAGTTATCAAATCTCATCTTTTCTTCACTGTATAATTTAAACATTCTGATTAAAGAGCAGCGAATGAGTCTCTCATTTAGATTTTTTGGTTTGATTACATTTAATAACAGAGCTGTCACTTTAAAACTGCACAGATCCATAATGAAAGCATTTGACTGTTTTCCTAACTGTTTATGCTCATTTAAGACAAAATTTGTTGTGTTTAAAAGAAAACCCAACAAGATCGACATGTCTAGATGTTATTATTATTCATTCATTTTCTTTTCGGCTTAGTCCCTTTATTAATCTGGGGTCGCCATAGCGGAATGAACCGCCATTATTATTATTATTATTATCATTATTATTATTATGATGATGATGATGTGTATATGTCTGTTTAAACACGCACCCAAAACCCAGTGTCCACTTGAGCTCAGCATCAAATCGCGTGCGTACAGAATCCGCTTGGGAAACAGAGTCTATTATCACTATGAAGAGCATCAGCTGACAGTCATGCATATTTATATGAACTGACTGTTTTGAGGATTGCATAGGGGCAATATATTATACATATGGCGCCTGTAATGAAAAGGAAATGAATCGCGCCGTTTTTACGTTCATTCCAAAGTGTTTCCATGCCTAAATAAACTGAAAGCACAGAACCGAATCACATTTAAGAGCAAGGGCGGCCCCTGGTGGTTCGGCAGTATGGGTTGCATATAGGAAGGATCGGCTCTTCTCAGAAAGATGAAAAATACGGGAGAAATACGGGAAAATACCTTTACGGGATGACAGCGGGATAGAACTGTAAAATACGGGAGAATCCCGGGAAAAACGGGAGGGTTGACAGGTATGTTCCTCTTATATCTCCACTGATTGCCACTTGATGTTGCCGGAATCGCAGTAGGACCCCAATGAGGGAAGGACCCAGGTTCGGACCTGGCAGTAACTGTTCATTTAGGGAGGTGCCCTTGTACACGTGGGAACAATTAAACACTAGCCGTGCTTTATCATTATGATAAACGAGATGATGTGGCAGATACCAAGACTCCTCTGAGCTCTTAGCTTCCTCTGCGGTAATCTGCTTCACATAGCCAGCTTGAATCAGCCTATTCATTTCTCCCTTATAAGCAGCTGCTTTCTCCGGCTGATCTCGGAGTCTCCTTTCTGTGTTACGGAGATTGGCTAGTACAGACTCTTGGGGAGCTATCAGCTTAGGAGCTTCCGCTGGGCGTAAGAGTGGGGTGGCATAACGTTGCACATCATTAACCAGTAATCTGCGAGTTTTAGTATCTAGAATCTTGATGGACTCTTGGTCTTGTCTAGACCGAATTACAACCTTCTCGCTGCGGTAAGGTAATGAGTCCAATTGCCACAGTCTTTCCACATCTCTATAAAGCGTGTCCTGTGTTGCTGAGGCAGTGAAGAAATAGCTCTGAGTCCTGGTGGTACCTTGATTTGGGAGGCCTTCTGGGCCTTGAAGAGCCCAGCCCAGCTTCGTTCGGACCGCAACTGGTCCCATCTGATTGCTGGCTTGAACTGTCTTCTCTGCTGTGATCAGAGTGCTATTATCTGAGCCAATCAACAACAAGGGTTGCACATTCTTGAATGGCTGCAGCGGAAGATTCCTTAAGTGCTCATATTTGCGTTGGAGAGCTTTTATAGGGTAACTCTGCTCCACCAGATCTAAACCAGCAGCAGTAAATGCATTGTGAATTTTATATCTAGTTCCAGAATTGAGCATGGAGGACACATCAAAGGCAACAATCGAACCAGTAAGGAATGTAACATCAGGTCGAATAGTGCGTAAGGCTAAGGTTTCTTCCTTACCCTCCAGCTGCAGCTTCTGAGCTGCTGTGGGCAGCAGCATGGTTCGTTCTGCACCATCATCTAGTATAGCGAATGTCTCAATGGTCCTGTCCTCGTTATGCAGCAGCACTGGCACCACTTTCAGCAAGACTCGACCTGAGGAATTAGAGGGGGTGAGATATATCCTACTACTCAGTGCAGTCGTCTGCTTAGCTTTGGATCGTTTCTCTGCAGCTCCATGGAGCACTTGAAGGTGTATCTCTCCACACATACCGCATGGTTTTCTTAGATTACAGCTTTCTGGGGAATGAGAACGACCACACTTCCAACATCGTTTGCCATCTACTATCCACTGCATGAGGTTATCTGTTGACTGCTCCTTAATATCTGAGCACTGTGTTATGTAGTGATCTCTACTGTGGCAGAACAGACAATGCACTTTGGATTTTCTCCACTGAGGGGCCTGAGACTCTAGCTTAGGAGCTCTATTGCTTTGGGACTCTACCCCATGGTAGACTAAAGTACTCTGACCTCTAGGTCGCGATGAAGTTCTCCCGTGTGGTTGGGGGACAAACTTTTCCTTCTGATAGCGTTCAACTAGCTTATTGGACAGGCGCTGCTGCTGAGCTTTACTTTGAAGCCAACCAGAGAAATCTCTGAGGTTATATGGGTTAAGACTGGAGACATTCAGCTTGCCTTGTATCTGCAAATATTCAATGAAGTTGTCTCTGAGATACTTAGGGAGTTTGCTAAGGAGCCTGTCTACGTGGGAACAGCAGCTGAGTTCAATACCTCTGGATCCTTCCAGAGATAACAACATACTCACAAGAAGGTGAACTCTCAGGGCAAATGACTGGAAGCTACTAGCATCACCGACTTTAACATCTGGAGCATTCAGAATAGCTGCGATTTCGCTCTGAGCTAACTGATGAGGCTGTCCATAATGTAGCTGAAGAGCTTGCATTGCTGATGTATAAGGGTGAGCTTCATGTCGGCATGATTGGCCGATCATCTGAGCCTCTGGGAGCTTGAGATGCTCAAGCAGCACGTGATACTTATATTTCTCTGATAGTTCAGGATGTGGATCTAGTAGATTGTCAAGTGCCAGTTTTAAATTGGCGAAATCTCTTTCATTGTCTGCAACGAAATCTGGAATTGAAGGCTTCGGTGCTCCATACAGGGGCATTGGAGCTGGGGGTGCTGCACGATAGTCAACAGGCTGTGGCCAGACATTTGGTTGCACTGCGTATGGTTGGTGATAAGCACTATGGTAATCAGGCTGTGCTGGATAGGCATAATGATCGCCTGGATGGGCTACAGAGGGCACTGTAACGGGATGATTTATGGCCCATTGCTGCTGGGGCAGTTGAGAAGCATCCTCCAGGCCTGAGGACCTTCTAAGGTTTGGGGGTGACTGATGTCCGTATTGTACAGGTGTACGTATTTGTTTCTGTGCTGCGTCTGAGTCAGCGGGCAGTCGTGGAGACATGAAATATGATGATGGCATAGAGTGAATGGAACTCACATTGTGTAATGGAAGCGTCTGCGATGCAGGTGGGGCTATGATAGTAGACTGGACTACATTAGGTGTATTAGGAGTTACTGGTGCTGATGAGATAGGAGGGAGGTCAGATCTCTTCGGTTCTGGGCTCATTAATGCAGGCTGAGATGCTAAATAAATAGATGGTTTCTTTAAGAAGTGTTCAGCAGTCGAGGAAATGTGAGAAACAGACTCGTGGGAATGTGCTCCCTTCTGTATGGCTGCGCCTGCACCTTGTGCTGTAAGGCTGTCGGCTTCCTCTTCACGTAGGAATGCATTAATTCGCTGCAACATATCCTGTCGACGCTGCTGCCTTTTCTCATAAAGAGACAATCTGCTTGTGAGCTGGGCGATCTCCTCTGATTCCTCCTGCTCTGCTGCGGAGATGTTCTCCATCAGTTCTCTTAATGAAAGTCCTTCCTTTGACTGAATTTGCTCTGATCCACTCATAGGAGTGAGCGTAGATGATGCCATTATATCTCCAGCTGCATTCACTGCAGAAGTGCTCGGTGGAAGACAACTAGGAAGATTAATATCCAAAATATAGTTTTCCAGATGCGCAGGAAGTGTGCGTGGTCTCACTGACCTCTGAGCTGGACTGGAAGAGTTTGCTTCAGATACTGACATGTCTGTAGTAGTTAGCCTCCGGCTCGAAGGACCATGTTACAATTAGGGATTAATTACTGGACCGATGTTTGCTAACCGCCACAGGGTTCCGATCAGAGAACTTGGAGTCAGTAGTGGATGATATATGAAGCTTTAATGATTGCTCAGATTGACATATGCAAGGTTTCTGAGAACAACAAAGAATAAAATAATTACAAATTAAATCACTTGAATGTTCTTATACCGAATAACAAGTAAACTGAAATATATCTCAGTATACAGAAGTATCAAATGTAGACATATTACTTTGGTAATACAAATTATAATAATCGTCATTTTACACTTTAAAGGATCAGCGTCTCATGTTACAGAGCGCAATCACGTGCAATAAACAGATCGCGATAGTAAACAGATCGTGAATAAGAACAGATTTAAACTGCTAAACAGTGTTTGCTGTTGATTTCAATTATAACATAACAGTATAAAAGAGCAAGTAACAATAAACTTACTTTGTCTGTCACTCATACAATGTCACAATAATGCGAGCAATCGAGCGAACTTTCAAGATGAAATGGCTGATGCAACACTAAAGCACGATGCCCGGGATCAGTTCACTAAATGTCTATATGTGGTAGAGCGGTGCCACCTTGTGGTGTACTGCGTGTACATACTCTTTGACAGGCATACATGGAGAATTCTTAACACTCCGGGTGCTCCGGTTTCCCCCACAGTCCAAAGACATGCAGTACAGGTGAATTGGGTAAGCTAAATTGTCTATAGTGTATGAGTGTGAATGTGTGTGTGGAAGTTCCCAGAGATGGGTTGCGGCTGGAAGGGCATCCGCTGCGTAAAAAATCGTGCTGGATAAGTTGGCGGTTCATTCCGCTGTGGCGACCCCGCAAGGGACAAAGCCGACAAGAAAATGAATGAATGAATGAATGAATGTTTTAGAATGTCTCCAAAGTCTTGTGTGAGAGACTGCATGAGAAATAGACATTGCAGATATAGGATAATTGCACTCAAATGTATTTTGGTTCAGCTCTCAAATGAGTAGCCTATAGGTTACCTAAAAATGTTGCGCGTGCTTTACACTATTATTTGCACAACCACTGATCCTATTGTATTTTATTTAAGTCTGAGCATGTGAGGGGAGCTGAGCGGTGTGACACTCTGCTAAGCATTCGCTCAGTCGCTAACCGCCCTATAAGCAAGCGCTCTGTTAACATTCCGCTCACTCTCGCCGGTAAACCAATACTGCTCAGATCCCGATCCGACGTAACATTTCTCTAGTAGGCTAACCCTAATTTATTTGTAACAAAAAAATCTAAAATAACTGTCTAAAATTAAAGCACGTCTCTTTTTTAAAGCGGCATTCTTTCTTGTGCTTTTTTCTTTCAGGACAGTTTTTTAATATTTTAATAGGCCTAAGTGATCGACTGTGTATTTTATAGCATATTTATTTAGGCAGCTGTGTGTGTTATCTTATACTAGTTTAACTGACAGTCTATTTTAAACTATGGGGCTCTGAACATAATTCCAATTACAAATTCGCTTTCATGACCATGTCTTATTAATGCATATCCTTGTTTTAATTAATGTTGTACTTTAATAATTAATTATGAAATCGAATAATTCGTTCCTCGATTAGTCCTAAATCTATGAAACTAACAAAATAATCAACTTACAAATTAATTCATGGTATTTAAGCCAGAACAAAGAACACATATGATATTCAAATCGAATAGATTCTAAAATGAATTTTTAATTGAAGTCATAACATGTAGCTTAAAGAGAACTATTCTAAATTCGTGCCTGTGATTTTGTCTGCATGTCATCAGGGCTCAGCATAGCCTAACAGACACGCGGAGTGTGTGGGCTGGGGAAGGCTATGGAAAAATCATACAGCATGTACAACCAACAAACCAACGTTTTTTTCCATTTGGAAAATTACAGTTATTAATAATAGTTCTTATAAAAGATCAATTTTTAAAATAATCTACAAACAAATCCAATGATTTACTTAATTATCGCATGATAACGCAGCACCAAACTGAGGCGTTAATTTTACAAACTATTAAACATCTATGCAAATTAACGCAGTACTATATGTAAAAAACAAAATTATTATAGAGGTGGAAAGTAACGAATTACATTTACTCACGTTACTTAAGTATTTTTTTTTGAGAATTTTTACTTTTTAGAGTAATGTTTAAAATCTGTAATTTTACTTTTACTTAAGTATGATTTGCCTAAAGTATTGTACTTCGCTACATTTTAAATCATATGCGTTACTGAGTAAAAAATAAATATATAAAGAAATACAACGAAAAAAGAAAAGGGAAATCGCGCCCGGAAGCCACGTCACTGCAGCAGCAGCGTGAGAAAAATCAGCTATTTATAAATTTGTCTATTTACTGTTGCTGGAGTTGGATTTATCGCCGGAGTTTAGGAGGCTTATCAGCAAAATGCCTGTCAACCCCAGCAATGACAAGGTAAGCTACTGTATATGACTCATTATTAATTTTACACTTCACTGCACTTGATCCGCGATATAAAGATCCTTACTATGCGGAAATAACGCAGCGCGCACATGATATGATCCAGACCGTGATGATGCGGAGACTTTTTTTCTCATCGCAGGCGCAATGAGAGCTGAAGCGACGCGTACGCAGCGCATAGCGCAGTTTGCCTACCGAGTCCATCAGCAGCGCGCACCTTATTTCTGTCTGTTCTAGTTACCCATCTATCTTTCCATTTTTCTTTTCATCAGCACCAGGGCCCGCGGTAACTTTATCACATGCTGCTTAGTGTTTCCTTAACCTGCAACTCTTTATTTTACAAATGATATATATCATGAAGAATTGTGTGCTTCTCAAGCTTTATGAGAAGTGTCATTCAAGTCTTTTCAGGTGCACTTAGAGGAGAATCGCCTGTTATATGAAATCATGGCATTTAGTTTTCGATTGTCAGAATGATGTAGGCCTTTGTAATAATATTTATACAATATAGTTATAATGGCATGTTTACATAATCAAACTAGTGTGCAACTTAAGCAAAACCAATACTAAAACCATTTAAAATTTGTTTGTCTTTGTAGTTTGGGCCAAAACAAATGTTTGTTGCATTTTTAAAAGTTTAAGATCATTTGATCGACTATATA
>CAIGQS010000074.1:0-32500 GCA_903798195.1 Danio kyathit
ATATTTTTTTATATGGTAAGAATAAAGACAAAAAAAAAAAAAAAAAAAAATACTAAATATACTGATGTTTTTTTTTTCATTTTGCCCACTCTACAATTCACACATTATTGTCTGGCTAGTTTCTGTCCTATATAAAGGCTAAAAAGGCAATAATGGTCCAACATTCCTGACATTTATCACCAATAAAGCCCAGAATTTGGGCATCAGTATATTGTAAACTGATAGGTTCATATATTCCTTTCCAGTTATCAAAGACATGATTTGTCACTTAATTTTAGTTTGTAGCTATTAACCACACGGGTCTCCACTTTTGCCATGGCATCTTTTTTTTTGTTTTAACAAACTCTTCCCTCAGGTTTTCCAAACTTTTCCAAACACTTTCCTCCTTTTCCACGGCTGTTGCAATTTCTAGCCAATAATTATTGGTCATCTGGTTATCTCTATGATGACCACGCATGGACGGATCATAAAGATATCTCTACAGTCATACCTGTTTCAGACAAAATCTCTTCAAAATGTTTAATTAATTAATTCATTCATTCATTCATTTTCTTTTCGGCTTTGTCCCTTTATTAATCTGGGGTCGCCACAGTGGAAAGAACCGCCAACATATCCAGCAAATGTTTTATGCAGCGGATGCTCTTCCAGCTGCAACCCATCTCTGGGAAACATCCACACACACTCATTCACACTAATACACGACGGACAATTTAGCCTACCCAATTCACCTGTACCATGCAAACTCCACACAGAAACGGCAACTGACCCAGCCGAGACTCGAACCAGCGACCTTCTTGCTGTGAGGTGACAGCACTACCTACTGTGCCACTGCGTCGCCAAAGTGTTTCATATTCAACAACAAAATCAAACGCTGCGCCGTGCGAACTGTTCACTCAAAATCTGTTCAAGCTGGATTTATACTTTCGCCTGGCACTGCATCGTGCACCTACGCTGACTGCGCGCGCCCCTTTGCGAAACGGACGAGGATTTTATACTTGCCGTGTTCATCGTTGTGATATTCTTTAAAATGACAGGGGACGGTCAAAAGTAACTGACCGTAAAATCATCATGGGAGAGTGCAATGTGCATGGGATGCACACTTCAGAATCTCGCTGGAAGTAGTAAGTCATCCGGGTACTTCTCGCATACTGATTTTCGAATTCTATGAATTCGGACATACTACTTGGCTCGCATACTGATTTAGCGTACTGTATAGTATGGAAGTATGCGGTTTCGGACGCAGCCCAGGCTTCACTCTGCTAGCCGAAATCATGTCTCGCGCACCAAAAGCGAACCTCCGCAAACACAACGATGACGTCACATTCGCCGCGCGCACTGGACCCAATAACAGAAAGCTGATTGGCTATTGCATGCTGGTCTCATTTGTAGTTGTAATACCGCAAATTAATTACATTAGGACTAGTGAAGTAAAGGACTACAACACCACGAAAACCAAGTACCAGCAACAAAAAAGAATTTAAATGAGCATTAGATGTAGCGTTACATGGACATCGGAAAAATAAGACCTGTGCAAAAATATTTAAGACCTAGAACAGCGAATTTAAGATTTTTTAAGGCCTTAAATTTCGATTTTTAAATTTGAGACTTTTTAGGACTTTTAAGACCCTGCGGAAACCCTGGAGTGGGCCAAAAACCTCCACAGTGCTGTAACATACTCATTGCAAGTTATTAACTAAAAAATTTTTTTGCAGTTGTTGCTGCTAAGGGTGGCCCAACCAGTTAATACGTTTACACACTTTTTCACACAGGGCTATGTAATTTTGTATTTTGTTTTTCCCTAATAATAAAAACCTTTTTTTTTTAAATTCTGCATGACGTGTTTACTTGTGTTATCTTTGACTAATATTTAAATTAGTTTTATGATTTGAAGCATTAAAATGTGACAAACATGCAAAAAATTAGAAATCAGAAATCAAGCAAACACTTTTCACATCACTGTATAATAGTATATTTAAAATACAAACTTTTCTTTAAGGTAGTGTGGACCGAGCACTAATTTGACTGTTTCTGTGCTTTATCCGGTTCACATTGAGTGCAATAAATCAAACTTAATTGTTACACGATTTATCAGTCAAATACTATAATTCATGTTAAAGTTAAAAGTTCCCATATTACTTGAGAATAATATATTTAATTTAATAGTAGTATTTTGTATAGTTGCATGTAAAACACAGGTTTCAATACCAAATCACATTTGATTATTTCTTGCTTCAGAAAAATAAGAAAAAAAAACTAAATACGTATTAATGCGCTAAATACGTTAAAGACATTTAACTAAAATTATCATCTCTGACTGTGTGTAAGTGCATATAATACAAATAAGTATATAAATAAATATTAAGATGATCTGAATGAAAAATTAGAGTAATAAAAAGTGAGCAAAACCATTTTACAGAGTCTTTTTTTTTATTGATGTGATGTCAATGTCTCTGTAAGTGTACATGACCCTCATACTTACAGTAGCTTGTGTGCAGAGACTTGATATTGGTTGTAAACTGCAGCTGGCTCGCAGACAGCAGAAATACAAACCCTTGGCAAAACTCAAGTGTGAAAAACTATCAAATTGTTGGCCATGACAGGAATAGCTGTAGAGATTAGGCTCTGGCTGCAATGAGACAATAGGCTCATTTAGCCCTGAAGAAACAGTGAGAACTTGTTTGTGAATGTGTGACCATGCTTATTAGGGCTTCATCAGGAGGAAGAGAAAGAATAAAATGAATGAAGGAATAAATAAATAAAATAAAATAAAATAAAGGCGACGCAGTGGCGCAGTAGGTAGTGCTGTCGCCTCACAGCAAGAAGGTCGCTGGTTCAGGTCTCGGCTGGGTCAGTTGTCGTTTCTGTGTGTAGTTTGCATGTTCTCCCTGCGTTCGCGTGGGTTTCCTCCAGGTGCTCCGGTTTCCCCCACAGTCCAAAGACATGCGGTACAGGTGAATTGGGTAGGCTAAATTGTCCGTAGTGTATGAGTGTGAATGAGTGTGTATGGTTGTTTTCCAGAGATAGGTTGCGGCTGGAAGGGCATCCGCTGCGTAAAACATGTGCTGGATAAGTTGGCGGTTCATTCCTCTGTGGAGACCCCGGAATAATAAAGGGACTAAGCTGAAAAGAAAATGAAAGAATGAAAATAAAATAAAATAAAATAAAATAAAATAAAATAAAATAAAATAAAATAAAATAAAATAAAATAAAATAAGGCATCACGGTGGCACAGTGGATAGCACGATCGCCTCACAGCAAGAAAGTTGCTGGTTCAAGCCTTGGCTTGGTCAGTTGGCATTTATGTATGGAGTTTGCATGTTCTCCCCGTGTTTGCGTGGGTTTCCTCCAAGTGCTCTGGTTTCTCCCACAGTCCAAAGACATGCGCTATAGGTGAACTGAATAAGCTAAATTGGCCGTTGTGTATGTGTGTGTGAAAGAGTGTGTATGGGTGATTAATAAAAGGACTAAGCCAAAAATAAAATAAATGAATGAAAGAATTAATGAATTAAAAATAAAATAAAATAAAATACTTATAAAATTTCATAGTGATGCCCAGGTGGCACCTCCTGACACTATGCATGGGATTTATATGGAAATCTATGTCAAACACTCCTGGCCAAATCTAATTCTGAATATAGAACCCTAAATGTTGCATAAACTATGAAATGTACTTTTCAGCTTTAAAAATTCTCTAACTAAAATTAAGAAGAACTTTACAATTAAATATAAATGCTAAGCAAACTAACAATCCTCATTGCTAAGGACTAAAAAGTTAAAAGTGATTTTAGTAGTAAACATGATAGTTTACTCAAAAACTAAATGCAATAATGTATTCACTCTTATGATATTCCAAAGATGCATGACTTCATTCCTTCTGTGGTAATTAAAATATTTTGAGAAATGTATTAGCCTAGTGTTTTTGACTACATACACTGTTAAAAATAAACATTCGTTATTGGCATTAATGGTTGCACAGCAAACATGCACGGAACCCTTCCATTTCACTAAAAAAGCTTAACATACGGAAAGTAAAAGCTTCCTCACAAAAAAAGTTCTCTGGATTCTAAAATTATCTTTACAAAAAATGGTTTCCTAAAGAATTGTTGACTGAATTTTTTTTAAATCTACTAAATTGTTTAAATTACTAAAATGATCTTATTCTAGTCTGTTTTCAAAGAAACGCAGTGCACAGAAGATTTAGATTGACTCTTTAAACTGAAGTCACACACAGATGAAAGCAGCACACATTTAACCACAGCAAAACATTTCAAGTTTATTGCCTATAACAATTCAATTTTATTGCATTAAAATCTTTTAGTTCAGTTGACTAAATGTTTTGTAAATGTGTATGTGACAGTTTTATTTATGGAGAAAAAAAAAAAAAACACTGCAGTGTTTGAGTGTTTTGTTTTTGTTGGATATAATCAGTTACTGAAATATAGCTATGATGCTGATGGTCAGTTCTTGTCACATGACTCGAGGTGCACTCATGGCATTCTAAAAATTAAGATGTTTTCAACTGGGACACGAGCGTAATATGCTTCCAATATGCATGCCTCCATTGGAAATAATGAACTTGCGCACAGAAAAGAGACACGATATGTGAACCCCCCATCATTAATGATCTCCAGCAGTCTTTTCTTGCACAGACATGCTGGATTCACCTGATTTGTTGACAAATGGGTTGCAGATCCACTCCTTGGCAGTTCGTGGGTTCTTCATTGGGCCTTTTTCTTTTCGCAAAGAAACTTTGCAGAGACAACTGTTTCTTACTCATTTTGCTAGCTTGTGGGTTAGTCCTCAAGGGACAGAGATGTAACCGAGAGAATATGGTCATTTTTCAGAATAAAAAAAAAATAAAAATAAAATAAAGATTGTTCAGACTCAGATAATAAATAAAACGGAAATCAATAATGATTTCATGCTTGTCCCAATTGATCCATGGACCGGTACCAGTCCGCAGCCTGGAGGGTTTGGGACCACAGCATTGTTACGCCAAGAATAAAATGATCTTTTCTAGGGCATCGAGTTTGCATACATTTTTTTTTTAAGTTCATTGAACCTGTAGGGGCTTACACTGTGAGTAAACTACCCCTTTAAATAGCATGTATCTAAGTCATCATTCATCATGAGTAGGTGTGTCTCAAATGCTGTAATATCTGTTGTTAATTACATATTTGGTGATTTGACAAGAGTGTGACAGAAGTATGAGTGTTTGAACAGCGAAGACGAGACTTCAAACAAAAGAACAGGAAACAAACTCAGTAAAAACAAGCCTAAACTTGGCCAGCAGCACAACAAGCTGAGAATCACACATCTGAGGCAAACTAATCGAATAAATGGACAGACCTTCCAAATGTGAAATAATTCATCACGATGATGAATGTTAAGAGTGAGAGGTGACAGAGGTCTGAGTGAATACGCCTTTAGAAAATATTATTAAAATCCTCTTAAACACACAGAGACTCAGACTTTTCCCATAAGTCTAATGAGGGCAGTCACAGACGACCCCATTCTTATCCCACCCTAAATGAAGCTTTTTACTATAGTCTGAGGAGGGGGAAACGGTGTCATAGTCTAGACATCACACACTCACACACACACATACACACTCACGCACATACACACACAGAAGATACCATTTTGGTATCCAGACATTTGTGGAAGCGCTCTTTGTGACTGATGAACTTTCACCATGTCAGTTTTTTTTGGGAAAAAACTGAAATACAAAGAGATCACAGTTATAAATAACCATCACATAGTTCACACTCAACATTCTGATAGGAGGAGTTACTTTTAAAGCCTTTACACTGTAAAAACGCTGGGTTCCACACAATCGATTTGCGTGGGGACAACATAAAGAAATTAAGTTTACTTACTTTTTAAATTACTTTAATAATTTAGTTTACTTAATAATTTACTTATTAGTTTTTACAAATGTAAGTGGATTGAACATAAAACAATTAAGTTGTCCCAAAAAACCTCAAGAATTGTGTTGATTCAGGTCATTTTAAATACGTAGTTTGAACAAACATCAAACGTAATTTTTTGAGTCCATGATGCTTGGCAAGTGTCAGAAGCCTACGCTACTGAGCTAATGAAACATTTTTATTGTAATTTTACCTTAAATATACTTGGTTCAGTTTACTTTAATCTATTTTGTAGCTTATTGCTTTAATACTGGCAATAAATATGTAATAATCTTAATACCATACAGGTTAGATTCGAGTTACATGAGAAAGAGTTACATATCTATCTATATATCTATCTATCTATCTATCTATCTATCTATCTATCTATCTATCTATCTATCTGTCTATCTGTCTGTCTGTCTGTCTGTCTGTCTGTCTGTCTGTCTGTCTGTCTGTCTGTCTGTCTGTCTGTCTCTCTCTGTCTCTCTCTCTCTCTTCGTCCGTCCGTCCGTCCCTCTCTCTCTCTCTCTCTCTCTATCTATCTGTCTGTCTGTCTGTCTGTCTGTCTGTCTGTCGGTATGTCTATATGTCTATCTATCGGTCTGTCTGTCTGTCTGTCCGTCCGTCCGTCCGTCCGTCCGTCCGTCCGTCCGTCCGTCCGTCCGTCCGTCCGTCCGTCCGTCCGTCCGTCCGTCCGTCCGTCCATCTGTCCGTCCGTCCATCCATTCATCCGTCCGTCCATCTGTCCGTCCATCCATTCATCCATCCACCCGCCCGCTAACCCGATGGGATTTGCGAAAATCACTCCAACAGCAAAGACGAATGGACTAGAAGGTTCTGGAAAATGATTTGTCAGTTACAGACCTCAGACATTTTAGAGGGAATGTAGACATCATTTTAATGCATATTGGATATAGACTTAATTTTAGTGATTTGCATGTAGCTTATTTTGCTAATAAGAATAATAAATGCCTAAAACTATGCTAAAGAGACAGAATTGGTCATAAGTACAGTATGCCATACACTCTTAGGGGTTTTGCAGTGATTTCACCAATTTTTCTTTAGTGCACTATCCTTTAAAAGAAATGTTTTTCTCACATTTTTCCAGTATAAAGTACTTTTATAGGCATGGGCCGATATGAGTTTCTGACGGTATGATATCCTTGGATACAAATATCACAGTTTCAAGGTATCATGGTATTGTGGAGGGCTGCACAATATATTGTTTTTAGCATCGATATTGCAATGTGATCCTTCACAATAGTCACAATTACAGGATATGCAATATTGAGTTTGTATTATAATTCATCATTTGCATGTGTTTTTGATGCCTGTGTAATTACCTTAAAAGCATTCAGGTATAAGATATTGTACCATTTGTGACTTTACCAATGATTAATTTTATTGAATTATTTTTATTTTGATCATTCAGTTACTGTACTTGAATACTGTTAGATTTGGAAAACAATAAAACACTTTTGTTCAATTGTATCTTTTTCTTGATTGTATTTATAGATTATACTAACAACACATGCAAATACAGACATCCACTGCAAGAAGCACAGACCACAAGGAAAATGTGTCGGTGGACCCCAAAAAGTTAATAGATTGTTTATAAGGTTTTATGGAGATGCACTCCCACTGCAGAATCATCCCATTTGATCTAACATTATAAATTCTTTTTAACTATATAAAGTTATTTGGTGAAATTGTATTCATATTGCAATATATGTCACAAAAAAAAAATAAAAAATAATAATAAAAAATAAATAAAAATAAATAAATAAATAAATATATATACTGTATATATATATATATATATATATATATATATATATATATATATATATATATATGTATGTATGTATGTATGTATGTATGTATGTATGTATGTATGTATGTATGTATGTATGTATGTATGTATGTATGTATATATATAGCAATGCTAGATTTTTCCAATATTGTGCAGCCATAGTATTGTGATTACTGCTCTAAAATAAGTTCTTTTTAAAATGTCTGGGTAAATTTTTTCTATTGAACACTATATTTTTTTTAGGAAACATTTATAACATTTTGAAACAGTAAACTTGTCAGGCTAATTTAAATAAATAATTGACCTCTGCCATCTTCATTAGTTTCAAAAACACTGATTTCTTTACAAAACATAAAAAAACAAAAAAAAACTTAACATATACTGTAGGAACGGTATAACAGACAATTTAAGAGGTTTTAAAACCTTGACTTTTCCAAACCGCGGTAAACCTTGAAACCAATTATTGTCCCATGCCTATACTTATAATTTGAATTAAAAGGTACTTTAGATGTTAAAGGTTCTTCATGGAACCATCGATACTAATAAATAACCTTTCATAGTATATGAAAACCATATTGATAAATGTAGTGTGTTTAAGAAACACTTGACGATGATGAGTGACACCGTGGCCTGTGAATCACAACAAACAAAACATTAAGCCCCTGATGCTCGGACACACACAACACACATACACAAAAACACACACACAGAGTGACGTTCAGTGGTTGCCACCCCAGACACAATGGACCTGCTGTGTTGACAACTCAACTGCGAAAGAGCTTAACCTCCGCTCCTGAAGGTCAGCTCATTACCACTGCAACAGCCCACGTAAATGATAATGAGCCACAGTATCACAGCGATATGAAAATCACACACTCAGAGAAGTTTACTTCTGTGTTCACACTCAAACACACACAGCACTAATGCAAAAAATATGCATTTCAATAGGAGACAAACAAATATGACAAGGTTTGCGATGTGTGAGAGAGCCTGGAGGAGACGCCGCTTGAGTTTTAGAGGAGCGAGATGTTTTGTTTTGTGTAATTGGCTTGAGGAGGAGGAGGGATGTCAGCAGGTGGAGGGCCATTGTTCTCTTTGATGGGATTATTTGCACTTCTCACCACTGGAAGCCAGGTAACATCAGGAGGAGAAGCTCATGCTTATAATATACAGATTTAGCTCTCTCTCTCTCTCTCTCTCTCTCTCTCTCTCTCTCTCTCTCTCTCTCTCTCTCTCCCCCTCTAGTTCTGTCTCTCGTAATTGCTCCTGCTCTGTAATTAGAGCAAGGCTTGACGTCCCAACACACACTTGCTGAGTCCCCACTCAAATCGCTCAAGGAAAAAGTAAGTATCAGCACACAAAGAGCAATATCCTAATTTCGTACATTACTCACTCTTTTTTGTTATTAATCCTTCCCCTTTTTTCTAACTCTGGTTCAGTTTTCCATTTATTTTGTAGTGTATAATATACCTAATGACCAATACCAATTAGTGCAAGAGCAGGGTTTGATAAAAAGCAGTTGACTGTTGAAATACACATGAATAAATAAATTAAATGTTAAAATAACAACAACAACAACAACAACAACAATAATTCTATGATTATTATGAGAAATTTAAAGAGAGATTATTAACTAATAGTATAATAAATAATATAATTAACTAATATTATAATTATAATAATATTCATTCATTTTTTATTAGCTTAGTCATTATTTCAGAGGTCGCCAGAGCAGAATAAACAGCTAACTATTCCAGCATATGCTTTGCCCTTCCAGCTGCAACCCAGTATTTGGAAACACCTATACACATTCATTCACACACGCACTCCTACACTACGGACAATTTAGTTTATTCAACTCACCTATACCACATGTCTTTGAACTGTGGAGGAAACCGAAGCACCCAGAGGAAACCCATGTAAACAGAGGAGAACATGCAAACTCCACACAGAAATACTTCCTAGTCCAGTCGGGACTCAAACCAGCGACCTTCTTGCTGTGAGGTGACAGCGCTAACCACTGAGCCACCATATCAGCCCATAATAATAATAATAATAATAATAATAATAATAATAATAAATAATAATTGATTATTAAAGTTAAATATGTCAAGTGAGTTTGTCTCAATTAATCATAGTGATGAAAAAACTGAGATAAGTTAGTAAAGTTTACTAACTGTTGCTGTCCTTGTCCTTATTATTTTGGACTGACTGGAATGCCTGGATTTTGGATGCTGGAATAGACTCTCACATCTCATGACCCTACAAAAGAAGTTTATGCTAATACTATTACTATTATTTTATAATTATAAAATTTATAATAATAACAAAAACAACAACTATTATTATATTACTGCTAGTACTACTACTACTACTATTACTACTACTACTACTACTACTACTACTACTAATATAATAATAATAAACAGCATCAGTAATAATAAAAATAGTTGTTGTTAAACTGAATATTCTCGTGAAGTATATATTTTTTCCTTTGTTTATATTAATCTATAGTATTTTGTTTATTACCAGAGCAAAACAACAACAACAACCTCTGCTACTACTGCCACCACCACAACAATGGCGATTACTACGACTACTACTACTAATACTACTACGACTACGACAAATATTTTATAATTCTAAAATTTATAATAACAAAAACAACAACTACTATTATTTACTTTACTACTACTACTACTAATAATAATAATAATAAACAACATCAGTAATAATAAATACTGTATAGTTGTTGTTAAACTGATTATACACTTGAAGTATATATATTTTTTACTTTGAGTTTATTTTAATCTATTGTATTTTGTTATTACCAGAGCAAAACAACAACCTCTGCTATTACTGCCACTACCATGACGACTACTACAACCGATACGAATACTACTACTACAACTACTACTATTACCATTACTATGACTATTACTATTTATTTATTTTTATATCATCTCAAAGAAGAATTAATCAAAGAGTTGTAAAGGCCTAAATCAGACAGAGCCAGAAACAGAGATCATACCACTGGACATATCTGAGTGAGAGATCCCATATGGTGCAGGGTTGATCCAAAGTAATTCTGAAAGCTTAACCACTCTGTATCCTGATAAAGAGGTCAAGAACAAACATATCCAGCATATGTTTTCTTCTGTTTCTTTTTATGTCGCTTTTTCTCAATCTCTGATTCTGTCCTGAAAATTAACAATCCTGCAGAAGACTGCAAACAAATGTACTAACACGCGGCTCCAATTCCCATACATCAGAAGCTTTTTCATAGTCCATATGCATTCATGCCAGTTTTTTTCCTTCTCTTGTTAAGCTAATGTGTATTATAGCATACCAGGACTAATTAGTTTTGCTGGGTGATGGGTAAATTGTGAATGAACTTTCCATCGATTCGCACTGTTACATATTAGCTCTGCATAATCAATGGATAAAATGAGCCTGGTGCTCATTAAAGAGAAAATTACCACATGGATCAGTTCTAATAGCCCAGACTAAAGGTTAGAGCTGCGAAAAGCGTCGCTCCGCCGAGACGACACAGTTTGTGTGCGGTCACTATTGGCCTGTAATGGCTTTGAATGTACTGTAAAATATTCTGACCTCATGGTGAATCTCTGACGAAGAGTTGAATTCATTCTGCATATGTGGTCAAAAGACATTGCAGCGGTTTTCTGGCTTCAGGGTTTGGGTTTTGTCTACTGGGGCAGTCCAGTCGGCTGGTGTGATTCATCTGTGCCCACATCAGCCGTATCGAGTGCTGAATCGATGCTTCAGAAAACACAACGCCGCTCTGAGTGTTCAGCATCCTCTGGAGTCTGGCCTGCATCTCGGGCTGTTAAAGCTGATCAGATTAGCATTGTGTGAATATTGCTGCAAAACCAACTCGGTGTGTCAGCGATACTAGTAAATGTGATCGTTTTCGTGCAGACTGATGCACTCTTGCCCCGTGCAGATAAGTGGTTCTGCGGGTCACATAAACAAATGAGATAACGGTTCAATAAGAATTAGAAATAAAAATCAAGCAAACTAGGGAAAATGAAGGAAGGAAAGTGAGCGAGGCAAATTGAAGCGGCTACTCAGGAAAAAGCCAAATGTTTGCTTCTCTCAGCTCTCATTACAAATTAGAAGTATTTCAGGGATAAGAGAGAGAGAGAGAGAGAGAGAGAGAGGGAAGGCAGAAAACAGGACGAGGGCGATTTGCAAATGAATGCAGTAGTAGTTGTGGAAATATAATCGTGGCTCCCTTCTTGGTTGATAGGGATAAATGACATCTCCACTCATGGGAAGGGAAACAGACTCGCTCTCTCCTAACAGAATACACATTCACAACACTTCTCATCTGCATACCCAGGCAACTACGGTGAATTGTCAAATGAATGCATGAATAAATGGAAAAAAATGAACATTTATTGGGCTAAAGGTCAGGACAGGTAAGAATATCACTCGCAGTTTTCTGTTAGAAATTAAAAGTATATAAGTTTTACATTCAAAAAACTATGCTGTGGAAACTGTTCTGAAAAAAAGCTGTATTATGCACGCCACGCCAGTAGTTGGTGACAAAAAATTAAGCACTTTCATACTTGCATTCGACCACTGTCATTTTATTATGTCAAATACTTGTGCATATCCATTACTGTTTTAAGCTTAATATTTTAAAAATCATTTCAAAAGTTAGCATCAATTAATTGGTTGAAAATACTGTTGTGTAGACAGCACCTAAAACCCAATGTATATATCATATTTATGCATATATGTTAGCATATGTATGGTCAAATGTCTTACAATTTATACTCTTCTCAACAGCTAATCCATACATTTATCTTTTTAATTGTTTTTCAATTTTTTTATAGAACTGCGGATATCTTAAAAATCGAAGAATTGAATTATGAAAAGTGTGTTACTTTGTGAAACAAAGTAACAAAATTAAAAACAAACAAAAAATTGTAAGTAAATCTGTTGGCTGCATGTACATACTATACATATGGAATGTTAAATAAATCTGCTAACACTTTGTTTTACAGTCCTGTTTCACATCTACTTAATATGTACTTATCATTGTCAGTTTATAAAAAGAGTAATAACTGTATTGAATAACAACTGAGTTTAGGCACTATGCCTAAACCAATTCCTGAACCTAACCTTATGTGAATGTCTTCAGAAACATTTTGTTGTGCTGGTTGAAAGTCTCTTCACATTCCAAAAGCAATGATTAAAGTAAATGATCTAAATGTATTTATAGTATTTTTATATTCTGGGCATAAGACTAAAACATGTTCATCCAATTAAAAATTGTCAGGCCAATAATTCCCATAATTCTGAAAGCCCAAGTAGCCCAAATTATCTGTCAACAAATGTAGATTTGTACAACTGGGCACCTCTGTTCACGCTGATCTGCTGTTTGCGCGGTCACATGGACACGAGTGACAGTGGTAAAAACAAATGCTCATCAAAACTTTTTATAATCCTGAATCGATATTGGAGTTACTTTTGCATGCTGGAGGAAGGATGACACCATGCTGAAGTATTTCAGATAATGCTATGTTTTAAAACTCTTTTAGTCACGCAAAGCTGATGTAGATTGTGTTGTTACAAATGGGTTTTATGAACAGAAGTGTTGTTCAGCCTCTGAAATCTTCCGGCGAACAATTGATGTGACTATTTTTAGTTTCATAAGAGACCTTTTACAACATCGATAATGTAGATTTTATTTAATTTAACAACAAAACAGAAGTAAATAGCGCTAGCGCTAGCCTGCTTTACTGAGCTGAAGTTGGTTATATATTCACATCACATTGGTTTATTTTTGAACAATGACAACCTGTGATGCGCTCCCTATATTGTTTACCATGCTACTTTGAATTTTCGGTCTGAGATAGCATGTCAGTATGGCTTAGTAATAAGTTTAATTCCTGAACCCACCAGCCAAGCACTAAGCCTACAGTAGTGGCTTTAGGACTAAGCGTGTGAGAGAGTGAGACCAGCGATCCTTGCATGGAAGAAATACTGCACATTATGACAAGTTTTCCTTGCTACACAACTGAAAACCTGCTAGATATAATACATTTTCATTCAGAATTGTAGTATTATAAAGTACTATAAAGTTTTCTAATTGGCGAATGACATGATGGTGATCATGACATGATCTAGTCTCTGTCATCTTTAATGTGCGCGTTCATGATTTCAGGAGGCATGGCTTTGGACAGCAGGGAGGGATTGTATTTGAAAGATATTATGCTAACCGGTTAGCATTTAGGCAGATCACCTACTGCACATTTAACCAGTTTAGTTCCCTCAAATAACCCTGTATATTCTTAGGTAGACTGCAAGTACACATTAAATGCACATACTCTAAAGTGCTACAAACGGTGTGTAATATTCAGATGTAAATTGCATTTTGTATTTAACTGAAGTATACTTTGCATTTAAGTCAATAACAGCCATCATTTTCTCAACCTCACATTGCTTCAAGCCTTTCTGCCTGAAATAAGTTTTACAATTAAATGTACTGACAATTTTCATTGTCGGTGGACAACAACTAAGTATTTTTTCATTAAAAACTGTACATCATGGGCCAGTATTTTCATTTTAAGAATTTTTTACTTTTATTACATTCAAAAAATCTAATATTTTACTTTTTATTGTGCTACACTTCCTAAATATGACTGAGTAAAAATTATTTTGAAGGGGAAAAATCATAAGAGATAAATAAGAACTAGGTAATAGATAAGAGTACTTTTTTTTTTACTTAAGTACAATAACTTTAAGTACTTTTGAAAAATAAGATTTTATATTATTCAGGTATTTGTATTTTGGGTGAACTAACCCTTTAAGTGAAAAGTGTCAGAACAGAACTCATTTCGATCCTTCATATTACAAAGAGCAACAGAGGGAGGGTGAAAGAAGGCAGTGTGAGAAAGAAGTCAGGCTTTAAATATGATTTCAGACTGACACAAACACGCTGAGCGAGTGAAACCCATTAGGGCTGCATAATCTCCCTTTTCTGGGCTATAACAATGATTTGAGTGGAGGAATGCTTGGGTTTTGTGGGGCTGGGACATTGATTCAGCTCAGCATTCAAAGTAGTAAATCAAGTCCAACTTCCTATCCTGAGGCCTATTGGCGTAATTCAGCCTGTCTCTGCCATACTAGTCAGTTAGTTTAGAGAGAATACATTCAATACATTGAGCGATCCACTGACAAAGCATAATGAATTACACAGCTTTAAAGTCGCAAACACGCACACACACACACACATGCACAGAGGGACCCAGTTTTAGAGGGAAATTATAAAATCTCATTACTGTGAACCTCACAGGTTGTAAGCATTAACCTACTAGTTTTATGAGGCATTTATGGAACCAAATAAGATGTCCTTTTTTTATCAAATTCCATTAAAGCTGATTAAAAAAAATAACAAGTTACAGGAGATGACGCTGTAGTGGAATGCAAGCATTTTTTTGAAATGAGTGTTCTTTGAAAATGCTAACCAGTTATTGCTTTCCCCCTTCCTTGTCCCTCTCATAACACACACACACTCACTGCCTATTAATTACTCACTGGTGCAGTTTCTCTCCAGCTCTATAATTTCTGCAATACTTTAAACTACTGCACATTTCTTATTTAAGATTTTAAGGAACAAGTTTCTCACATCTATAGGATGAATAAGAGAAAGACTACAAACAGCTGGTCTAGTCTTTCAGTGCTTGTCCTATTGTAATCTGCATTAGTCCCATTGCAGAGGAGTTCAGTGGGTCAAACTCTTTAAGTGTCTGTAGGGAAAGATTCAGCTCTGAGCATGGCCACAGGTTACCAGCAACACACACACACACGCACACGCACACTCACACGCGCGCACCACTGCATATGCACACTATAATCCCCCATATGTACACGACATTTAGACAAAGTAATGATCCACACATTCATAATTGCTACATGGATGATGAAATACATATTGCTCAATATGAATCAAAGTTGAGCTTGGTTTAATGCTGTTATTCTGGGAATTATAAATGATCAATAGTGAATCATAAATTGATTATAATTGTTAATTATAAAAAAAAAAAAAAAAAAAAATTGAAAATAAATTTATTACCATAAATAATACATTTGCAAAATTAAACAAATTAACATAAATTATTATTTAGAAATCCAAAGAGTAATCAGAAATAAAATAATCTAAACATATAAATGCATTAATATAATAATACATCACAAAGCAATTCTATTGTGTGATAATCACTTATTTATTATTTTTATTACATTCAGTATATTTTGCTTAACAACAGCCTTTAAGCATTACTATAGTCACTGCAAAGTTTGGCTTTCAATTCCTTGCTTAAGTAAATGGTTCATTTCTAAACACAGCATTGATACAAAGTTATTACACTGTTATATTGTTGGTTCAAAACATCAACTTTGAATTTACACATTTACAAATATTTTGAGGACTGTGAAATGCATATTGTTCAATGCTCAATGTTTCTTTTGCTTTGTTAAAGGTGCTGTATGTAATTTTTTTGACTCTTCCAAAGCATAAAAATACTATAATCAGTTTGCAGATATTTAAGAAACAGTCTTGTTATCTAAAAAAATGCTAAAGTCAGATATTATGCTTTGAAAATGTGCATTACGTGCCGGAACATCTGTCT
The DNA here is from genome assembly GCA_903798195.1 of Danio kyathit. Classification (NCBI taxonomy): domain Eukaryota; kingdom Metazoa; phylum Chordata; class Actinopteri; order Cypriniformes; family Danionidae; genus Danio; species Danio kyathit. Next base: position 16,389 of record CAIGQS010000074.1, read on the forward strand.
TTGTTTTGGTCATTTAACCCGCCCAATGCCAGTTTAGCCAATTATACTTCAGCGCTCCGGGTTAGCGTCCATAAAGAAAGCATCTGCGACCAAAATGAGACCTCCGGTGGACAGTAGCAGACTCTGAAGTGAGATGCAGATTCAGAGTTCCACATCAGGTGGTTATTAATTACAAATAATTTAAATATTACAAAGGCAAACATTTTGAAGACGTGAAATAAATATTTATAAATTAAACTAATGAGGATGTCACTTCTTTGGAAACCCGACTATACTATGAAAAAAATAACCAATTTAAACACCTACAGTACAGTGCATACTATTAATAAAACGTGCATACAACAACAATAATTATAATGTTTGTTTGTTTTTATTTTTTTTTGTGGGGGGGGGGGGGTGGCTATCAGCATTCTTTAATTGCTATTGACTATTGAGCCTTTCGAATAGCATTAATGACAGTGAGACAATTTTAAAAAAAAAAAAAACTCAACTTCTGGTCAATTAACACATTTATAAATATTATAAAAATTACAAAAAAAGCATATTTATCAATAGAAACAGTTTATGTAGCTCAGGTTATTTCCGTAGATCTGAAATGAACATTCATATATTTGACTCTTCAACTACACCAATGAGCACAAGTACTTTACTGCAAATCCAACTGTAATCTGGAATAAGACCATTCCACATAAAAACCTGAGCCATATGTTGTGTGAGAGTGAGGATGAGTTCAATCAAACTTGAGCAGGCTCATAGGTTTATCTCGCAGAAACGCCTCATTCTCAAAAGAGGGTTTTACAAAGAGAGATAGACAGAGAGAGAGAGAGGATTGCTTTCCGCATGTCCTTCAAGGAATTACACTAACACACAATTGGCTTAAACAGGATTTTCACCACTAATCTACAGTTCTGTTGAAGCCTTTCTTTTGTTAAGTTTATGTTGTGATTTAAGCATGCTCTTTTTTCATGGTGATAGATTTAAAAATGTCCTTTTCATCATCCGGCACAACACAAACCCCCCTGACCTGAGCCATCTTCATGACTGATGCTCTGTGTAATATAACCAATGTCTGTGTGAGAGAAAGGATTTCACATGCCTTCAATAAATAAGAGGCAGCGTTCAGCAGGAGACTGGAAGGATAACACTTACGGCGAACACAAATTCTGCGAATGACAGAAAGCTCAACTTGGGCATTTGTCTTTCTGCCAGAGAGCAAATCCTGCAGATGCTGTGACGGGGCGACCAGTTCAAACTCTGTGCTCTTCACGTCAGACACACACTCATGCACATGCTCTGCACACTTTTATTTTATGTAAAAAAAAAAAAAAAAAACTCATTGAACTCTTGCTGTGAGGCGATTGTGCTACCCACTGCGCCACGGTGCTGCTGCTGAGATTGGTATGATTTTTTTAAATAGTTTGTTAGCCAACAAAGATCGCAAGTTGTCGTTGCGAACATGTTTCGGTGTTTCCCCAAATCCATCGTCCCAATGAATATTCACAAACAGTGTTGCAAGCTTGTGTGATTGCAACTTCACGTCTAGAGCTGTAGTTAGAAGCAGAGGTCCTGACTGTGTTTTATTCTGAGTTAGCCCCCCTACACCCTATTCCTGTCAAACTACACTATATTTACTGGATGTCTCTGAAAATAAAGTTGTTTAAATTTTATGTAATTTGTTTTCAAATTTTTTTTTTGTTTAGTGCAGTTTTTAATGATCTTCAGATGAGCTCTCTTAATAGTGTACTCTCAAAACATTGTTATTTTGAATGCAGCCATGTAGGGGTGTAAAGGTACAGAACGCCTAATTCAAAAAACAGGCTCAGGTCAGGGCAGGCGGCAAACAGTAATCCAAGAAAGAGTCCAAAATACAAGAAACTTGACAAAGGCATGAACAGGATACTGCACACTATACATATATACACAACCTGAATGATGTGAATGTGGTCCTTATATAGGGGAATTACCAACCTACGTCACACATGACATCACACAGGTTCAACCGTACATACCGGTTGCAAAAAAAAAAAAAAACCCGGTTGCAATAGCAAACATGTCGTGTTGTGCGATAGGACACCAAAATCGAAAGTCCAAAAATAGAAAACTTAAATTTTACCGTACACCACACTGCTTTTAACGCCAACCGCAGACGTCTTTGGCTAACAGCCATCATAAGGGCTGAATGGAGTGAGGACCTAACTAAAAATACTCAACTCTGCTGTTCTCATGTTATATCAGTTAAGTTCATGCTATGCTAAAGCATACACATTACTTGTTTTGATTGCAGCAATTTCAGCAAAAACAGTTAAATATGGTTAATTAAACTGCAGACACTGAATGCTTAGATGTCTTAGGCTAGGCAGAACCTCGGTTTTTAGCACTACATAGTTTTGAATCTGGTATTCATGGAACATTATTTCTTGCACATGACCACACAGAACACAATTGTTGGCATCTAAAGACTTGTAGGCCTTTAACTTCTCTCCTGTAAAATCACTTGGAGTTTCAATGAGATAGTTGTATATTTCAGGCTGGATGCTTGGCCGTTTCATCTTATCTAATATCCATTGGGAGAGAGTTATCGCAAATGGACCTGTCAGACAAACACCCGCTCACTTTAACGTTAATTTTGCCAAATAAATGTTCAGATGTCATTCCTTCGCTGTAAATGCTAGAGCTCCCGTTTTGTTTTTTTCTGCAACCTCATATGCGTGCATCCACAAAGTATTATGGGGATTGTAGTTCTGGTGAAGTGTACATTGCCCTTTAGTGAGTCCTGAGGGCACTTGATAACCGTAAAAACACAATGAGAAACATACAGACAACACATCATCTCTCAAATGTTCAAAGTGTCAATCTGTGGACATTTTTTGCTATTTCTGCTGAGAATTTGTAAATATGAATGTGATTTATTTTATTAAGATTTTATTTAGATTTTATTTAAAAACTTAATATATGACAAAAAAAATAATACCTTTTTAATTTTTATTGTATGTTTACAATCAAATAATTAGATCCATTTTTTGGTAAACAAAGCAAGTCTCTAATAATATCTCTACTAAAAGATAAAATTACTTTTACAAACTGTATTGTAAATAAATCATATAAACATTTTCATGTTAGTCAATAACTGTTTACTGATATTAATTTAAAAACTGAATAAATATACATTTACACACAACTAAATTGTGTAGAATGAATTCTGCAGATTTCTGCGTGCGCAGATTCCATGTACGCCAACCATAACCTGAATAATCATCCAGTCAGGCACAATTATTGGACAAATCTGAGTATGTTCATTCAGAAGCAAAATTAATTTGCCTGTCATAACACTCATTCATACTTTAAGATGAAGCACTTCTCAAATCTTCAAACTAGAGTTCTTTTGAGCCTTGAGGTAAATTTTTTTTTAACAACAAACAAATTTAGTTTAAACAGATAGCGACATACATTGTTGGCTTCTTTTCCCACATGCACTTGAGGGCTTTCAAAACCAGGGTAATAATGATGGCATGAATGACATATGGCACACGTCACTTTGTCTTTCATGTGAAAACATCCCAAACTTTCCCAAAAATTCAAACATGCACAGAGCCAGTTCAGAGAGTAGTTAAAGGAATGGGAAAAACACAAAATTAAATTAAAAAATTTAACTAATTGAACTATGGAGGTCGTACCAAACGGTTCAATATAATATTGAATATTGTGGCATCTCTACAGCAGTGGTTCGTGAGGAAACTAAGCGACTTTTATGATTTACAAGTGGAAATTTCAAACATTTCAAATAAAATTTAAAATATACACGAATGGTTTTAACTTAAAATGTATTTGCATATTACATATATGCAACATTCTGCAGTGGTTTGGGTCTTTCTAAATTGTAAAAGTAATTTATTAAAATAAAAGAATAAAAAATAAATTTTTGTGTAAAAAAAAATATGAAACCAAATGTAATTAGCACCAACAATAACTGATCATAATAGAACACCAAATCACTTTATAATAATTTCTGAAGGAACATATGTCCAAGGAGGCTGGCATAATTTTCTGAATCAGTATGTTGTAATCTATTTATTTCAAATTGCAAAAATCTTTTTTGCAAATGAAGATTATGAACTGTATTTTTAATAAAATAAATGCAGGCATTTTGAGCTAAATTTTCTTGTTTTAAAAACATAAAAAACCTTACTATGCCTAGAATTGTGACTGATATTGTGATTATTCTCATACTATATGTCATATGTCCCTGATTATGCTTTTACAGATTTATGATTCCTGAGCACACTGATAAACCAACCCACACTAAACACAAACAATCAATAATGGCACCGTTATACAACAGCAACAATAGGACAATGTTGCCATTATACAGATATTTATACCCAGTCCACAATGCTGATTTCACTCCTCATTTATAGGGGCTTCCTCATAAATCCACTGCAGGCTAATGTGGCTGCTAATGCACAGTAAACGACCAAACGCCTTATCGATCAGCTCCACTGAGGGCTTTTTTAACACCTTTAAAAGTTAGAATGACACAAAAAAATATTCAAGGAGAAACATGCACTTACGAAGTCTGAAGACAAAGGAGACAAGCTCTCAACAGTACTGTAATTTTCTGACATTCAGAATGTTGTAAAATTGTACTTTAATGCTGGGGCACAATGGAGTGTGTGTGCATAAAAAAGTAACATTACAAAAATAATATATAATTATATTAATAAAATAAAAGAGACAAATGTTTTAAAATTTTTATGAAATAAAGTAATACAATTCTAAAATATTTATTATTTGAAAAGAAAATCAAGATTTAAATAAATTATATAAAAATAATTGATATCTATGAAATTAATTTACATAAATACAAATTATATTAAAATAAATATTAAAAACATTTTAAAAGTCAGTTAATAAAGTTAAAGTCAAGTTAATAAATGTAAATAAATAAACAAAAAATTTTGTATAACAATAGAAATGTAGTGTAAATTGATAACATTTTGTATTTTTAATAACACTTTAGAAAATTTATAACACTCACTCAAAAACACAAATTAAATTAAATCAAACTAAATATGCAGCAACAGATCTTCAATATTTATTATATGTCATATTTATGTGTCATACTTTATATATAATTTAAATATATTTGATCATCTTTAAATGGCAGTGTTATATAAGCTGTATTATAATGTATAAATTCATATTTATTCATAAATTCATGTTTAGTTTCAGTTTCAGGAAATATGCTATACATATATTTCATCATGCTATTAAAATAGCTATAACATAATACAGTAATTACAATATTAGAGTTTTTTTACTCCATAGAATTGTATGTAAATGTCCCACATACAGTGCTCAGCATATATAAGTACACCCCTCACAAAATATCTTTTAAATTCATATTTTTAATAGGAAGCTATACAATAATATATTTGTGCATATACATTAGTCAGTACTGAAGCCAAATCTGGAGCTTAACTAACAAAATAACTTATGATAACGCTCCAAAAACTAGTACACAAAAATGTATATGTTATAAAAAAATATTAAATACATACAAGGAAATTGTTTTTTAAATGTTGAAGTTTTGCCGTATGTATTTTTTTTTCTTTGCAATATTTTGTTTGAATTTAATTGTATTATCTTTCAATTTCTAAATATGTTTGGTGACTAAAATATTATTTTAATAATATCTGTTTAATAAATCTGTTTTGTTTAAATGCACCAAAATATTGCCTATATTCACTGAGAAATTGATAAAAATATTCATTTTCAAAATGGGGTGTACCTAATTATGCTGAGCACTGTATTGATGAGAACCAAACTATCCATATTCATAAAATGAAGCTAACACAACAAAGCACTTGACAGAAATGGAGCAAACATTGCATAAAACAGAAACTTTTTTATTCAAGTCTTGTCTGAGTGTTTGATGACAATCTATTTAGACCAGCATTTTACTTCTTTTTCTTTTTTCCACATTTCTTTTTTTCATCGCACCATTTCCCCCCGAGTTCATTCCCATATATTATGTCGTTTTTTTAAATAGAGGGTAACAAAACTCCTCCTCGCTGATGGACAGACTGAAAGAATGCGTTCATCTAAAGAAACATTTTTCCTCCCCCTTCCCCTGTATTAGCATATGTTAACCCATGCATGGGATATGTCAAGATCCAGCCAGCATTATGAGCTATATTAATAGGTGGAGGGGACAAATAAGTGTGAACTGAGGGTGACAAAAGCTACACTGAGTAAAACTACTTTGCATCTTTCTTTAAATGCAATTGGCATGAAAATAAACTATTAATCTGTTTGCCAAAAGGAATTCTGAGCTGTCTGGTGGAGGTTGACAGCTGAGATTCGACTGTTGTTGTGCAGTCGACAAACAATTTTCCCTGGCTTCAGTGGCTCTCAAAGGATTTCTCTCTCTTTCTGTCTTTTTGTGAATTTTGGGGAGATTTTTTCTTCTGAGATGTTCATTCTTGGCCCCAAGTATAGTGTGGTGTAAAGCATAAAAAGCCACTTGTAAAAACGTTTAATTGGGCAAGTTAAACTTGCTGTTTACAAACCAGGAAAAAACAAAGTAAACGAGGGAGAAGCACAATGCAGTAATTTATTTAAAAAGCGAGGATTATAACTGATTTAAAGTTCTATAAAAATAATGAATCATTTACAGAGTTTTTGTATAAATGGGGTTTAAAAGTAAATTATTTGTAAAGTTACAATAAGAGAACTGTTGGTGTGAACTGTATGATACAATACTATTTCTGTTGACTTTGTGATGATTAAATAAAGTGTGTTGAAAACATTGGTCTCTCTCTCTCTCACCTACAGTGGAGAACTATAGATGGCATTACTGCTGTTAAAACTTTTATTTTGTACTGAATGCAGATAGATTTGATAGATTTAGATTTTTTTTTATTTGATCTATAAAAAAAGCAATTTGGTTTATTTGGTGAAAATAATTGACAATTTGAATTGACAAATGTTCATCCTTGGCATGAAATACATCAAAAGACATCAGAGAGAGTGTCATGTACTGATTTTCATTATTGGGAAGAATATGACTGCTATTTACTTTGCCAGAAAAGAGAAAATTGAAGAATTTAACCTTGCCTCTCTTTTTTCCCTTTGGTTAAGTCAAGATTGTTTTACAGTTCATATTTTTGAGGTGCACTGAAAAACTTCAGTTTAATTAAAAAAATAATAAATAAATAAATAAATAGAAAACTATAAATAAAATAAAACAAATAAATGAATAATTAAATAAATAAATACATATACATATACAGTGCCTATAGAAAATCATCAAACCCCTTTGAAATAATTACTTTTATTTGTCATACAGCCAGAAATCAAATCACATTCTAAATAACTTTTCCAGCCTTTGAAATGTTTGTGAAGCCTTCTCTAACCTGTGCCTTTCTACATCTTTATCCCGAAGGTCTTTTGAAAGCAGGCTGAAATGTGAGTAAAGGTAAGATTTTTACAAGGTGTGATGATTTTCTATAGGCACTGTATATTTCTTTATTTTTAATGATATATTACATTTTTAAAGGGATATGTCCATTCTGTCATCTTTTACTCACCTTCACTTGTCACAAACCTGTTAGAGTTTCTTCTGTTGAACACAAAAAAGATATTTTGAAAAATGCTGAAAACTTATAACCATCGACTTCCATAGTTTTTGTTTTTTCCCTACTATAAAGTTAATGGCTACAGTTTTTTTTATTTATTCAAAATATCCTTTGTGTTCAACAGAAGAAAAAAATCTAACAGGTTTGTGACAATGGACGGTGAGTAAACGATGACAGAATGTTCATATTTCTGTGAATTATCCCTTGAAATGGAGTTTAGCCATTCTTGGCTCCATGTACAGTTTGGCTCAGAGGATACAAAAAGTCAATAGTTACATTTTAAATTGGGCAAGCTAAACTTGTTGTTCACAAACAACCAACAACATACAGTAGAGGACAGAGAACAACAACATGTGGTACTTGTTTTTAAGAGAATCAAACCAATGTTCATGTTGCATATTCTGTTCTATAAACCGAATAATGATTTACCAAGAGTTTTGTAGAAATGGCATTTTAATGAAACAATGTTGCTCTATTCCAAGTTACAATAAGGGCTGATATTTTTTTTTTACCTTTAAAGGTTTGGATAACTTGATTTGTTGTTCTTTTGAATTTGTAATAATTAAATAAAGTGTGTTGAAATCTCCCTCTCACTCTCTCTCCAGGGTGATTTTTTTTTTTTAAAACTTGATGGTGAAGAAAACCTCAGTGGAGAGCATTGTACGAACCACCATTAATGAAAAAAGTAGGTGATTTGCAATGGAGAATCCTTCATGGGGCTATTGCTGTAAACTGCTGTAAATCCAAAAATTAGTCCGGTATGTCCTTTTTGTACTGAAATCGAAACCATTTTTCATGTCCTTGTGAAATGTGTTAGGTTGGGTCCATTGTTTATGTTATTGGAAAACATTTTCGGTGTTGTGAGACTTTTTTCTGTTTAAATGTTTATCCTTGGTTTTAAATATGTAAAGAGTAAGAGATTTCCTTGTCAAATATTACATTTTGTAATAGGACAAGCAAAAATGGCTGTGTATATGAGCAGTAGAACAATGAATAATGTACTGTAGAACATAGTGCAGTAGTTGTATTTTCAAGCATGGTACAAGAAAGGGTTTTAACTAGTGCTGGGCCGTTATCGGCGTTAACGTGCTGCGTTAACGCGAGACTCTTATCGCGCGATAAAAAAAATATCGCCGTTAATCTATTCTCAAAGTTGGGTTGGGAGCTGGGTCTATTCTACGCGAGCTATGATGACTTTCACCTTGATATACTAGCGCGGATGTATACCTGACCGGTGAACCGTCTGACAAAATAGTGCCCTTTGAATCAAATCAGCAGGATGCCCTTATGGATCTTTCATTTTCTTCGAAGACACTACCAGGGGCAGATCTATACCCCATTAGCCACCCCAGCACTAGTGTCCTAGTGTTCTAAAAATAAAAGCGTTTCCTCAACCGATTTACAGCAGCGATTCTCTATTTTGATGACATAAAAATAGCGTATAGTGTGACGAGCGTCCCAATCATCTATCAGCGTCGCCCCGAAAAGCAAGGACGGACATCTGGAAGAGCTAGTAAAAAACCAAGCGATCCCTTCGGGTGATCAAGCGCCTTCAGCAGGCCACGAACCACTGTCTCCTACAGATTATAGTTCGTGAACTCTGCACTTGAGCACATCCACACTGAGAGAGTGAGCACAACGCACCACCGAAACTTCGCGAACCTTTAATTATCAGTTTGTTTACATCTTACCTTTGTTCAATTAAACCACCCTCCGGGGTTTGTTCACCTGTATTTCCGTTGTTGCTCTTTATTCCACGCTAATACCCATAAATAATAGAACTAAATCTAGTCTTTCTATTAAAAGCATAGTCCGAACAAACGACTCTTATGAACTGCTTTGTTTTAGTGAATCAATTAGTGCAACTAGCGAGATCATCACACACAGATGACTCAATCCGGCTCTTTTAACAAACCGAAGCAGTTATTTTGATATCTTTGTGTATATTAATGACTAACAGCTTAACTAAACTATTTTCATTAGTATGTTGTTCAGTAGCTTGCATCTTCAAGATTGTCCGAACCTTTGATGAATGGTGTCAGTGGTCTGAACAAACAACTCTTATGAACTGCTTCGTTTTAGTGAATCAAAGACATTTAGTGCAGCGAGATCATCACACAAACAAATGACTTAATCGTCAATCAGGCTCTTTTAACAAACCAAAAGTGTTTTTTGACAGATATACTCGCGTATATTAATGACTAACAGCTTCACTGTAAACTATTTTCAAAAGTATATTGTTCAGTAGCTTGACTATTCAAGATTGTCCGAACCTTTGATAACTGGCGTCACGCGACAACAACGCATTTGGCCATGTCCAGTCCATATGCTGAAGTTGAGAAACAAATGCAGGTACTGAATTACTTTAATACTTAAAATGAATGTCAAATTAAGGTAAAAAAAAAATCTATGTGTTGTCTGAGATAGTTGCTTGCTAGTTATATGACAACTAAATAGCAAGTTTTTTTTAATCAGTTATATTTATTGTTAGCCTTACCTTGTTAGCTAATCGAAATTGTTCAGTGTAGTGTATGTTGTTTATTATTTGTTTTTGACTTAAGGAAATTTGTTTCACTGAGATCCATATGCAGTCTGCATTGTTTGTCATGCTTTGTTAATCAAATTTGGCATAGAAACTCGTTACAGATTTGCATAGAACTCAGCAAAGAGTAGTTAAACATGCCATACCATCTCCTTTAATTTATTTGACTTTCCAATCCAGATATCAGGTTCAAGTCAATCACACATTAGCCTTTATTTCATTTTTTTAGAACAATGTAAAAATGTGCACCCTAGTGTATACACCGAATAAGAATAGCGTTCCTTGAATCCACAAAAACCATGCAAGGATGCTTGCTTTAGTGTTGCCACCCCTCATAGCTTTAATGCCACCACCTGAATAATTTTTTTAGATCCGTCCCTGGACACTACTGATTATGCTTACATGGACATCTGTAATCTAGTTATTTGCCTTAATAGACAATAATATAATTAAGGTGTTTACGTGAAATGCTTTTATGTAAGAGTTCCCTGTAATTTTGGGTGACTTATTTTCCGACTAATTATGGAAATTATGGCGAAAAGTCCTACATGACGGTAATAGTTTGATTGTGGTGTTTACTTCAATAATGCCACTAATATCTGCATACTCCACGTCTTAATTCCATTTCTGTTTAGTTCAGTTATGACTTTTTAGTCATTATTTGGGTAGCACACATATTCTGAATGCCTTCGGCAGAATTCAAATGAGCCATTTTAATCTAGATTAATCTAGATTAATTTCAAAATTAATCTAGATTAATCAAGATTAAAAATTTTTTATCTATGCCCACCTATAATAAATATTAAACCAACAAACAAACAAAGTAAAAAGTAGCTAAATAAATAAATAAATGTGGTGGATACTTTTAAATTAAATAAATACAAAAATTGTAGTCAGAAATCTTTCAGAAATTCTTTCAATATCGCATTGTTTATCACAGAAAAATAAAATAATGCAATGTCAGTTTTTTTTCTCCCATATTGTGCAGCCCTAAAACTGACATTAGATCTTCAGCCGGAGTGAAAGGAGGAAATAGTCTTTTCTCAGCTGTTGTCAGAATCAATCAACTCATCAATCTAGAGCCAGGATTTAGAAGAAAAAAAAGATTTTTTGGGGAGCCAATTCCTGATTTTTACCTGCCAAAATGCTGGCAGACAGACACATTAAAGAGCTCACCTGCCCGGCGCGTGGCAGTACAGCAGTTTCTGAGCTTGGGTTTTGTTGATCTAATTGCTTTCTGTGAGATAAAAGCCTTAAAGCTGTCGCTCTGAGATGGCAAAGCTAATGAAGCTATTGATTGATCTGTCTTGTCACGGGCTCCACTTTTCAGTGTCTATCTCTTCTGTGTCTTTTTCCCATCTCTTTCTGTCGGTAAGTGAATTCAGGGCAGACGAAAGTGCTGATTCGGGCTTCATGTGAGATAAGCACATAATAAATGCCACACAATGTCATAATTATCAGTGGGAATCTCAAGTTTCGTCCTGACCAAGTTTGCATGAATATTAATCATGCTGGGTTGTAATTACTCTTCTCCCAAGGTATTATAGACCGCCTGGGCCTGTATATGACAACACCATATTGTACTGAATAAAAAAAAGTTTGCTGTTTGTTCAAACTACTTATTTAAAATGAGCAGCGACAACACAATTATTTAGGTTTCTTTGAGACAACTTAATTATTTTATGTTCAATTCACTTAAACTTGTAAAAACTAATAAGTAACTTAAATCCTTCATGTTGTTTCAGCATTTTTTACAGTGTTTACAGTACAGGGAGTGCAGAATTATTAGGCAAGTTGTATTTTTGAGGATTCATTTTATTATTGAACAACAACCATGTTCTCAATGAACCCAAAAAACTCATTAATATCAAAGCTGAATATTTTTGGAAGTAGATTTTAGTTTGTTTTTAGTTTGAGCTATTTTAGGAGGATATCTGTGTGTGCAGGTGACTATTACTGTGCAGAATTATTAGGCAACTTAACAAAAAACAAATATATACCCATTTCAATGATTTATTTTCACCAGTGAAACCAATATAACATCTCAACATTCACAAATATACATTTCTGACATTCAAAAACAAAACTAAAACAAATCAGTGACCAATTTAGCCACCTTTCTTTGCAAGGACACTCAAAAGCCTGCCATCCATGGATTCTGTCAGTGTTTTGATCTGTTCACCATCAACATTGCGTGCAGCAGCAACCACAGCCTCCCAGACACTGTTCAGAGAGGTGTACTGTTTTCCCTCCTTGTAAATCTCACATTTGATGATGGACCACAGGTTCTCTATGGGATTTAGATAAGGTGAACAAGGAGACCATGTCATTAGTTTTTCTTCTTTTAGACCCTTTCTTGCCAGCCACGCTGTGGAGTACTTGGACGCTTGTGATGGAGCATTGTCCTGCATGAAAATCATGTTTTTCTTGAAGGATGCAGACTTCTTCCTGTACCACTGCTTGAAGAAGGTGTCTTCCAGAAACTGGCAGTAGGACTGGGAGTTGAGCTTGACTCCATCCTCAACCCGAAAAGGCCCCACAAGCTCATCTTTGATGATATCAGCCCAAACCAGTACTCCACCTCCACCTTGCTGGCGTCTGAGTCGGACTGGAGCTCTCTGCCCTTTACTGATCCAGCCACGGGCCCATCAAGACTCACTCTCATTTCATCAGTCTAGTCTTGGCAGCTGTACGCTTGACTTTTCTCAGTTCATGGGCAGTTATTTTGCGCCTTGATTTTTGGTTTGGTTTTTCCACACGCTTCTTGCGACCCTGTTGACTATTTTGAATGAAACGCTTGATTGTTCGATGATCACGCTTCAGAAGCTTGGCAATTTTAAGAGTGCTGCATCTCTCTGCAAGATATCTCACTATTTTTGACTTTTCGGAGCCTGTCAAGTCCTTCTTTTGACCCATTTTGCCAAAGGAAAGGAAGTTGCCTAATAATTATGCACACCTGATATAGGGTGTTGATGACATTAGACCACACCCCTTCTCATTACAGAGATGCACATCACCTAATATGCTTAATTGGTAGTAGGCTTTCGAGCCTATACAGCTTGGAGTAAGACAACATGCATAAAGAGGATGATGTGGTCAAAATACTCATTTGCCTAAAAATTCTGCACTCCCTGTATAGTCCCAGTCAATAGTTTGGAATAATTCAGATTTCTTATTTATTTATTGTTTCAAAGAAGTGCCTTTTGCTCACTAATGCTTCATTTATTAATCTAAAATGCTACAGTAAGTGTTAGAGGGATCTGTGCAGGGAAGGAAAAGCTATTAAAAATGAATAGGCTTAGATATTCAATTCAAGTTTATTTGCGTAGCTCTTTTCTCAATTATTATCATTCTGAAGCAGCTTTACGAAGGATTATACTTACAAACATTAAGTACTGCATAACTGCAGGTTAACTTCATTTATATACATACAGTTGAAATCAGAATTATTAGCCCCCTGAATTATTAGCCTCCCTGTTTATTTTTTACTCCAATTTCTGTTTAATGGAGAGAAGATTTTTTCAACACATTTCCAATCATAATAGTTTTAATAACTCATCTCTAATAACTGATTTATTTTATCTTTGTCATGATGACAGCAAATAATATTTTACTAGATATTTTTCAAGACACTTCTATACAGCTTAAAGTGACATTTAAAGGCTTAACTAGGTTAATTAGGTTAACTAGGCAGGTTAGGGTAATTAGGCAAGTTATTGTATAACGATGGTTTGTTCTGTAGACTATCGAAAAAAAAATTAGCTTAAAGGGGCTAATAATATTGACCTTAAAATGGTTCTTAAAAAATTAAAAACTGATTTTATTTAAGCCTAAATAAAACAAAAAAGACTTTCTCCAGAAGAAAAAATATTATCAGACATACTGTGAAAATTTCCTTGCTCTGTTAAACATCATTTGGGAACTATTTAAAAAAGAAAAAGATATTCAAATGGGGGCTAATAATTCTGACTTCAACTGTATATGGTGTATAATGTCCTTCCAAACAGGTGATGTCTAAGTCATGTTCACATCCTGTGTTTGTTAAAAGGTGCCCTATAATGAAAATCTGGGTATATCAAGGCAGTAAATTTATGGTGTTTAATGTAAAATATTATGCGCATGTTTCAACAAACACATGTAGACTGCTGAATTGTGATAAATCACTTAAATCAGCTCATTTGTCATCTGTTTATGCAGAGGCTGATATTAATTCCTGACTGTGTTTTCTTTGACTGTAGCTTCAAAATATAACACCATACATCTTTAACGCTCTCTTTTGTCAAGTTTAATTATAATTTAGCCTTTATCCACAACAGATCTGGTGAGCAAAATAGGTTAACATACTGTGATGGGTTTATATTTGTTCGTGTTAAATGTACTTCATGCTCTGTCTGTGTGTGTGTGTGTGTGTGTGTGTGTGTGTGTGTGTGTGTGTGTGTGTGTGTGTGTGTGTGTGTGTGTGTGTGTGTGTGTGTCTGTCACGTCAGTGCTGAGCTCATTATTATTCATGACACAATATGGTCGATTATGGACCTTCTGATCATTCAATCATTCATTTTCTTTTCGGCTTTGTCCCTTTATTATTGTGGGGTCACCACAGCGGAATGAACCACCAACTTATCCAGCATTTGTTTTACGCTGCGGATGCCCTTCCAGCCACAACCCATCTCTGGGAAACATCCATACACACTCATTCACACACATACACTACGGACAATTTAGCCTACCCAGTTCACCTGTACAGCATGTCTTTGGACTGTGGGGGAAACTGAACCACCCAGAGGAAACCCACGCGAACGCAGGGAGAATATGCAAACTCCACACAGAAACGCCAACTGACCCAGCCGAGGCTCGAACCAGTGACCTTCTTGCTGTGAGGCGACAGCACTACGCACTGGTCCACTGCGTCGCCTCATGTAATCTTAAGGAAATTATATTAAACCGCAGTATAAATCAAAGAAAAACAAAACAAAATATTGCAATGCCAGTATTTTTTACTGCAAGTATTGTTCAGCCATAATATCGAATGCAAGGATCGCAAGGATCAATCATTCTTATTATATTTTACGCAGATGCAAAAATCTACAAAATCACCACAAATCAATGTAAAATTATTAATCATTTCCAAAAAGCTTCCAGTCATCTTAGGAAAATCATATTAAAATCGCAGTATAAAAAATAAATAAAATAAAAAAATAAAAATCACAGAAAAAACAAAACAAAAAATATTGCAATGCCAGTATTTTTTTAGTATAGTTCAGCCATACTGTAATATTGAACGTAAACTATTATCCACTATTTATTTTTATTTATTTTCAAAAAGAGCTATTCAAGCCATCTCTGGGAAAATTATTTTATTATAAAATCGCAGTAAAAAAAAAAATCACAGACAAAAAACTAAATATTGGATTGCCAGAATTTTTTCAGTATTGTTCAGCCATAATGTCGAATGCAAACTAATTCCCACTATTTAAAGAGCAGACCCCAAGAATCAATCATTGATAATCGGTGTCAAACCACCTCTGTAATAAGTCTACCCTGAATAAAGCAGCAGTGCATGTCAAACAGCAAAAGCAACCAAACTTCAAACCTCTATAGGGTGAGATCTCAGAATAAGTGATGATAATTGCAAGAAAGGTGATGTAGTGTCAAAGCGGAAGGCAAGTAGAGGAGAGAAGAAAAAAAAAAAAAAGAGCAAGTGAAATTGCCCGCATTAGCATGCAGCAGAACATCTGGGGGTTTTTCCTGTTTCTAATCAGTCTTCCTGTCGTATGCAGATACAAGTGGAGAAGAAGAGCTGTGTTTCTCTCTCAGGTATAAAGAGTGCATGGCTGGCTGCTGTGTGCTCAGTATATCAGCAAATGCAGATGCTTTCCTCTCTCAGCTCCTTTGATGTCTTCTTGAAGACTTTTCCGAGGATCTGCAAGATGGCA
>CAIGQS010000074.1:35000-128396 GCA_903798195.1 Danio kyathit
GTGTGTTCGAACTAAAACATCAGAAAAATGTGCAATAGGCTACCCTTAAAGGCGCAAATTCGACACAGTTTTGCAACCTTAAAGTGCTCCACAGACTATTCAAATAAAATGGTCTATTGTTGCACAATACAATAACATTTTAGTGAATTTTCCACATGCAATATTATCTATTGTAGATAGACCATTAATGACGATACTACCGTTTACAAACTACAGTGGCACCGCCAGTATTTTGTAGCCATAGTATCACGATACTACCATACACTCTCAGAAATAAAGGTACGCGAGCTGTCACTGGGGTGGTACTATTTCAAAAGGTACACATTTGCACCTAAAGGGTCCATATTGGTACCTCAAAAGTATATATTAGTACCTAAAAATTTTAAGAGGAACACTTTTGTGCTTTTTAGGTACTAATATGTACCCTTGAGGTATTAATATGGACCTTTTAGGTACAAATTTGTACCTTTTTAAAAGGTACCACCCCAGTGACAGCTCACATACTTTTATTTCTGAGAGTGTAGTACCGGTAAACCGTGCAACCATACTGTAAACTATATCAGTAAATTAACAGCGTTCCGTATTTTGTGATTAATGTTTTTATTTTTAAATTTATTTATGCTTTTGAATTGCATTATGAGATCTTGATCTTTCTTCCAACAACTTTTAACCTTGAAATATTGCAAAAAGTGACTTATGAACATTTGTAATTTGCAGTGCTATATAGGGTATATGCGGAAGTATGCTAAAGAACTTTTAATTTGTCAGTAACCTGGGTTAAGCGCATCCAGTGAACTGTATGCATCTACAAAATTGGCGTGTTTAAAGTCTGTTTTCTTTAAAAATCAGCGATCTCCAGATTGTACAAGAAGTACTGCATTAAATTACATTTTTTCTCCACCATGTCTATAAAATATGAACATCTATTTTATCCCAGTATATTCAATGGAGCTTCTGCACTAGCCTGCCGATTCTGACAGGTGCATGCGGCTTTTTATCTCGATTTACGCTTGAGCAACTAAATCAACGTTAAAGTCAATTTAACTGATTGTATTTTAATTACATTACAACATCGATGCTGTAAAAGGAACCATATAAAACGAAAAAAAATAAAAATAAAAAAGTCACATTAACCATTCACCAGAAGTTTATTAGTATGGGAAGAAACACTAGCTCTGCATATACCCTATTGTCTGGGTTGATGTTGTATATTACGCTACAAAGACCTTGTAATAAACTGCAGCACATTTTCTGTTATTTTACAGACTTAATTCTCTATCCCCCGATTTCACAAACAATGTTTAAGGCTAGTCAAGATTAAATTGCATGTTTGAGCGGTCTCAACTCAAAATAACTTGCAGTGAGATGTCTTAAAATACGTCAGAGTCATTTTTTGTCTCCAGGTGCACGCCAGTAATATATTTTTCTAAGGCTGTTTTTATAAATGTGGCTTAAATAGCCTAATTTAACTAAGACCTAGTCCTGGCTTAAGCTAAGCCCTGTTTGTGAAACTGGGCCTATATATTATTTCCTAAATATATTGCCAAACTAGTGAAATGTCAATAAAAGTCACTTTTCAACTTTTGATGTTGTAAATTCAACTCATCAGTTTAACAGAGCAGAGATCGACGTCCCATAATGCAATAAATAAACACAAAATATGAAAACTGTTCATTAACAGATACTTCTTTACAATGCATCTATAAATAAATCACTGAATAACAGCACAAATTTTCTGATCCTGCTTTGTTTGGAATTATTTTTACTGACAAAACAATTAAAACCAGAAAATAATCTCTTTTTAAAATATATCTCACCCAATATGAACTTCTTGTTTATTGTACTGTAGAAAATAAGCATCACATTAGCGATTATACTCACGCTCTGATATTCACAAAAATGACTGAATTATATCATATCTTATGAATATGAAAACACAAACCCACAATGATATTTTCTGCTTTCATGACTTGAATTATAGACTCATTCTGACAGCATCTGAAAAGCCTTCTTCACACAGTCAATGCTTCTCCCCTCTCAAGACAAAGTGTTTTTGTTTGCTTTTTGCAGATTGACATACTCCATAATTCCAGCTCGCACATCATTAAAACCACAATTATCCTATTATTGTAGACAATAATTATTCTCACACAACCATATTGAGTCATTCTGCACTGCAGACTTTTTTCCCCCAATTATGCAACCCATTATGTTCAGAAAATATTTATCGGAAAAAAAAAACATATACTTCAATTAGTGTAATTAATTGCGATTAATCACATTCCAAATAAAAGTTTGTTTTGACATGAGATTTGTGTGCATGTGCTATTTATACTATGAATATATAAATACAGTACTCAGCATATACAAGTTCAACCCCACTTCCCATAACAGTCCAAAACTAGTACAGCCAAATTTGTTACAGAAACATATTCAAATAAATAAATATTTATTATATATTTTTTTTGTTAAAAATGTTTATCTTGCATTTTATATTAGTATAATATTGTATTTTAGAAAAACAAAAAAAATATACCATCCCTCCCTCTCCGTTGACCATGTGATTGATCAGTTGCAGCTGAATATTAGGTGCGCTCGACATGAAGCACAGCTATAGCCGGTGATCAACGAGATTAGCCTAGTGCAGGTGGGGGCGGAGTTGAAAACGGAGCAGTCAAGCCGGACAGCAGGACACTTCAGGGTTCAAAGTTGTGGGAGTCATGATGACCGATCACATGGCGTCATCATAATTTTAATTTTTTTTTATTTATAACAACAATAGATTTACAAATAAAACACAATACAGTCTCTACAAACTATAGTTCATTTTTAAACAATAAGTGATTTATGAATTAAATATATTACAAATGCATGAGAGAAATAAGGGGAAACGAGAGGGTAATATAAACACAAAAACCAACAGGCCTGTTAAATACAAAGCAATAAGCACAAACTCTAGGAGTTTAAACATCACTATAGGCTAATACTTCTTGTTTTAATATGCTAAAAGGGGTTTACATTTATTTACATTATAGATATAAAACTTTCCAATATATATTAGTGTAAAACAAGGTGTTTTGATTAAGTCTTAAACTATGATTAAAATTATTTTGGATAATGAAAGCATTTTCAAAAAAGCACTTTAATCCAAAAAGACATTCCTAAAATAAGTGAGCTACACTTTAAGTAGAAGTTTCCCAGAAAGACCAGGAGCCTGTTTGAAAATGTAACTTTTTTAAATATATGGTCATATTTGCTATAACTTTGCATGAGCACATCAAGTTCAGCTGAAGAACTCATAATATCTGCGCTCCATTGATAGTGCCTTTTTATAGTCACGGTGTGCGCGCTTAACTCTGAGTTGGTCTACTCAAAGTTGATTGACCCAACTCAGATCAGCTATTCTGAAACCGAAAACTCTGAGTTTTTAATCTCTCTGTAAATCAACTCAGAGTTCAAGTTTAAACTTCGAGTTGGTTGAACCTCCTTACTGAAACAGGCCCCAGGGGGCTATTCCATAAATCAAGCTTAGAGAATAAGCCAGGCTTATTTTGGTAAGTCAGGTTTATTAATGGTAGATTCTGTTTTATAAATCAAATTTACAATAGTTCAATCTCAGTTACTATGGCAACTTATGCTGGGAAACTAGCCTGGTCTGGGGCAGGCTAACTCTCAGGCTAAGTCAAGTTCAAGCTTAATCAAAGTAATGTTAACATTCGCCTGCCGTAATTTGATGCCATTTTATTTCACTTAACCTCTTAATTGTGATTAAAACTTTAGTCACTAAGAGTAAAATATATATATATATATATATATATATATATATATATATATATATATATATATACACACACCAAACATCTTTAAGAATAGAACTATATACACATTTAAATTAAATAAGTTATTGCAAACAAAACAAATACAAACTACAACATTTAAACTAATTTTTTTAATGTTTATGTTGATTTTTTTTCCTGTTTATTAAAATTTTACTTATTTTCCCTCATCATATTAATTTTGGGTGTACTAATTTCTGGACTGTGATCTTTAGTTTATTTGTTGTTAGATTAGTTCCAAATTTTGCTTTGGTACTGAATAATCTAATGGATATGCACAGAGATATTATTGTAAAGCATCCTGTAGAAAATATTAATTTAAAATATTGATCTGTGAGGGGTGTACTTTGCTATACATGTAGCATGTGAGTTACAAATTTTAATAAAGAAAATATATTAATAAACTGACTGATATAAAGTAGGAGGCTACATTTCTTAAAGAATGACTTTAAAGATGCAAACCCTGAGTGGAATAATCAGGTGGTGGATCCGGGCTGAGCAGTAGCCTCACTTTAATATAAAGACATTTTCCCATGGGCCGCGGGAAACACACGCGTCAAAGGGAAAGCAGCATTCTGCAGCAGTTTCAGCAGCGAATTAAAAATCCCACCGCTTGTGCATGCACGGCTCTTGCCTTTATTTTAAACTTAATGTTCTGAAGTTAAGCACATTTTGTATGTTACAGTGAGCCTGCAATGCATAAAAACTTTTCCTTGCAAGCAACAATTGGCAGTAAGCGCGCATTCTCTCTAGCTCTCTCTCTCTCTCTCTCACAGTCAAGCACAATTTGTATGTATTGCGACAAACGTTTAATTTAACGTTAATAGGCCTAGATAATGGTCTATTGTTTAATTGAGACGATCTGCAATTTTATGTCAGCTTCTCTTTTGCTTTGTTGCAAGCTGTAGTTTTTGATTATTATGTTTAAATTATTATATGTTTAAAACCAACGCGGCTCATTCGCTGTGAACAGCTGTGTCTCATTTCTGAGCTCTTTCAGTTCTCGTAGTTGCCATGGTAGCACACAACATAAACGCATCTATGCTCGACCTTCAGGGTTTCGCGACAGTAACGTGCGCGAGCAGTTATCTAGATTATTTAAACTGAACTCAGACTAGTTAGATCAAATGATCTTCAACTTGCTGTTAAGAAACCAATTTAAGCGTGGACGTTTAGTTCGGCTCACTGAAGTCTTTAATCCCCGCTTTTCTTAACCACGTTTATGAAACAGCCCCCAGGTATAAACGGGTAGACAGGAAATAAAATATATACATTTTATAATCCTAAAAATAATTTTATAATTATTTAATAAAATAGTTATTTAACTTAATTTGTTAAGAAACCTTTAGGGTGGCAGGATCAATGAGGATAATTATTTTATTTCAAGTCTGTAAGACTTATTTGAGTTAATATTTAGGTTATTTATTAAAATATATCATTTAATCGTTCATGAAGCTGAATGCAGTAAATAGTCTGTATAAAAAAGGGTCATTGTGAACAAATTATTTAACAAAAGATGATACTGCAGTAAAATATTTGTAGTCTTTTAATAAGCATGATGTGTACAAGATAGAGAGGGTCTGAACAGTTAATTGTTTGTTTAGAAATTTGTGAGACTAAATGTGGTCCAATAATAAACCTGAAACACACGTGGTTGTTGTCATGCGGTGAACTCGGACAATCGCGTAATATCGGTGTCGTCAACGGAGCTTGTGCAGTTGCTCTTCTGATGCTGCAACAACTGAATCAGTCGTCTGATCTCGGAGCACTGTTGCGGTACTTTGATGCCACACGTGGCGTCGGCACAGCATCAATCCGGACAAAATTTCGAACCAGCATGCACCGCTTTAAGACAGATTCCGATCGATCTGCGCAGCGCTGCATGAAGTCAAACTCACCTATTGCGTTGCCCGGTTACAGTCACATGTTCAAATTGGAGAGAAGAATGAAGAGATGTGGAGCGCAAAATAGAAAAACGAAAAAACAAAAAAAACAAACGATGCCTTAAAATGTAAACTGCCATGACAAATTGGATGAGAGATTGGTACGCTTAACCCACACTATTATCACCATACTTTTAATCAACTTCTAATGTTTTTGGGCCATATCATTAATTATTCATTATCGCCTATGGACTTTTACAGACAAGGTGGTTTTGTCCAGGCAGGGGGACAGTGATGCATGGCCACATCTGGACTGCGTCCGAAATCGCATACTTCCATCCTGAATAATTAGTATAGTATAGTATAATTCTATGGGCTAAAGCCATAGGGCTGGCATAAAGTTGACTTTATGGTGGACGCTTGATAGTCGTAAATTTACTGACCGTCATTTTCAAAAGATTTTTATTTACGGCATTTAAATATTGATTCAAGTAACTATAGTTATTTAGTAAAGAGCAGCAAATAAATCTCAGTTTGATCCACTGTTTAATAACAGAGGTGTCACTTTAAGAACGCACATACTGAAAACATGGTTTATGCTTATTTAAAATAATATTAGTTGTGTTTAAAATAAAACGCACTATACAAATATGTTTACATATTAAGTGTATTTGTCTGTTCACACACCCGAATCTCAAAGTATCCGCGTTCATTTATTTTCAAATCGCGTGTATAAAAGCCATCTTAGTCACTATGGAGCACATCCGTCAGTCAGCGCTGTTATACTTGAATTGATTAATTCAGAGGCTGCATAATTACATCTCATCCCACCCCAAATTTCTTCTCAATTCTTACCAGATTTTTCTAACTTGTCCTTATCACTAGTCAACTTGTTATCCTTATTTTTTTAGCGATTTAGCACACCTGTTATGAAAAGCAGAAATTGGCACATGATCACATGACCATGCTTTTTGTATAAAGCTTTTTGCATAAAGCTTTAATGGAAAGCATGTGAATGCGGTCATTTTTATATTAATTTCAATGTGCTGTCAATCCAAATGCATAATTCTCCTAAACAGTTCTTGCAATTATATAACATTTGAGATCGGCTCTGTAGCTGCTACTTTCACTTTTCATAGAAAGATTAGAAATGCGTGAGAAATACATTCACAGAAGATAGCGGATAGAATGGTAAACTACGGTAGAATTAATTCGGCAAAAACAGGAGGGTTTATAGGTAGGAGTTGCATACGTTGGCACACACATTTTAATTCAAAATCATTTAAAACAATAATATGTAGTCACACAGCCAAGTCAAGGAGCTTAGGGTGCTTTCACACTTGTGAATCTATTCATTTGTTCCGAAACAGGGATTAAAACAGTTACATTGTTGCTCTTTGTTCTTGGTGTGGTTCGCTTTCACACGGCAAAGTTTCTAAACGGACCAAAACAAGCTAAAACAAGTCACGTGTGAGTAAACTCTCCTCACATTGGTCAGAGTTTCACGGTTTATTTTGCAGAGTCCTGCTCAGCTGTCAGGGGTGGTTTGGTGGTGTTTGACAGGGTGCGCGCGACATGTCTGAAGAGCGAGGAGGGATGCGGTGGGAAGGGGTGATGAGAAGGGCGAGCGAAGTATTTGAGGACCGGGAGGGAGACGCGCGTTTTCCGGGAGATTATCACTCGTTTGCGGGCATCCGGGAGTCTCTGTGCATTTGCAGGAGACTCCCGAAACTTCTGGGAGACTTGGGATGTCTGGAATGACCTCCTGCCCTACTCTCTCTTCATATAGCCGTATGTCTATTACATATCCATAAAAGACTGTGATATAGCCGGGCCCGGATCGTATCGCTTTCTCAATACAATCGATCCGCTCCAGAGTTTGTTTCAATCGAGCCGAATTTCAGGCGGTCTCGGAACGATTGCTTTGGCGTGGATTCGAGCGCGATTGCCCTGTTCACATATGCCAAACAAACCGCGCTAACTGGGCAAACGCGCCAGGTTCCGGAACAAAAGACTAGGTGTGAAAGCACCCTTAGAATGACCAAGGGCAACACTCAATAGAACGTTCCATTGCAACAGCAGCGCCCAGCAACAGCACCGTATTTCGCCATTTTGGAGTGAAATCGATCAGCTCTCCATTGGATCTTATTGCTGTCGCGATGGCAAGCAGCTGCTTTATTTTTCATTCATTTATTTAAAAAGCGCATTAAAGCCGAGATACAACCCGAAAGATGACAATACATCACTTACTATCACAATCATCAGCACTTTTAATAGTTTATTTTACAGACTTATAATATGCTGTTGTTTTATTGGAATTTTCATTCCAAAATGGCCGCCGCGCCATCTAGTGGCTGTTTCCCAAATCTCTTGGTGATTCTATGCTCTTTGGCCAAGTGTAAAGTTTATGTATGTAACTGTTTAGATTGAAAAAAAAATTCAAATCATATGAATACAGTTGAAGTCAAAAGTTATAAGATTATAAATGAAGAAAAATATGTTCTTTATTTATTATTGATTAATTCATTATTTTGCCAAAATAAGAGGCATCACACAAAAGGTATGTTTAAGTAAGTACAGACCTGAATATATTTCAGATAAAATAGAAAATAATATTTGGATAAAAAAAATCCCCTATATCAATTTTATATACTTGATTCTAATGATTCATAACCCTGTTAAAACTGACGCATTAACAAATAGTCAGAATATTCACATTTTTTGGAACTGAAATGTTTTTTAATCCTTATATCAAGATCCATTTTTTATGTATCATATTGATACATCAGGCCTTTTGGTAACTTTTTTTGCTGAAAACTATTTTAATTTCAGTTACAAAAAAAGTTTGCCCAAAACATTTTAATAAAATAGAACATTACAGGCAGTTTGTCTCTGTTTATTTTTTTAACACTTTTAAACATTTTACAGTCTTTTTTTATTTCACTTTGTGAGAGGTGCAATAGCAGTTTCAGTCAATTGTTCAAGCAAAGACAGACTTTACACCTCTCACAGTATGCATGTGAGAAGTGCTTGCATTTTTAAGTTCTTTTGCCCTTTAGGACTCCCATATCTATCATTTTGTTTTGACAAATGTAGTACAAAAAGTACCAAAGCAAGGCATGTCAAGGTGCTATAATCATTTGGTGAGATAAAAATGAAATTGAGAAGAAATTTGGGGTGGGATGAGTAATTATTTGTGACTTAACATTCTTAAATGTAATTATACTTTTACTACTATTTAAGTTGTGTTCAGAACTGCAAAATGTATTTGTTTGAAGCATGCTGATGAGGAAAAAATATCCTTAAGTTATTGATGGAAATATTTTGGCACTGTTATAAAATATAAATGGATTGGTGGAGGTGGTGGTGGGGGGGTTCAAAACTTGAACCTGCATACCCCTCAGTAAATGTGCAGTTGCGCCCCTGTACAAATATTTATTTATAAAAACAAATTCTAGCTTTCTATACGATTCGCCAAGTTAAAAATGCATTCTTACCTGAATTTTTCTAACTTGTCCTTATCACTAGTCAACTTGTTATCCTTATTCTTTCAGCGATTTAACACACCTGTTATGAAAAGCAGAAATTGGCACATGATCAATGACCATACTTTTTGTAGTCCTCTAAATGTTTTTATTCCTGTCTGACCGATTAGTACAGCCTAAACCATGACAATACTGATAGTTTTCAGCAGCAACGGTCAGCAAAATGTGACTTTCGTTTGCTTCAGTTGCATATTGTTTACGTTCCGCTCTCCAATATGGCGGACTGATGAAAATACTCTAAAGTCATTAGACAAATATATAATTTTCTAGTTTTTGATACGATTTGCCCAGTAAAAAATGTTCTTACCTGTTTTTTTCTGACTTGTCTTCATCGCTACAGTCAACCTGTTATCCTTCTCCTTGTATTTTGGCGTCTAGCACACCTGTTATGAAAAGCGAAAATTGGTCACATGACCGCGCTTTTTCGTCATTTTAAAGAGCGCGTGAACTTCTTTGACTGTTTGAAAGAAACGTAAGAAAGTGAAACGACCGCTGAATATGACTGAAAGCAGCATAATTCAGTTACAATTATTAAATAATAAGACTGTATTGAACATACCCATCAAAATCACTCATCATGGATTATAAACTCCTTTGGATGCTGTTTCCTGAACAACGGACGCACATTTACCGCAGAAACAACAACAGGTCAGTGCACATTTATTATTAATTCAGCCTTGTTTGTGTTTGTATTTTGACACAAAGATTTTTTTTTTAAATCACGAATCAGATTTCGAAGATTAAGAATAACATTAAATGTAATGTAGTAATGTTACAGAAAGTCATGTAGTAAATATTAAAGTACACAAACTTGCAGCCTGAACGCGGGAATCCTCTTCTCTATTAAACCTATGGTATAAACTCTCAAACAATAAATGCTGACGCTTAAAAGGCCTGAAAATGTACATGTGGTGGACGACACGAATAATTTGAATACTTAAAGGGGATATGTTTTGTAGAAAAAAAGCTGAACTATGTAAATAATGTGTTAGATATAATAAAATTTATGTAGCTATAATATAGCCTAATTTAATAAAATGTAACGAAATATTTTTTATGAAAGAATAAAGTAAAATCATTTAATATCTAAATTTTTTATGTTTAATATAATAATATACATATAAATAAAATGTTAAATATTATGAATGCATTACATTAAATTATAAATCTAGTTTCAATTGAAAATGTACAATGTACATTAAAATAAATGTACATTAAATGTACAAATAAAAAAATCTCTCAACATAATTTATTTTTGTTGAAATTTTTTTTTATATATTTATTTATATATATATATATATATATATATATATATATATATATATATATATATATATATATATATATATATGTATATATATATATATATATATATATGTGTATATATATATATATATATATATAAATATATATATATGTATATATATATATATATATATATATATATATATATATATATATATATATATATGTATATATATATATATATATATATATATATATATATATATATATATATATATATGTGTATATATATATATATATATATATATATATATATATATATATATATATATATATATGTGTATATATATATATATATATATATATATATATATATATATATATATATATATATATATATATATATATATATGTGTATATATATATATATATATATATATATATATATATATATATATATATATATATATATATATATATGTGTATATATATATATATATATATATATATATATATATATATATATATATATATATATATGTGTATATATATATATATATATATATATATATATATATATATATATATATATATATATATATGTATATATATATATATATATATATATATATATTAGGCTTGCCACGATAGACGGTGTTGACGGTGTTACCGGTTTAAGACGCAACACCGGTGACATCACTTTTTCACCGTGACACCGTGCCCTCATTTTTTAAGTATTCCTTTTTTAATTCAATATTTATTTAAATTAAATGGAAAATATAATTCCAAATAATTTACTTAAGACGATAGCATGCAGTAGGCTGTAGTTAAAATCTGAACATAGCTACAATGCTTCATATTTCATTTATCATGTGAGGAGAACAAGATGAGTCGAATTTACAGAAAAAGAATGGCGGAGGATTTAGTGTCAAAAGGCAAAGCAAAAGCGCCTCATTTAAAAAATCCCGCGACCATCATCTCACAGTGTTTAGTGATAAATAATCTTATTTTTTATTAAACTGAAAGTGATTGCCGCGCCACTGACAAGCCAACTGCAGAGAAACAAAGAAACCTCGCCGCAACCGCAGTGATCACTTTTTCCGAAGTTCATCTGTTCTTTTGTGCACTTGATTATTATGAGTTTAATGTTAAAAAAAATCAATAATGAAAAGGCCGACAAGAGTGTATCCTGTGTGTGTGCGCGCGTCTGCACTGAAGTCTCTCTCTCCCAAAACCGAAAGTTGCTTTGTCTGTCTGGCAATATTTCGGCTTTTAATCGAATGAAAAGTTAATTTAGATGAGCCTAAATTAAAAACTTGCAGTAAAGTAAATGTGACGTGCGGCCACACATCGAAACTGAGGTGTGATCTCATCTCTCTCTCTTGCTGTCATCCATGATAGACGACACACAAGTCAAGTCGCCTAATAATTATATTAATTTTAATAAAATGTAAACCAAAATAAACAATTCATTGCATTTTTCGTTTGATAAAAAATATACGAAAACGAAAAAAAATCAAAGGATGGCTAGTTTGTATTCATGTGTTTTAATATTAATGAAAATATGCTTAGCCTATTTAAGCGTGGTTATATACACTACCAATAGGCAAGCCATTGAAAAAAAATATTTTACTGTGTACTGAGTTATAAATAATGTATATTACAATAAATGTAGCATGTGTCGCGCTCATTTAAAACACGCAATTCATAACACACCCCATCAGAGCTATCTATAGTTTATCTGTAAACTTACAGGGAGGTGTTGGCCAAAAGTCATAGCTGCGCACCACGTTATTGAACTCCAATATCTCTGAGGGAGACACGCGCGCGATGACCGCACAGTGATGTTCAGCTCTGATGAGGCACTTTTATTTAGACTGTAGTAGATTTTTTACATAATGTTCCATTACTTAAAATTTCTTTCATTTTTTTATTCATAGTTTATATATAAATTGAGTGCTAGCTTGTTTAGCTGTGATCATTATGCAAGGATCATATTTCATATTCAGTTTATTCTTCAGTAACCAATAGATTCGTTAATAATGTATTTTATAAACGGATTGTTTATAAGGACTAAGCTATTAATATATAATACATTAGGCTAAATAATACATAAGACATTGAAGTCAGCTAGGACAGCAAAAGACAACTAAAGTAGGTTCCCTCTGTTGGCAAAGGTAACCAAAAAGTATCTTTGCGTGTGCGCAACAAGCTGCGCACCCGAGAGAGTGTTCAACACGATGGAGAACATAGTGTGCCTCAAGATCACATC
This sequence comes from Danio kyathit, assembly GCA_903798195.1. Lineage (NCBI taxonomy): Eukaryota > Metazoa > Chordata > Actinopteri > Cypriniformes > Danionidae > Danio > Danio kyathit. The sequence goes on from CAIGQS010000074.1 coordinate 47,782, forward strand.
AGAGATGGTCAACATGGGTTTCCTGGCAAAGACCATGTAGACTGCACTGTTAATAAAACAAATGCAGTGTTTTTGTTTATTTTATTTTTTTTAAGACTGCCGACCTGTCATTTTTGTAGCCTAATGTCATTTGGAAGTTTTTTTTATATTTGTTTCTTGGTCATTCCTTTAATCTTATTTAAACTTTGTGCTATTTAATCACTTATCTTTTTATTTTATTTTCTTATTCGTTTTAAAAATATTCTAACATAAGTAATAAACGTTCTATGGTTGTTATTTGTTTGGTTCCAATTTTCTGTTTTTTTTTTCAGCCTGTAGCATTGTTGTTGTTTTTTTCATTATGTTAATAAAAGTTCTGTGTTTAATAACAGTGATTTTTTGTAGTTTGACGCGAGTTGCCAATTCCCGAAAACTGAAAGTGAAAGTATAATACGCACGCATGTATAAGCTATTTAAAAGCAGAAAAAAAGAGGAAAAGAGGAAACGCCCACCCCCACGGTGATACCGGTATTACCGGTGTTGTCACATGTCGATTAACCGGTGGGGAAATTTCCTCATCGTCACAACCCTAATATATATGTGTATATACAGTTGCAATCAGTATATATATATATACAGTTGCAATCAGAATTATTAGCCCCCCTTTGAATTTTTTTTTCTTTTTAAATATTTCCCAAATGATGTTTAACAGAACAAGGAAATTTTCACAGTATGTCTGATAATATTTTTTCTTCTGGAGAAAGTCTTATTTGTTTTATTTCGACTAGAATAAAAGCAGTTTTTAATTTTTTAAAACCCATTTTAAGGACAAAATTATTAGCCCCTTTAAGCTATATATTTTTTCAATAGTCTACAGAACAAACCATCATTATACAATAACTTGCCTAATTACTCTAACCTGCCTAGTTAACCTAATTAACCTAGTTAAGCCTTTAAATGTCACTTTAAGCTGTATAGAAGTGTCTTGAAAAATATCTAGTAAAATATTATTTACTGTCATCATGGCAAAGGTAAAATAAATCAGTATTAGAAATGAGTTATTTAAACTATTATGTTTAGAAATTTTTTGAAAAAAATTTCTCTCCATTAAACAGAAATTGGTAACAGGGGGCTAAAAAATCAGGGGGTTGAATAATTCTGATTGCAACTGTATATATTTATTTATATATATAATATACACAATTTAAGATAATTTAAAATATATAATAATATAAAATAATTTATTTATTAATTCAATAAAATAACATGTTTTAAGATTGAGATAGGCTTGTATATTGCATGTATATCACTTTAAATTGTATATTTTTGTGATTTTTAAAATTGGTTTATATTTTATATATAACAATATTTTTATACATTTATGAAATTACAACAGTGTATTATGATAGGTTTTTATAGTGTTTTCTGATGTTTTTTATGTTCTTGCTGGTTGTCGATGTAATTGCGTTCTGCATTACTTCTACTGTGATGGTATGAATGACAAAATGAAGGAAGCTGAGCTCATGAAACTATATCAAAAACTATCTTTAAAAAAAAATTCCATAGCATGTTTTAAAATCTGTATATAGTCAATAAATCCCATTATGAATATGCATGAATTGCTTTGATTTTATAAATAAATGTATACTTTTTAAGATCCCTCAGTTTTTCCATGTTGACATTCAGAGCACAGAAACTCTCAGTAACCTTGCAGTTGTCACTCTTGTTTACACCTTGATGTGTGAATGTAAGCGTATGCAGCCTTTTAAAGCAGGACTGGCTGCTGTGGATGTGTGGATGTGCTCTTCTGTCATGTAGAGTTTGTTTGGCCTAAAGGACATTACAGGTGACACTTTGGTCTGGGCTGTTTTTAAGGTTAAACTCAAACCATTAAAACAACATGGCACTTAGGATTTTAAATATAAAACATAGTCAATTAGTGATGTGAAAAACATAGAAATAAAGACAATGCTCACTGAAAAAAAAAATATTAATTGGATTTACTTTTTTTAAAGGTAAGTGGTTACAAACAATATATTTGGGCTGAATTTAAACAATTAATTTAAACATTACTTCATTTAATTTGTTTAAATTCAGCCTATATAAATTGTTTACAACCACTTACCTTAACTTAAATTTAGTGACTTTAATAAATTTTACAGTGCAGTTGGTAAATGGTTGTCAGTTGTGTGAGTAGGCATGGGACGATAACTGTTTGCAAGGTATACCACGGTTAGAAAAAGTTGAGGTATTAAAACCACCAAATTCTTCTGCTATATCGTTTCTACTGTATAAGGTGGAGTTTTTTACATTTTGATTTAAGTTTTTTTTAGTATCAACAGGATCTTCAGCAGAAAAGATATCCAAGATGCCGTTTTAAATTGTAATGAAATCTCATTGCAATGCAATTACAAAAAACACCTGCAAATTAAGAAAGATCTTCATCAGTTTGACAGCACACCTGTTGGAAATTCTCCCAACACAAACAACTGAAGAAATGCGCTGCAGTTATTAAACGCGCTGCATACTATTACAACAACATTTCACATTTAATCATCAGTTTATTTAGGCTAATAATTTACAAAAGACAATGGAATCATTTAATCAGGGTATTGAAATAAACAAAACAAAAAAACCTCACCATTAAAAGACCACCAACAACTCCACTGAGCAACAGTTATGGCATAATAACACATTCATATCTCAGCAGGGTCCGTCATGTTTTTGGGCCCCCTTTCTTAATTCGCTGGTGTGTTTTGTAATTGCTTGTGTTTTCTTAAATTGCAGTTAAGCTCTCTCAGCCATCGTAGGTTTTAGACCTAACGAAGACAGCAGAAGTCAATTAATTTGAATTATGTAACATGTTTACTGCTCCAAAATATTCTAAAAGTTTCTCAAAGCAAAATATATTGTGTTCAAAGGGGAAAAAGTTTTTGTTTTTTACCCAGACATTTAAAAATAATATATTTTAGAGCAATAATTACAAAACCGTAAAACTGTGAAACCGTGATATTTTTATCCAAGGTTATCATACCGTCAGAAATGTACACCGGCCCATGCCTGTGTGTGAGTAGGGTCTGTCTGCAGACTTCAAGACAGGGGCATAGCATGACGGGGTGTAACTTGTAGTACGTTATAGAGGCAAAACTTGAAGTTATGGAGACCCACATGTCAAAACCATGTTGTTGGCAAGATGGCACTGTACATCAGTTATTAACGTCTACACCTACTTCAGACCTAAACCCAACCATCACTGTTATTAACGTCTACACTGTCCCCAAACCTAAACCCAACCACCATAGTTATTAACGTCTTCACCTTCCCCAACCCTAAACCCAAACACCATAGTTATTAACGTCTACACCTTCCCCAACCCTAAACCCAACCACCATAGTTATTAACGTCTTCACCTTCCCCAACCCTAAGCCCAACCACCATAGTTATTAACGTCTACACCAGGGGTGCTCAACCCTATTCCTGGCGATCGACCGTCCTGCAGTTTTCAGTTGCAGCCCTTATCAAACACACCTGCCTGTAATTATCAAGTGCTCCTCACGTTCTAAATAATTGGTTCAGGTGTGTTTGATCAGGGTTGGAGCTGAAATCAGCTGGAAGGTCGATCGCCAGGAACAGGGTTGAGCACCCCTGGTCTACACCATCCCCAAACCTAAACCCAACCACCATAGTTAACGTCTTCACCTTCCCCAACACTAAACCCAAACCACCATAGTTATTAACATCTACACCAGGGGTGCTCAACCCTATTCCTGGCGATCGACCCTCCTGCAGTTTTCAGTTGCAGCCCTTATCAAACACACCTGCCTGTAATTATCAAGTGCTCCTCATGTTCTAAATAATTGGTTCAGGTGTGTTTGATCAGGGTTGGAGCTGAAATCAGCTGGAAGGTCGATCGCCAGGAACAGGGTTGAGCACCCCTGGTCTACACCTTCCCCAACCCTAAGCCCAACCACCATAGTTATTAACGTCTACACCTTGCCCAACCACCATAGTTATTAACGTCTTCACCTTCCCCAACACTAAACCCAACCACCATAGTTATTAACGTCTACACCTTCCCCAACCCTAAGCCCAACCACCATAGTTATTAACGTCTTCACCTTCCCCAACACTAAACCCAACCACCATAGATCTTAACGTCTACACCTTCCCCAAACCTAAACCCAAACATCACAGTTATTAATGTCCTACCCTAACCCTTAAACCACAGGTGTTAAACTCAGTTCCTGGAGAGCCGCAGCTCTGCACAGTTTAGTTCAAACCCTAATTACACACCTGATAAAACTAATTGAGTCCTTTAAGCTTGTTTGAAACCTACAGGGAAGTGTGTTGAAGCAGGGTTGGAACTAAACTGTGCTGGGCTGTGGCCCAGATTTACACCCCTTCCTTAACCCAACCATCAGTTATTAACGTCTACACTTTCCTCAACCATCACAGTTATTAATGTACAGCTGGAAGTCGTGGAGGCTTTCATAGTTGATGCACTCGCCATTGTACTGTTGTTTGCAACTACAGGGTGGTGACGCAGAGTAGGCTGACTGTCATGACAAAACGGTTTCTAAATGAATGAATATAATAATACATCAAGTTAATTGGTTGTGGATAAATTTGGAGAAAACTCATGAAAACATTTGGTGAAAATGTTCTCTGTTCCGTCATCTTGCCAATAACATCTCGTCGTGACCTCTCACCTGGTTCAGTAGCATCTCGGTAACTGCAAGTTACGCCTCTCTAACTTACTACAAATTACGCCCCTCCTACACTTGGTTGTGTAAGGCGTTTTGGTAATGAGAGAAATCAATCAAAATAAAAAAAGAAACCATGTTTAAAAGGGAATAGTATTTCAGAGTCTCAAACCCCACTTCACCTACCAATCACCCCCCCCTCCCCACCCCCGCTCTTCAATAACCAATCACACCACCACCACATTCCACTTTACTTACCGATCAATAGGGGTGTAATGGATTACTGTTGATCCCCACAGTTCGGAACGCACGTGACCCGCGGATTAATAACTTTTTTGACATTTATAACAATTGCAGAGAGATCGCCTCCCGCGTCAATCAAATCATGCGTATGAAAGCATTTTGGCTTCCCTATAAGCTAAATGCTTTCTTAGGCTATTAATTTAAAGTGTTTTCTGTCACTGCTTGTTCAGCCTGCATTGATTCATTCAGTGTAAAACTGCACAATTAGACATTAAAAGATCATGATCTCAGTTTAAACCCGCACAACATGAACGATAAATGATAATGATTTGCATATGTTTATTAATCCTTCAAAGCGCTGCATTCAAATCTGCATCGAGAGAGAGCGCTTCCAGTTCTTACACTTTTTCAGTTCATTACAAACAATTAAATAACACAGAAGTACTGGGAGAATAGTAGGGGTGTCAAAATTAATCGTTTCTTCGGTGCACTGCAATGCAGGCGCGGACAATTCGGTATCAGTTCAGTAATAATCATAACCGGTTATTATGTACTGACGTCATTTATCTCACATGCGCGCTATGTCGTCGTAGCTTACTATGGCGAGGGAGGCGAGCCGCGAGCGCGAGTATTTACAACGCTCTAACTACGAAAGCTCAGAAACTGTGCACAATTTCACTGCGTGTGTGTTTGCTGAACACTGTTTCACTGACACTTACAGCAAAAGCCCCTATTTCATGGCGATTAAGAGAATGAAAGTAATCTCCATTTCTCTCTCTCTGTCTCACTGTGGCCCATGAGTGCATCTGTGAAGAGCGCCAGAGTGTAAGAGCCAATCGCAGCCCTTTCTGTTGAGCGCGTGACCAATCAAAGGGGTGTAAGAAAGAACTTGGTAGACAAGGCAGAAAGCGAGCGGGATATTTATATTTGTTTATTTGCTATAGACCATTTCAATGTGGTCATGTCATTGGCCCATCAACATTTCCTGCTTGACGTTACACTATTTCCTAACTGTAACAAGAGGCAATTCAATCATAACTTGACTTTAAATCAGCCGTCATAACACTATTTATCAATATGTGGACCTTTTTGGATTCTCAGAAGCAATGGAAATTAAAAATGTAAAACAGCAAATACGTTAGGACCATTGTTTTTGTTTACATCTCTCAAAATTGTCTATAAATGCTCGTGTTGTTTAAAGGTACAGTTTATATATATGACTGTTTGTATTAAAGGACAAAATTGTTTTACAAATAGTATATAAATATATTTATACATTGTAATACAAGAATTGCTGTGCTGAGAAGAAAATATAAAACTGTGTATGGAAAGAATTGTCAATGCACCGTGATGCACCGAGATATCGAATTGAACCGAATTGATGGCATGATAATCGTAACCGAACCGAACCGTGAGACCAGTGTAGGTTCACACCTCTAGAGATTAGTTTATAGTTCAGATATAAACACTGATGTTTATGGTAAGATGAAAATCACTGTTTAATGAAACATGACGCTGCTGAATCTTTGACGCTGGTGAAAGCAATTACACCAACAGATGACGACAAACAACCGTCAAAATGATGTCACTGAAATAGATTTTCAAAAATAATACACTCATAATGAAACATGAAGTTTTATGTGTGAATTGTTGAGTCATTAATTGAAGATAAATATGATCTGTTGTATGTTAGATTTCTATATTTAGCATTATCAGCAACAGTAGCAAAGATCATATTTCATATTGAATACTTTTCTTTTTTCTGCTGGTTCTTTCTTTGTTTTGATTTTTATTAAAATTACAGATCTAAGTATTGTTTGTTAAAAGCAGTGTTTTTTGCAGTAATATTTTTGTATAAATGGAAAGTAAATGACATTTGTCTCCTCCCTTTTTTGCTGATCCGAAAAAATGGTCCGATCTGTGATTCAAAAACCATAGTGTGATCCGAACTGCAGATTTGTGATCCATTACACCACTACCGATCGCTCACCCTCCCACCTCCGGTCGTTACTTACCAATCACACCTTATGCGGTCTAAGCTACAATAACTTTTCCCGGGTGAAAATGCTGTTCTAGTCCGCCCCTCATCTCAAATATATTCATGACTGTTAATAATCGATTAAAAATGTTAAAGTAAATGTTAGAGTTAATTTTGAGGACTGTTGCGATAATGAGATCTTTTTTTTAAGGACTTAATTTGGAAATTATGTTCAAAAAGCTCATAAATATTAGTGTAATGTTTTTAAATGAATCTAGGCAAATGCTCCAGATGTTGTTTTTAATATCTAGAAGAAATGCATGTGCTTTTTTTTATTATTATTTCTTGTTTAAAATTTTTAAAAGCTGATTTTCATGAAATTGCCCTTATACAGTATGTGTATATTCCTGTAGTGCTTTGTTGGATCATGTTTCTGTGTGAAAACCGCATTAAAATACATCCTGAATATGAGTAAATGTCTGAAAATTCCCTTAAAGTCACTCTAAAAGTTTAATTAATAAATAATAATTCACTGTATTCTTAGATGCCCACATATCACTATTGTGCATGTTCATCATCACAATATATTGAATTATTAAATATCGTCAGATGTCTAGTATTCACTCTTTGAATCTTGATCTGGCCTCACAGTGGGTAGCACGATCACCTCACTGCAAGAAGGTCCCTGGTTCGAGCCTCGACTTAGTTGGCATTTCTGGAGTTTGCATGTGTTTGGACTGTGGGGGAAACCGGAGCACCTGGAGGAAACCCACATGAACACCTGTGTTCATGTGGGTTTCCTCCGGGTGCTCCGGTTTCCCCCACAGTCCAAACACATGCTCCTATAGGTGAATTGAATAAGCTAAATTGTCCGTAGTGTATGTGTGTGATTGAGTGTGTATGGATGTTTCCCAGTGATGGGTTGCAGCTGGAAGAGCATCCGCTGCATAAAACATATGATGAATAAGTTGGCGGTTCATTCCGCTGTGGCCACCCCACATTACTAAAGGGGCTCAACTGAAAAGAAAATGAATGAATCTTGATCTGACCGAAGAGTTTTTGAAAACCCTCTGAATATTTGTCTGTTTTTTTTTAACCCACAGACGTGCATGTGAGCAATGATTGCCTGCCATTATATGAATTCTCAATTTCATGCAGAGCTTAGTTATGCACCAGTTTTCCGCCAAAGTACATGAATGATAAACCAATAAGGACTCTTTGAGTGTGCTGGAGGTGTGTGTTTGTGTGCATGCATGCAGAGTCAAGAAGTTCAGCACTCTGACGTTATATGAATGTTAATAGCTGTGCTTTTGTGATCATCTTTAATATTCATAGACATTCTAACAATGTTTTTTTATTTGCATGGACACAAGTGTGGGCAAAATTGATTTCGGTATCAATTTTATACCATCTTTGCATGTAATTTTTTTTTTAAATGGGTTAGGATTGAGTATTCAGTAGGTGCATGTTCAGTTGATGATGTATTATATTATATTATATTATATTATATTATATTATATTATATTATATTATATTATATTATATTATATTATATTATATTATATTATATTATATTATATCAGTGTTTCCTCTAGGATTTTTTTTCAGCTGTGGCGGCAGGCCTTTTGATCTACCAACTTTGGCGTTATTTCAATGACAAATGTGGCGCAGTACTAAAAGTCGAGATCGGATTTGTGTAATACGAGCATGCAGATCTTTTTGTGCACAAAACTTCTTGCACGCCCTTAAATATACGCTGCTCAAGTGCAATTTAGCGCATTTACGTAGTGAATTTGTGACCAACCTTTATTAGATTTGCAAGGAATATTTACCTACAGAGCGGCATTAATGCGTCCTGAGGTAAAGTGAAACGGCTATAAACTCCAGCAAGATAAAGTCTTTGTTTGTTGTATGCAGAGCCATAGACCTTTATCTATAAATAAAGTATAATTATGGAAACTGTTTTCATCCTAACTGAAAGCTATACGTCGTGTTTGCTGGCCTCATGCATCACGCACCTGTCAGTCAGTCAGTCAGTCAGCTTGTCACCTTAAAGGGTCAAACAAATAACGCACAGCACTACTACGGTTACAGAAAAGTTTGCGCTGTTATAATTCACTTGCCTTTTAATAGGTTTTGGTGCGATTATAACCCGCTATTTAAAAAAACGACAATGTTTTGAATGAGAAGCTATAATGTAGCTGTGGCGGGATGAATTTTGGCATGGTGCCCTGCCATGGTAGAATGAATGTAGCGGAAACCTTGTATATTATATTATATTATATTATATTATATTATATTATATTATATTATATTATATTATATTATATTATATTATATTATATTATATTATATTATATTGTATTGTATTGTATTATGTTGTATTTGTTAAATGATATTTAATTGGAATTATATGTATTAAGTTTTTAGTAATAATTTTATTTGTTAAATAATTAAAACAATTAAATTGGAAATATATTTTAAAATACTATTTGTTTATTTTTTATAATTTAAATAATATAATGTAAATAATATAAATTGTTTATTTATTATGAATTTGTAATTGTTTATTTTAAATGTTTTTATTTAATTTTGTTTGTTATTTATTTTGTTCACTACTATTTTTGGTTATATTGCATATTTATTGTTTAATTAGAATTGTATTTTAAACTTTTTTTTACAATTTATTTTAGTATTTTTATTTATATTTAGTTTTTTATTTTAATAAGTCCTTTTTACCACCCATTTTTTCAATTCAGTGAATTATATTAGCAAGTTATGGTGAGAGCTTGACAGACAAAGACCTGTTAAGGCTAAATGTATTCTTGCATGAAATTCATGTATGATTTTGCAAGTCATTTGCAAATTTTTTCATTTATTTATTTATTTTTTTATACAGTTTATTGTTTACTTGGCTAGAGTCTAAGAACAAAGTGTTCCAAGAAATGAGCCACATTTGACAAAATGGAGGAACTGGGGATGATATGCATACATTATTATTATTATTATTATTATTATTATTATTATTATAATACACTATTTGTTTATTATATTTGTTTAGAATTTTGAGAGATGCATACACTGTATTAATATTATTATACACTATTTGTTTTTAATGTTTGCATTTTAAAAGATACAAATTTAGTTTTTGCATTTCAAAAGATGCATACACTGTATTAATAATATTTTATTTGTTTAGAGTTTTTGCATTTGAGAGCTGCTTACACTGTATGAGTATTATTATAGTTGTTTAGATTATTTGCATTTTGAGAGGCGCATCTGCTCTATTAATTTTAAATTTGTTTTGTTTTGATTTTTGCAAGTCACACCATCAAAACTGTGTTTAAAATGTTTGCATTTTGAGACATGCAAACACTGTATTAATAATAATATTATATCTGTTTAGAATTTTTGCATTTTGAGATGTATGCACCATATTAATATTATGTTTGTTTAGAATTTTTGCATTTTTAGAGATGCATACTGTAATGTTATATTTGTTTTAAACTTTTGCATTTTGAGAGATGCATACACTGCTATTATTAATATATTTATTTAGGATTTTTGCATTGAGATGCATATTATTGTTTGTTTTTAATTTTTTGCATTTTGAGATGCATACACTGTATATTATATTATATAATATTATTTTATTTGTTTAGAATTTTTGCACTTCAAGATGCATACACTATCAATATTATTATCTTTGTTTTTAATTTTCGCTTTTTGATAGATGCGAACACTGCATTAATATTATTTTATTTGTTTAGAATTTTTGCATTTTGAGAGAGATTTATTCACTATTAATAGTAAATTTGTTTAGGTTTTTGCATTTCAAGATATGCATGCACTATTAATATTATATTTTTTTTTAAGTTTTGCATTTTGAGAGGTGCATATATCGTAATATATTTGTTTTAGAATTTTTGCATTTTGACAGATGCGTAAGCTGTATTAATATTATATTTGTTTAGATTTGTTTGCATTTTCAGAGATGCATGCACTTTAATATTACATTTGTTTTGATTTTTGCATTTCAGGAGATCCATCCATTATTAGTATTATGTTTGTTTTTAATTTTTGCAGTTTGAGAGACCCATACGCTCAATGTTATATTTGTTTAGATTTTTGCATTTCAAGATGTGCGAACACTATCGATATTATTGTAATTGTTTTTTAATGTTTGCAGTTTGAGAGATGCATACTCTGTATTATTATTAAATTGGAGATTTTTTGCGGTTTGAGAGATGCATACATCGTAATGATATATTTGTTTTAGAATTTTTGCATTTTGAGAGATGCAAACAGTATTAATATCGTATTTGTTTAGATTTTTGTAGTTTGAGAGATGCATACACTATTAATATTATTGTTTATCATTTTTGCATTTTGACAGATGCATACGCTGTATATTAATGTTATATTTGAAAGCTGCACACATTGTACAGTGTTTCCTCTAGGATTTTTTCCAGCAGTGGCGGCAGGACTTTTTTTTTACACAGATCTGCCAACTATTTCAAAGACAAATATTACACGCAGTATAACAAGTAGAGATAGCATTCATGTAATATGAGCATGCGAATCTCTTTGCTTGCGCGCCGATTTCCTCTGTTCGAGCACAGAACTTCTTGCACGCACTCAAATTTACACGTTCAAGTGCAGATCTTCTCGTGCGCTCTCCAGTAAGCGCTGCTGAAGCGCGATTTAGTGTGTTTTTGTGCGTTTTCCGACATTAACGCGTCCTGAAGTAAAAGAAACGGCTATAAACTCCAGCAAGATAAAGTCATTGTATGCAGAGCCATTGACCTTTATCAATAAAGTATACTTATGGAAACTGTGTTCATCTTAACTGAAAGCTACGCTGTGTTTGCTAGACTCACGCACCTGTCAGTCAGTCTGTCAGAGAGTCAGTCAGCATGTCACCTTGAACAAATAGCGCACAGCACTACTACGGTTACAGAAAAATTTGCGCTGTTTACCTCTAATATGTTTTGGTGCGATTATAATCCGCTATAAAAACACGACTAAATGTTTTAAATAAGAAGCTGTAATGTAACCGTGGCGGGATGGATATTGGCGTGGCGGCCCGCCACGAATGAATGAATGTAGCGGAAACCTTGTTGTATTACTGTATATTACTTTAGATTTTTGCAGTTTGAGAGATGCATACTCTGTATTATTATTACATTTGAGATTTTTTGCAGTTTAAGAGATGCATACACTATTAATATTAATATATTTGTTTTAGAATGTTTACATTTTGAGATGCATACACTGTATTAATATTATTATTTGTTAATTTTAGCATTTTGAAAGACGCATACTACGTATTGTTATATTTTAGATTTTTTGCAGTTTGAGAGATGCATACACTATTGATATTACTGTAATAAATTTGTATTAATATTATTATTTGCTAATTTGTATTTTGAGAGATGCATACTCCATATTAATGTTATATTTTAGTTTTTTTTGCATTTTTAGAAATGCAAACTTTATAATAATGTTATATTTGTTTAGAATTATTGCTTTGAGAGATGCATACACTATTAATATTATTTTTTGTTTAGAAGTTTTGCTTTGAGAGCCATACAATTAATATGAATATTTTAGAATTTTTGCATTTTGACTGCATATGCTGTATTATTATTTTATTTTGAAGTTTTGCATTTTGAGAAATGCATACACCATATTAATACTATTATATTTGCCTTGAATTGTTGCATTTTGTGAGCTGCATACACTTAATATTATTATATTTGTTTAGATTTTTTCATCTCAAGAGATGCATACACTCATTATTATATTTGTTTAGAATTTTTGCTGCATTTGAAGAGATGCATACACTTAATATCATATTTCTTTAGAGTTTTTGCATTTTGAGTGACGCATTCACAGTATTTATATTATCATATTTGTTTTGAACTTTGCATCTTCTTCCAATGCATTGCACGTACAGTAATGTTTACGTTTTATCAGTCCGTACAAGCGGCATGCTGTTAGCTCTCAGTTATCGCCCAGAAAAAGTTCTCTGCCTTTTGACTTCTGTCTTTATGAATTCAACAACCCCAATGCAATGCAGTTTGTTATCCGCTACAATATCTGTAAATTGACTGTGGCAGCATTTACAGCCTGGAGTCAGTTTTGCACATCTGACACGCTGCAGTTCTTTCCTTATTCTTCTCTGTAAAAGCGGCTCTAGTTCAGTCAGGTGCATGAAGATCATGAGTGGACGGCTATAAATCTCCATTGGCTCCAATCCAGATCTCAGTCATAGATATGTGTTTGACAGCTCTGCTAACAGACATGTGCTAGAAACACAGCGGCGTGTGTGTTTGTGTGTTTGTTTTCAGTCTCACAGCAATCCATCAGTGATACGACTGCTCATTCATCCTTGTCAGAGCTGAAATGAATTGAAAAGTGCATCACAACTGTAAAACAAGCAGAAGCAGAAGCACTGAGAAATACAGCAAAGAAAGTTTTGATAAGATGTGAGGTGAACTGACAGATCACAGTGGCTGAGCTGCTTGATTTGTTCGTGTTGTGACACTGCATTATCACACAAGTTCCTTTGTATAGGGTTGGATTTGAAGGCAAAAGTATTCACCCTCCTGTGAAATATTTTTTTGCTTTTTCAAATGTTTTTCCAAGTAATGTTTCAAGAGTTCACACTTAGCTTATGATTGATTATAAAGCTTGTTTGGCATGCTGTCCCGGGAGAGAGCCCTGAGCTCAAAGGATCCTTGAGCCTGGGGCTCCCTCCTGTTTGCAAGGCGAGAAGAGAGTTTGAGCTCAGGTAGATCTTGAGAACTCCCCTGCTGTAGTAATTCAATTCAATTCATCTTTATTTGTATAGCGCTTATACAATGTAGATTGTGTCAAAGCAGCTTCACATGGAAGATTATAGTGAATTGAAACAGTGTCAGTTCAGTTTTCAGAGATTAAGTTCAGTTCAGTTTAGCTCAGTTCAGTGTGGGTTAATAATCACTACTGAGAGTCCAAACACTGTAGAGCAAATCCATCGATGCGCAGCTCTACAAGTAACTAATGAACAGATAGTGATTGCTCTTAAGAGATAACTTACTAGGAGCATGTCTATGGTGCCAATTTTGATTAGTCAATTAACTTGAGTTGCATGTTTTTGGACGGTGGGAGGAATCCGGGGGAAACCTACGTGAGCACGGGCAGAACATGTAAACTTTGCACAGAAAAGTTGCCTTGCTTGGTAAGGACTAGAACCAGTGATGTTCTTGCTGTGAGGCAACTGTGCTAACCACTGGGCCACCGTGCCACCCATCTAGGATAGGAGGAGGAGTATGGGTGGAAGGGGGGATTCTTCAAAACGAATATGGCTGTCATATGGAACTTAGGGTGAATCATAAATTGAATAATGAGTAGGCCCATATTTTTTCTTTTTCAAATATTTCTCAAGTGATGTTTAACAAAGCAAGGACCTTTTCAATGTATTACATTTTGTTTTCTGATAAAGTCTAATTTACACTAGCCGGCCACTTTATAACAGTCATGTAAGAAATCAATCTATGTTATAAGATCGATTTGGAATTATTAGCTCATATCAATGACTCGGATATTGAAGATTCGAATCATTGATTCGACTCAATTGAGTCGGATTGAATCAGATCAAAAGATTCACACTTTATCTGAAGTTTGTCCCGCAAATTTAGACATCACATTCTACTAATCTTGTCTATATTATTTCCGTGGCCAATGATAATAACATAACACAGAATAGGGTTAACTTTTAGCAAGGTAACACGATCTATAGCTTGAGGCAATGACTTAGAAGCACGTAAACAAGAACACAGTTCTTACAAAGGAGAAGATTTATTGAGCTACACTACGATACATGAGGCTAATCTACGTAATAAACAAAACAACAAACAAAACGCACACACACATTCATACACACACACACACACACAGGCAGTTCAGAGGATGCAAAATGAGTTGACAACAGTCCCAAATCATCTAGTATTTCGTACTAGATCTTAGAATCACCTGAGAAACCACAAAAGCAGAGATTTGACTCATCTTTAACTGCAACAGTTGTTGTGTTACGCGAGTTTGTTGAAGTCTTTGACTGGAGTTTCGCCTCGCCGGGCTGGCTTGGGGAAACACGTGGCGCTCAATGGTGGCTTCTCTGTGACGTCGCTGGGATTCCCGCTCGTGAGGGGAGGCTCGCTGTCCTTGGTTACCGGAATAGCCGACTCTGCTGAGAGTCAGTTTAACGGAAGTTTCAGCGGTCTGAAACTTAAGAGGTTTGCATAAAGAATTTGTGGTGACCCAATCGCGTGGTGGCGACTGGGGGCAGAAGCAACAGCGGGCGCAAGCCAGCTTGATGCAAAAGGCGCAGATTTAGGGCTGCAAGGTCGTTTTAAGGGACACGTATTGATCCATCCCTCTAACACTGTCACCCAATGACCGACTGCCATGAAGGGCGGGGCCACGCCCCGTACCAGCGTAGTCGCGGTCAATTATTAACAGACTTCAAGAGATTGAACGTAGTAAAATCTCTGGTAAGATTGTAACTATCTGACATCAAATGTTACAAGACGAATACTGTTCGTCTCACTAAGTTTTCATTTTCACCAATGTATTCCAAATAAAGAGGGGTTCGGTTTGATACCAAGCATAAAACATTTCAGACACATACAGATCATTTTAACCTGTTATAAGGGTAACAACACATTATTAACCTGGTTGGTTGAAACAAGCATAGCACATAAGGAAACCTATAATGTCATTCAAAACATCAAATTTTGCCTTGGTTCTAACATTTAAAAGAATTGTCTTTCTTAAGTGTCTCATTCATCTGCAGAGATCTCTTTGTCTCTGAATTCTGTCCATCTGGCTGAAATTAGAATGTCTCGATGACGAACACATGGCCACAAGATCACATGATCGGTCATTCAAAAGTCTCGGGATGGAGGTTTTGAAAGCTCAATTGTCTAGATGGTAAATCATTTACGAAATGGCTGAAAGCATCTCTGTCCATTTATGGCCAGGGTATTGGGGGAAGAGAGTCAATTGAATTGGCGCCCTGTTATGTGACGGTATAAACCCTGGAGCTGAGTTAAATGAATTAGGCCATGTGGCTACCCCAAGATTCCAACCCTGATTCGAACTGGTTTTGGATCAGTGAGTCCCTTCAGTCACAATCCTGTTATGTTGTGAGTGAAGTATTATTCATTTTCCATCATCAAGGGGGCGCTAGAGCGCATCATTGTAATGAATAAGTAGGATGAGTAGTAGAAGAAGAAATAAGTTACAGGGCTAAAGCATGGCTTAGCCTTAGTGGGTGCCGGTACAAAGTAGAAACATTGATGCATGCTCAACTGAATAAATACATCACTGCTGTGTATACAATTAAGTCCTGTTACGAAGTTTGTTTTAAGCTCAACTAAAAAGGACTTTTGGTACTATGGACATTTTGATAAAAGACTACAAAGCTGTGGTGGCCATGTTGTGTATATATATTTCTTTCATCTGAACTTCAACTTCTAACTTTATTAGGTACATCTTACTAATAACCAGGTTGGACCCTTTTTTGCCTTCAGAACTGCCTTAATCCTTCATGGCAGAGATTCAACAAGGTACTGGAAATATTCCTCAGAGACTTTGCTCCATATTGACATGATAGCATCACGCATTTGCTGCAGATTTGTCGGCTGCACATCCATGATGCCAATCTCCTGTTTCACCACGTCCCAAAGGTGCTCTATTGGATTGATACCTGGTGACTGTGGAGGCCATTTGAGTACAGTGAACTCATTGTCATGTTCAAGAAACCAGTCTGAGATGATTCGCGCTTTATGACATGGTGTGTTATCCTGCTGGAAGTAGCCATCAGAAGATGGGTACACTGTGGTCATAAAGGGATGGACATGGTCAGCAACAATACTCAGGTAGGCTGTGGCGTTGACACCATGCTCAATTGGTACTAATGGACCCAAAGTGTGCCAAGAAAATATCCCCCACACCATTACACCACCACCACCAGCCTGAACCGTTGATACAAGGCAGGATGGATCCATGCTTTCATGCTGTTGATGCCAAATTCTGACCCGACCATCCGAATGTGGCAGCAGAAATGGAGACTCATCAGACCAGGCAACGTTTCTCCAATCTGCTATTGTCCAGTTTTGGTGAGCCTGTGTGAATTGTAGCCTCAGTTTCCTGTTCTTAGCTGACAGGAGTGGCACCCGGTGTGGTCTTCTGCTGCTGTAGCCCATCCGCCTCAAGGTTGGATGTGTTGTGTGTTCAGAGATGCTCTTCCGCAGACCTCGGTTGTAACGAGTGCTTATTTAAGTTACTTTTGCCTTTCTATCAGCTGGAACCAGTCTGGCCATTCTCCTCTGACCTCTGACATCAACAAGGAATTTGCGCCCACAGAACTGCCGCTCACTGGAAATCCTCTCTTTTTTGGACCATTCTCTGTAAAACCTAGACATGGTTGTGCATGAAAATCCCAGTAGATCAGCAGTTTCTGAAATACTCAGACCAGCCCGTCTGGCACCAACAACCATGCCACGTTCAAAGTCACTAAAATCCCATTTCTTTCCCATTCTGATGCTCGCTTTGAACTGCAGCAGATCGCCTTGACCATGTCTGCTGCCATGTGATCGGCAGCAAATTAGAAATTTGCGAGCAGTTGGACAGATGTACCTAATAAAGTGGTCGGTGAGTGTATATTAGTTTTCCATGAATAAAAGCAGTTTTAATTTTTTCAAAAATAATTAAGGACAATAATTCAGATCACAGATTGTGTTTTGTCGCAGATCTATTCAGAAAAGAAAAAGGGGAGGAGTAGACCTGTCGCAATAATCAATATATATAGACTTATTGCTCAACACATGGACATGATGACCTCAATAATTTTTGGTGATGCAATATATATCGCCCATACATAACTAATGTCAGCAACATTTTAGTTGATTGTGCAGCTTTTGTCATCTCATCCAATTTCTGTCACAATGCAAGATATGCAATGTTGAGTCTGAATTATAGTTGAACAGGAGGTACAGAATTGTATTTATGTACGATTTATACAAGGAAAAAAGTTCATCTTTAAAAAGTTAAATTTTAATTAAATAATACCAAGAAATAACCGGCTTAATAATTAAATATTTAAATAAAATATTCAATGCTCTGTTGTTAAAGTTAAACATGAAAACATCTGTCGCTGCTGTTGCTGATTATGCTGAATGTATTAATAAATGTAATATTATAGTCTTTACAACAACAACACATTATATTTATTTATTTAGTCTCATTTTCAATTCATTATTCAATTGATCACTCGGCAACGCGGTGGCGCAGTAGGTAGTGCTGTCGCCTCACAGCAAGGAGGTTGCTGGTTTGAGCCTCGGCTGGGTCAGTAGGCATTTCTGTGTGGAGTTTGCATGTTCTCCCCACTTTCGCGTATGTTATCTCCGGGTGCTCCGGTGTCCAAAGTCCAAAGACATGCGGTATGGCGAATTGGGTAAGCTTAAATTGTCCGTAGTGTATGTGTGTGAATGAGTGTATGCGTGTTTCCCAGTGATGGGTGACAGCTGGAAGGGCATCCGCTGTGTAAAACATATGCTGGATAAGTTGGCGGTTCATTCTGCTGTAGCGACCTCATTTTGATGGTTGTTTGTTGCCACCTATTGGCTTAATTTAATTAAAATACAATTTCTATTGTTTTTATTTCTGAAGTAGAGTAGGTAGTCAGTTACACTACCTATTTAAAAACTATTTCATAAAACCTATCATTGCCATGAAATAAAATTATTCCTACAGTGAAATATAATCTTACGTGTATAATTTTTACTGTCAATAACTGTGGCTGAGTTTGATTATTTTACTGTGACCAAACGTAAAGTATCATCACAGTTATTTTAAGTGCAGTTAGATATGCATGTAACTGCATATATGCAGGACATTCGCGTGAAGTAATCTTCTATTTGCCAACAGCTTGATTAGCATATTATTACAGATAAACGCCACACACCTTTAAAATGACCCTTTGTAGATGTGCTTGACTTTCAGCTCCTAAAACAAGTGAAAGAAATCCAAACATGCATGAAATGAGGAACCAAAGCCAAAATGCAAATGTAATATTTATTTATTTATTTTTTCTTGAAATGTTTGTTGCGGTGACAGAAATTCCACCAGCTTCATTTACATCAGATGACTCCTGCAGAACCTCCTCTGTAAACACCGCCTGATTTACATAAGCAAGAAATAAATGGCAAGTAATTACCAAAAGCAGATATTTACTCATTAGAATTACATATCGCTGCATTTTTAATAATTACACCTTGCTGTCTCAGATTTGGACAGCGTGGGAATGCAAATTATATCTTTGTTATTATCTCTCTCTCTCTCTCTCTTTCTTTCTATCTACATGTTGTTATAATATCATATAACAATGTTGTAATTTCCAAATTTGAGCACGTTTTTCCTCGTTACTGTATGTGTGGTTTTATCGGGCTCAGTAAATTATTTTGTCATTATTAGACATTGATATATTGCAATAAAAAGTAAGAAGTTATTAAATTGCTCATTTTTCATTTCAATTTTAGTAAAAATTGTAGGGGTGTGAACCTACACTGGTCTCATTCGGTTCAATTCGATATCTCGGTGCATTACGGTGCATTGACGATGCTTTCCATGCATAATTCGATTTTCTTTCTTCACAACACAATTATTATTATTTTTATTAAAATCTATAAATATATTAATATTTATATACTATTTGTAATACAATTTTGTCCTTTAATACAAGCAGTAATCTAAATGAACTGTACCTTTAATTTGACCTGCTCAAAGAAAACACTTTTTTTTTTAAATTTATTAAACAAAACTCCAATAAATGCACAGAACAACATGAGCATTTATAGCAAATAAACTAATGTAAATATTATTCACTTGCTTTTTGAGCGCTGACAAACGAGGTCTTACACCCCTATGATTGGTCATTGTCTTCACCCACTCAACAGCAAGGGCTGCGATTGGCTTTAGAAATGAAAGCGCTGTTCACCGATGAGTAATGCGGGAAGAACCGCCGCGGTTACCGTCTATATGTGCATAATACGCGGTTATCACAGGTAATCCATAATAGACACAGTGGAGAAAACTCGCACCTCAGGCACGCTTGTGTCTGGATCCACAAGTATCACTTTAACAGCCAAGAGGAAAGGAAAAGTTACCTCACGAACACGCCAGCGGGTCAAATGTCCAAAGTGAGAGAGAGAGAGAGAGAGAGAGAGATTGAGTTTTACAGCATTTCTCCCTAGCAGTGAAATAGCGTCTCATGTGCTGTACCTTCTTCAGTGTCAATGTAAGACTTTGAGGAAACTCACAAGCAGTTGAACTGTGCATAATTATCTACCTTTTAAGTAGTAGAAGCGTTTTGTTTACTCGCCCTCGCCTCCTTCGCCATAGTATTCCACTGCGACATCGTGCATAGGAGATAAATGACGTCAGTACGTAGTAACTGGTTATTATCTATTACTGAACCGATATCTAATTGTCCCCATCTGCATCGCGGTGCACCGAAGAAACAATTAATTTTGACACCCCTAAAAAATTTAGCACGTTTTTCTTATTGATCTGTTATTTCACTTCATCGGTACACTAAAAAATTACATTATCAGTCATGACAGCATATGTTTTTAGGTCATTGTAACTTATTAGTTCAAGTTCAATTTATTTATATAGCATGTTTCCAACTGCCACAAGGCCGCACAAAGTGCTTTGCTTTACAGAGAAAATGCAAACAAGCAATAGGCTGTAAAATAGATTATACAAAGTTTTATATAAAAAGGGATTATACAACCAGTTTGGTTTCAATGCCTAAAATAAGAAGGTAATTGACCCTTTAAATAATTTCGCCTAGATTGACAGTTGACCACACTAAAACAGTTGACCACCAACCTCTCATCCTCCCCAAATTGATGGGACTTATGCTTCAAAAGACCTAGAAAATAGATGAGTCTTTAATTTAGACTTAAAAATTAGCAATGACAAAGCCATTTTTAATATTAGTGCCAGCGTGTTTAAAGGCGAGGTCCGGCTATGACAAATGCACATTCGTCTATGCTTTTGAGGTGGACTTTTGGGACTTTTAATAGAAACAGATGGATGGAGTTTAGGCCACAATCAGTTGGGATAAATAATGGGGGCCTAGGCCATGTAAGGCTTTATACACAAAGAGAAGGATTTTAAATTTGATTCTTAGTCTATGCGGTAGCCAATGTAGAGACCTCAAAATTGGAGTGACGTATGCATATTTCAGCTTTTTGTGTAAAAATCTATCTGCTGCGCCTAAAGGCCAAATTATACTTCTGCGTCAAGCAAATACGTATGCCGCGGCGCAGCCTACGCATGGACGCATAGCCCCTCGCCGTGGCCGTCGGCGACGTTGACGCGCACCTCTCAAAAAATGTAACAGGTTCGCGTAGCGCAGTGATTGGTCGGCTTGGTATCGCTGACAAGTGTGGGCGGAGGTGAGAGCCATGCGCCCGATGCAGCGAGTGTTTACAAGTGTGGAGTCCCGTGAAGGAGCTCCGGATGGAGACTGTTGTCTTGTGTTTACCTTATAATTAAAGTTGTTGCACGTCTGCCGTTTCCCGCCTCAAAAATCCCACCACTTGTACATTAAGGAAGTTTTCAGAAAAAAAACAAAACGCCAGCTAAGAAACTCGACATAAACATAAACACCTACTGCCAGCTAGCGTTTCGGAAGTGTATCACAGATCAACAGAAACAGCATGCAGAAGTATAAATGCACGGCTACGCGCGAGGCTGTGCTGTGGGTCACGCCGATCACTTGACCCAAGTATAAACCAGATTTAACTGTAGGCGAGAGATCTGAGACTATAATTGAACTTACATAGTTTAATAAGTAAATCATGTTCTAACATAATTTTATAAGTTATGTAAGCTATTTTAAGTATGTTTAACATAATATAAGATCAATGGACTCATAAGGTTAATTTGATTCAGCTTAATTGAAGATAACCAGGATTTTTGTACAGTGTAGTCTTTAGGTGTAAAGCAATTTATTTCGGAAGCCATTTGGGAAATATTATTATTATTATTATTATTATTATTATTATTATTATTATTATTATTGTGTTATCTTAATATTATACATCAATAATATTAAATATAAATGCATTTTCCCAAATACAACATTGTCATTGTCTGTCAAAGTGTTATGTTTAATTTATTTTTTGCATGTTTGTTTTTAGCATTACATTTTTTACATTATTTAATTTAGTCATTAGTTTATTTATTGTAATAATAAACTTTAACTTTATAAAAATGTATTTAATTTTTTTACTTTTTTTTCCAAGTTCAGTAAAAATTGAGCAGGTTTTACTTGTTGGTATATTATTTAATTTAAATTTGTAATCTCAGAGTGCTTAATTTATTTAAAGGGCCACGAAACCCCCTGTCTCAGCAGGGTGTTTTCACACCTCTGTTTTGAAAAAAGTCAGGAAAGTTGGGCGTGTCCAGCTCTGGGAGTGTGGGAGTGTCGGGGGAGGGAAAGAGGGTAAGATTTTGCATAGAAGGGAGTTAACATTTGGGCACGCGCTAAGTTTGACAGGAAAAACAAACACAGAGAGGCTGATTTGATACCGCACGGCGAATGAGAGAAAAAAAATCCTCCGCATTTCTCTGTAACTTATGTACTCGGTAGGTAGCGTCAGAAAGCCGTGTGTGTATAGACTATCCTGTCACAAAATGCAGCGAAAATCCTGCACGACGGGAATAGTTTGTTAACATGTTTACACTCAGAGAGCAGCATTTAAACAAAGGGCACTGCACTGCAAACACACTTACCAAATCTGTAGACAGACAATCAAACTGGAGCTGTGTCTTTTTATTAAAAGGAGACGAGCGGCAAATCCGGATTTCACCATTTCCAGATGCGAAAAAGCTCTCGGGTAAAAATGTTCCTTACAAACGCGTTTCTGTCGCCTGTCGCGTGCACTATAATCCACACGTGAGTCCAGCTGCTCTCTCATAGAGGGAAAATGAAAACAAAACCTTCGTTGCAACACACTAATAACACCTACGAATTTTGTCTTGAAATTCTTGTACTTTCACTTGTTTTGGCAACACAACGTGGCGTCTCTCTGCCGTCTGAACAGTGTAAACTGGTAAACAGTCTCCGGAGCTATCATGCATATTAATGAAGTTTCATGTCATACACAATAGAGCGCGCTGATTGGTTTGAAGCACGTCTTTCTCATGAATTAATACCGCACACTCAGATACGTAAGAACGTCCTAGAAAAGACAGACAGCCACTCTCCAGCTGGATTTACACCTAAGTATCTCATGGCCGTGACGCAGCTTCAAAAATTCGTTTCAAACCGGAAGAACGAATTTGCTCAAAATGACGCAAAAACAACCAATTTTCACTTTTTAGTGCAATATATGTGTCCTAATAGTGTTTATAGCAGCGTGGGACACATATATGAGTGTCAACAGCTCAAAACATGTGTTTTGGTGTTTTGTGACCCTTTAAGGAGTTGTTGATTATTGTATATTTATTATAATAATTCAAAGTAGTATTTAATAATAATAATAATTATTATTATTATTATTATCATTATTATTATTATTATTTACTACTACTTTGAATTGTTATATTTAATCAAATGACTAAATAAATATTAAATTGTATATCTATCTTTCTATCTATCTATCAATCATATTTTTTGTATTTTTATTAATACTTTTGATGGAACTCTTTTCTGTATTTTTTTGTTTGTTCGTTTGCTTCAGTTTAATTTTAGTGCATCCAATTAAACTAAGTGGAAATGTGTTCATTTTTTTGTGATGTTTTTTTAAGCCTTAATGTCTTAATGTGTTTTTGTTCTGCAAGTGGCACAGAAATTATACAAAGCAGCTGCATTTTGATTTAAATGACTCAATACCTGCAGAACCTCCGCTGTAAACACTTCCTAATTTACATAAGCAAGGAATAAATGGCAAGTAATTACCAAAAGGCAGATATTTACTCGTTAAAATGCAGCAGTATAGAAATTCTAATAATTGCACCGGGCTGTGTTACATTCGGACAGACTGAAAATGACTGCCATTGCAGCGATTATGGGGCATTAATATGTCAAGTGTGTGTGTGTGTTTTGGGGGATTTGTGTTGTGGATTAATTTAGGGCTGCACAACATATCATTTCAGCATTGATATTGCAATGAACGAATCTGCAATAGTCACATAGCATGCTTGGCACATGCAAAGTTTAACCCTAACAGAGTGAAATATTTTTTAAAGGCTTGTGACTATGTCAAATTTAGAGCATTTGGGCATAAGAAATGACCCTAATGATAATTGTATTTCTTTACACTATGAAGATACAGTAGTTAACATTGGAAGTCGTTCCAATCTGTCTTTAGGATGAGACGTTAAACTGGGGTCCTGACTCTCATTAAAAATCCCATGGCATTTCTTGTAAAGAGTAGGGGTGTAACTCCAGTGTCCTGGCCAATTTCCCTTCATTGGCCCTTACCCATCATGGCCTCCCAATGATCCCCATCGACTGAATTGGCTCTATTACTGTCAATCCACTCCGCCAATAGCTGGTGCATGGTGAGCGCATTGGTGCTGTTGTCCTGTGGCTGCAATTGCATCATCCAAGTAGATGCTGCAAACTGATGGTAAAATGGAGAGACCCCCCTCATGATTGTGAAGTGCTTTGGGTGTGTGGCCATACAGAAGTGCACTATATAAATACACATTACAGATGTGGCTACTGAAAATACGCGAGTGAATGATCGTAACCACACGCAATGCTGCAGTACTGCGCGGTACAACACAAAATGGTCTAACACAAAGACATGACCAGCAGGGGGCAGTTATGTAACATAGTGAACATACTGAGCTGATATACTGAAGCAGCACATACAAGGAGAAGCAAAGGAAATTAAATGGGCTAATCATGAAACATGAGCATTATCAGTGGCCATATCTGTTCATTACATTTACATTGGAAGTGGATCAAAAAATGTGATCAAAATACGAATGGGTGGTGTTCAGTTTTTGGACAACTTTGATAGTTTTATGGTAAAATAATAATAATATTAGGCCTATGTGTAGGTCTACTGTTGGTTAAAATGCTAAATTTTGTATTGACTTGGAATGGTGGACTTGAACAGACTTTAAATATGTCCATGTTGTTAATTCACAGAGGTGATGACTTCAGAATACAAATTCTAAAGTTGAATTATTATGTTTGAGACATATGCTTGTCATTTGTTATTGACAACATTTTTTTCACTGGTAAAATGAGACATTTGCCTTCTTGCATTTGTTCAGTGTTATATAGGCTCAAGTAGGTATACTGACTATACTATACAGTAAACATTTTTTTTTCATGCACAACGCTTTGTGTTCGCTATGAAAGAAGAAACAAATCAAATACTTGACGTAATCATAACTCCTAATTTGCTGTATGATTTAAATGATGTGCACGCCGATTTCACTTTCACTTCTGAGTGCGGCTCATGGCTGCCGTCACTGTAAGAAAAGAACACACACATGCAGGTCATACTTCCCGCGCTGCTCTCAAGCAATCACTCTGTGCAACAAGCTGAATGTTATTTACAACTTCATTACCTGTTATTCACAGCATATGCAGTTTCTGTTCACTAAAGTAGGCATCATTCACGCGCACACGCACGTCCTCTCGGTAGTTAACAAAAAGCTTGCGGTCAGCTTGTGTGATTTTTTTTTTTTTTTTTTTTTTTTTTTTTTTTTTTTTTTTTTTTTTTTTTTGCAGCTGCGAAGACAGAAATGACATTTTTTGGGTGAATTATACCTTTTTAAATACAGTATGTGACATTTTTAACACTATATGGAGGTGTCCATGTTGCTGTGAAGACTTGTGCAACCACCTTTACGCTTCTCTCCTGACTTTGAAAATATAATTGGCTGAATTGTTGAAAAGCTGAATTAAGATCGTGTGTAGGGTCGAATCGAGATCGCGATTTTTTTTTTTTTTTTTTTTTTTTTTTTTTTTTTTTTATTTATTTATTTATTTTTTAAATTTATTTATTTATTTATTTTTTAATTTATATATATTTTTTATTTTATTATTTTTTTTAATTAATTGTGCAGCCCTATTGTTTATTTCATTTGAATCTTTGTTCTGTTGTATTAATTTTAGCTTGTAATTTATTGCATTTTATGCATATACACTCCCGATCAATGTTAAATTTATGATTTTTTTTTCCCCGAATAGTTATTGAAATTGTTTTGTGAAATTATATTCAACTTGCAATATACAGTTGGAGACAAAATTATTCGCCTTCTGTTTATCTATTTTTTATTCAAA
Organism: Danio kyathit; assembly: GCA_903798195.1. Taxonomy (NCBI): domain Eukaryota; kingdom Metazoa; phylum Chordata; class Actinopteri; order Cypriniformes; family Danionidae; genus Danio; species Danio kyathit. The sequence goes on from CAIGQS010000074.1 coordinate 74,057, forward strand.
TATTTCCCGAATGATGTTTAAGATTCAGGAATTTTTCACAGTGTTTCCTATAATAGGTTTTCTTCTGGAGAAAGTCTTATTTGTCTTATTTTGGCTAAAATAAAGGTAGTTTTTCATTGTTTAAACACCATTTTAAGTTCAATATTATTAGCCCCCTTAAGCAATATTTTTTTTGTATAGTCTACAGAACAAACCACTGTTATACAATGACTTGCCTAATTACCCTAACTTTACCCTAATTAACCTAGTTAAGCCTTTAAATGTCACTTTAAGCTGAACACTAGTATCTTGAAGAATATATAGTAAAATATTATGTGCTGTCATCATGGCAAAGATAAAAGAAATCAGTTATTAGAAATGAGTTATTAACTATTATGTAGGGCTGCAGAGTCGTTTCAGCATCGATATCGCAATGTGTGCATTCGCGATAGTCACATCACAGCATCTGCAGTGTAAAGTTGGGATTATTATTGTTGTTCAGCATTGAAGAATGTACAGTGTTTACGTTTTAAGTTACATTTGATTATTCAATAGGGGCAGGACAAAATGCATGAGGTGGCGCTTCTCATAATGGCGGATCGAACATATCAATGTTGCAATTCTAAGAAATATATGTGCCAGTGTTTCTCCTAGGTTTACTGTTTTTTTTTGAGGGGGAGGTGGCGCGGTGGGGCATGGCGCCGCTGTTCAGTCTGACACAGACACAAGGAGTCATGGTGTTAATTTGTTTCTTTTAATGACAGCAGTAAAAATGTAACAATTATTTGAACTGTACAACTGTACTGTTGCTCTGCCTCTGACAACCAAGTTGGGTCAAAGCTAGAGATGCTCTGATCAAGATTTTTGCAGCCGATACAGAGAACTGAATCCTTGTCATGGTGATTGGCTGATACTGAGCACCGATTCTAGTGCTTCAACCTTTATAATGCATTGAGCACATTTTCCCTCTAAGTATGAACCTTAGGAGAAGATATTGCCTTACCTACGAGAATAAATCAAGGATGCTGCTTATAATCCCTTAAACACGTCTCTTATAACCGTTTAGGTGTGAACCTGTCAGAAGCAGCTTTACAGAAAAGAATTCATCCATTCATTTTACTCTGGCTTAGTCCCTTATTTATCAGGGGTCGCCACAGCGGAATGAACCGCCACTGAAAATAATATAACACGGATATAAAAATTGTTATGAAAAATTACAATGCAATTAGGAAACATTGCAAGTGAAAAAATTTGATGCATAAGAAGTTAAAATGCACACCTTTAAATCTAATACTTCTTTACTAAAAGAAAATAGACCTATAAACTAATGTTTATAGCAATGAGTGTATTACAAGAATTTATATTATTAAATATTCATGTAAAAAATTCAGTTTTATCTATCTAATAATTCCAGCCAGCTTTTAGTGAACTTGCAATATTGTCAAAACAGAACTTTCAGTTGTTATATGTAAAAAGGCCTAAATACATGCAGGACCATTGCAATATTTTGCTCATCTCCAACTATTGACAGCAGATCCCTCAATGAGAGAGATAGAGAGATTTGCATTCATGATATCTTTACTGCTCTATTCATTTAACCTAACAAATGTAATGCTTAGTCCATCACTGTGCCTCTCGCGATCTGTTCTCTTGCTTATTCACTCTCGTTGCCGTGATTTCCGAGTATTTTAGCTTATTTTTGGGATCATGGGGCCGGTATAAATTTGCGGGAGACTTGCGGTGCTTCCGGGAGAGGTCATAAGGTTGGATGAGATGAGTTGCTAGATAGGGAACGCGTCACAGAAGCTCAAAACACTGGAAATACAATGGCTGCACTTACAACAAAGAGAACATCACTCGCGTCCATCGCATATGTATACATTTTAGCTGCTGTGAGCAGCTGTAGGCTATGCACAATATACAGGATGCACGTGCGTCTTCGGTCCTGTCAGATGTGACGCGCGCATTTTCATTCCCATACAGCAGAGAGTGGCTGTGTGAAACTCCACCATGCAGGATTCAGAGAGCAGAAATTTGTAATCGCGCAACCATGTAGAGACAAAAATCACATGCCGTTGTGTAAATAAGATATTACATAAGGCTATTTAGCTTGTTTATTGAAAGAAGTTGTGAAAGCAGTTGGGAGGGCAGGGCGCCCCCCTAATATAATGGTAGGGGAAACACTGTGCTGTTAATAAAAGAAATACATCTTTTAACTTTTTGATGCATTTTTTTTCCTCTTCATTTACAAATATCATGATAAATTGTGGAAGGTTTTCTTATGATATATCACTGATATTGTGATCTATCATTATCGGGGGCAAAATATCATGATGATATCGTATCGTATTACTCTACCTGAATATCTGACTACTAAAGTTAATGATTTCATTCCAAATAGAGCTATTCAAGTCAACTGCTGAAATTGTATTTATATCGCAATATAAATCGCAGCAAATTAAATATTTATTAATTAATTAATTTGTTTATTTGGCAGGAAATGTGTACATTAATTAGCATTTCTGCAAATGCACCATAATTAGCCAGAAGGCAATTTTTCATCTGTTGTTCCTGGACAGATGGTAAAATTGTCAACCTAAAAAACAATACAAAATTGCTGGGTAGGTTCATGCTAATAGGAATGATGACACATCTGATGCTCTATAAAGTAGATTTATAAAGGTTTTTTTGAACATATTGAAAGAGGTTATTTCTAGGGGTGCGAACCTACACTGGTCTCACGGTTCGGTTACGATTATCATGCCATCGATTCGGTTCAATTCGATATCTCGGTGCATCACGGTGCATTGACGATGCTTTCCATACATAATTAGATTTTTTTTCTTTACAACACAATAATTTTTTTTTTTATTAAAATCTATAAATATGTTTATATTTATATATTACTTGTAAAACAATTTTGTCCTTTAATACAAGCAGTCAGATATATGAACTGTGCCTTTAATTTTACCTGCTCAAAACAGTCTTTGTGAATGTTTTAGACAAAACTCCAATACATGCTCAGAAGACAGCACGAGCATTCATAACAAATAAACTAATGTAAATATTATCCCGCTTGCTTTTTGAGCGCTCTTGAGTGCAAGTTCTTACACCCCTATGATTGGTCATTGTCTTCACCCGCTCAACAGAAAGGGCTGCGATTGGCTTTAGAAACGAAAGCGCGGTTCATGAGTGACGCGGGAAAAACAGCCGCGGGTCAGTCTAAATGCGCATAATACGCAGATATGAGGTAATCCATAATAGAATAAATACAATACAATAAACTCGCACCACAGGCATGCTTCTTTCTGGACACACAAGTATCGCTTTAACAGCCGAGAGGAGAGGAAAATTTACCTCACGAACATGCCAACTGGTCAAATGCCCAAAGTGTGTGAGCGAGAGAGAGAGGGAGAGAGAGATGGAGTTTTACAGCATTTCTCCCTAGTAGTGAAATTCTTTCTTCAGTGCAAGGTTTCCGCTACATTCATTCATCCGTGGCGGGCCGCCACGTCAAAATTCATCCCGCCACGGCTACATTACAGCTTCTTATTTAAAACATTTAGTCGTGTTTTTTTATAGCGGATTATAATCGCACCAAAACATATTAGAGGTAAACAGCGCAAACTTTTCTGTAACCGTAGTAGTGCTGTGCGCTATTTGTTCAAGGTGACATGCTGACTGACTCTCTGACAGACTGACTGACAGGTGCATGAGTCTAGCAAACACAGCGTAGCTTTCAGTTAAGATGAACACAGTTTCCATAAGGATACTTTATTGATAAAGGTCAATGGCTCTGCATACAATGACTTTATCTTGCTGGAGTTTATAGCTGTTTCACTTTACTTCAGGACGCGTTAATGTCGGAAAATGCACAAAAACGCACTAAATCACACTTCAGCAGCGCTTACTGGAGAGCGCACAAGAAGATCTGCACTTGAGCTTGTAAATTTGAGTGCGTGCAAGAAGTTCTGTGCACGAACAGAGGAAATCGGTGCGCAAGCAAAGAGATTCGCATGCTCGTATTACATGAATGCCATCTCGACTTGTAATACTGCGTGTAATATTTGTCTTTGAAATAGTTGGCAGATCTGTGTAAAATAAAAAAGTCCTGCCGCCACTGCTGGAAAAAATCCTAGAAGAAACACTGCAGTGTCAATGAAAGATCTGCTTTTTAAGTAGTAGGAGTGTTTATTTTACTCACAGTTGCCTCCTTCGCCATAGTATTCTACCGCGACATCGCGCATAGGGGATAAATGACGTCAGTGCATAATAACCGGTTATTATCTATTACTGAACCGATATCGAATTGTCCCCATCTGCATCGCGGTGCACCGAAGAAACGATTAATTTTGACACCCCTAGTTATTTCTCTGATGCTGCCAGGGACAGAGTTCCACTCCTACGCAGCTGTAACTTAAAAGGCACCCTGACCAAAGGCACTTTTCCGGAGTGGGACAATGCAGTCTCCTCGGGTTGCCCATCGCGTTGCTCTGTGTGTGGTGTTCCTTATGTTTACAAACTGACTGAGAGGTAGAGATGACAGACTGTGAATGATTTTATACATCAGACAAATGTTTGAATACTTCATGACATTTTCCCAGCTTACAATCTATGTTTTTGTAAAATGGTACAATGATGATGTCTTAGAGGCTTTTATCCAGTATTTTGATTGTGTGTTTGTATAGGGATTCTATGGACTTAAGTGCTGTTTTGTTTGCCTGTGACCAGGTTGTTAGACAGTAGGTTATGTGTGAAAAAATCATTGAGTGCATGAATATTTTAGCTGCCTGCAGTGATGAGTGTGACCTTATGAATCGGAAATTAGACATATTAAATTTGACACGGTTACAGACCTTTTTAATTTGCAATTTTAAAAGTGAATTTTTATTCAATTAGGACCCCAATATATTTAAATTTAGATTTGTATTGTCAGACAAATTGCAATGTCAGATTTTTCCAATATAGTGCAACCCTACTATTATGTTTAGAAATGTGTTAAAAAAAAAAAACATCTTCTTTCCGTTAAACATAAATTGGGGAAAATACAGCTGAAATCAGACGTTTACATACACTGTATAAAAAGGCACATAACCATTTAAAAAAAAAGTCAGCTGTTAATGTGACTAAACTTTTTCTCTTTTAGGTAAGTTAGGATTATCACAAGTTTCTGTTCTGCTTAATAGCAGAATAATGAGAGAGAGATTTTTGGAGAAATTGTTATAACTTTTTTTGAAAGTCAAGTTTACATACAATAAGATTATTATGCCTCTGAAAAAGCTCAGATGATGGTGTCAAGGTTTTGGAAGTTTCTGATTGGCTAATTGACAACATTTGAGTTAATTGGAGGCACAACTGTAGAATAGTATTTAAGGAAAAGCTCAAACACACTGCTTCCTTGTGGGACAACATGGAAAAATCAACAAGCCAGAATCAACAAAAAAGCCAGATTACAATTAGCTAAATTACACTGGGAAAAAGACTAATGTTTGGAGACATGTCCTGTGGTCTGATGGAGCTAAGATTGAACTGTTTGGCCATAATGACCAGTGTTACATTTGGAGGACAAAGGGGAAAGCTTACAAGCCTAGGAACACCATCCCAACTGTGAAATATGGGGGCGGCAGCATCATGTTGTGGAGCTGTTTTGCTGCAGGAGGGACTGGTCCACTTGACAGCATAGATGGCATCATGAAGAAAGAACATTATGTAGAAATACTGAAGCAACATCTCAAGACATCAGCCAGGAAATTAAAACTTGGCCACAAATGAGTCTTCCAAACAGACCATGACCCTAAGCATACTGCCAAATTAGTTAAAATGTCTTTTAAGGACAACAGGGTGAATGTTTTGGAGTGGCCATCACAAAGCCCTGATCACAATCCTATAGAAAATTTGTGGGCAGAGTTGAAAAAGCTTGTGCGAGCAAGACAGCCTACAAATCTGACTCAGTTACACCAATTCTGTCAGGAGGAATGGGCCAGAATTCCTGCAAACTATTGTGAGAAGCTTGTGGAAGGAGACCCAAAACATTTGACCAAAGTTATACAGTTTAAAAGCAAAGCTAAAAAAATACCAAGGAAATGTGTGTAAACTTTAGACTGTCTAGAAATGAATAAACAATTCTCAAAAAACAATTCACTCATTATTCTGGCATTTAGCAAATGTAAATGATTTAGGTAATCCTAACGGACCTACAATAGTAAACGTTTAGTATAATTTACCATCAGACGTTTTTAAAAAATGGTTATGTTCCTTTTTTAGAGTGTATGTAAACTTCTGGTTTCAACTGTATATACATTGTGGCTAATATTTCCGACTTCAACTGTGTATCGCAGAAATACAAAATATCGCAATGTCAGTTTTTTCCAATATCATGCAGCCCTAGATTAACGGTTTGTTGTGTGTTGACGTTTGAGTAATACCAACGAACAGGTCCTGATCTGAGCTCACAGGACTAGTCAGTATTAGTGACTCAGGTGCATCCCACACACACTCGGAGACTCATGACTGAATTCATTGCGTCTGACATCTGCCAGTATTGATGAGTGTGTGTTACTGCTGTTTGGCTCATTATCATACAGCACAAACACAGGGAATTCGATTAACCTGCTGTGATCCACACACACAAACATGCACGCAAATGTACACACATAGATGCATACAGACATACACACTGACATATGCACACGCCATTAGATGTTAAATATATTCTGGAATGATGGATCTGAACGGGTTTCTGTTTCATGAAAACAAGAGGTCGTGGATTACTGTCATTTTACCATGCTAAAGTCACTCTTGTGCACAGCCTGCACTGGCTTAGTGCTTTTATAAAATTGCAGTGTCTGTGATGGGATTCAATGCATGTGTTATACGTGCTGAAATTACAATAAGATGTGCTTTATTGTCCCAAATGAATGCAATGTGATGTCTGCTGTTTAAATGTATAAAAAAGGATATCATATTAAATCATGAATAAAATTTTGAGATTGTAAAGTTTGAACTTTTACAATTCTATTTACTCGATATTAATAAATCTATCTGATAGCCAGTCACAGCTGAAATAAGCGAAGCACACACACATGTTAATGCACACACAAACACTGACGTATGTATACACCATTAGATGTTAAATATACTCTGAAGTGATGGATATGAATGGGTTTCTCTTTCATGAAAGCAAGAAGTCGTGGATTACAGTCATTTTACCATGCTAAAGTCATTCTAATGGCTTAGTGCTTTCATGAAATTGCAGTGTCTGTGATTGTTTAGTAATGGCATGTTACAAGTGGACAGGATAGAATTTTTTTGTATTTATATACAGTAGTTATGTATTTATTATGTGTGTGTGTGTGTGTGTGTGTATATATATACATACATACATACATACATACATACATACATACAGATATATATATATATATATATATATATATATATATATATATATATATATATATATATATTTTTTTTTTTTTTTATATATATATATTTTTTTATATATATATATATATTTATATATATATATATATATATATATATATATATATATATATATATATATATATATATATATATATATATATATATATATATATATATTTTTTTTTATATAATATATATATATATATAATATATATATATATATATATATATATATATATATATATATATATATATATATTAGGGCTGGGCGATTTTTTTCGATTAATTCGAATTTACGTTTTAAGACGATTTTATTTTTTATAAAATCGAGAAATCGCGATTTTTTTTTAAATAAAAATATTAAAGCCGCTTTTCCACTATCGTACCAAACCGTTCTAAACTGTTAGACAACCGTGCTGAATTGTGCTGATTCTGTGTGTTGATGTCGCGGCTCTGTCCCGCAGCCGCCTGTCTCTCCCGCGCGAGCTGCGAGACGGGCGCGCGCGTGAGAGGAGAGAAGGCTCGACAGGCGGAGGTCCGCTCCTTGCCTCCTTCATTCTAATCATCCAACCGCCCGCACATATTATTTTATCTGATATATATATCCGCACCCGATCGCCACTTTAATAATTCTAATTCTTTGTTTTAAGCATGATGATAGGTGTAACTTTCTCCGCAATGTCCGGCGGCAGAGTAACAGCTCGTTAATTCATGCTCGAGCAAATGATGAGACGGACAAAAGTACTCGATGCATGCCCTTCTTTTACTTATTTCAGTGTTTTCAGTTTCACAGTGCAAAACAGCTCCCGGGTGGAATTACTGAAGTAAACATAAAACAAAAGAGCAGCATTTTGCTAAATTTAGTCCTTTATATCCTGATATGCTGTGTTGATTCATTTGTTTTTTTATATTTAACTTGATGCATTCGTTATTTAATGTTTGAATACTGAAATCATTTAAATGGTTATATTTTACCATCAAAATGTAGTATATTTTATATCATTACCAACTTTGATATAAAACCGCTGTTATTTTATTGATTGTTATGAAATAATTTAAGTGCTATATTTTTTATTAGTGAAAGTGCCCGCTCACTTTGACAAGGCCTGTCTAAATATATATTTCTGCCATGCCACTAATACAGATAAACTATTGTTGCATTATCATTGTTTATTTTTCTGTTATTTGAAATATTTATTTCCCCTCCAATCCTTTTCAATCTTCACGTTACATTTTGGTCATTTTCTCTCCAAAAAAAATTGCCCAAAGCTGCACAACATATGACCTCTACATAAATACGGGTGCTGTGATTTCTATTGTAGCTATGTTTAGCATCCCTACATGAGAGAGTGCCATAACCACGTTTAGTCACACAGTTGCTTTTCTTTTACAAGTGAGCATGAAAAAAAACTAGTTTCGGCATTTATTTAAATTTAAATGAACAAGGTAAACTGGTAAGGTAGTTACACAGTAAAAACAAAATTAATAAAAAAATAAATAAAAAAATCGAAATCGTGAATCGGTCAAACTTTATGAAAAATCGAGATTTTTTTTTTTTGCCATATCGCCCAGCCCTAATATATATATATATATATATATATATATATATATATATATATATATATATATATATATATATATATATATATATATATATATATATATATCAGGGCTCGAAATTGCGAACATTTGGTCGCATATGCACCCGAAATTTTATCTATGAGACCTCATAATATATTTGGGAGCATTTGTGCGACTGCATATAATGGTTGTAGTGCGACTTGTTTTGATTTTTTCTAAAAACGTGCTGAATCGGACTTCCCTGCTGCTGTATTGGTTCATATTAGCTGTCAATCACTCAAGGCTTTCTGCTGTCAGATAACAGGGAGCTTATAAGGGCGCCAGCCGAAATCAATCGAGTGTTTTTCGGAGAAGGTGCCCGAATCTCGATGCGTTGCATTTACTGCATGTTCAGCGCAAATGTCCGCTAAATGTAAAATCTAACACTGTACACATCATCGCCAAAGCAGCTCTTCTTTACTGAGTTTAAACTGAATCTGCGGCTCATAACAAAGAACGGTATTTGCACCGGTGGTCATCACAAGAATCCTGCTCTGCCTGCTCATATATTGGGTCAGCTGACTCGCCTGCTTTTCCACAAACACAGAAAATGTAAATCAGAGCATAACGAGACCGAGCATTTAAAATGACACAAACCCAAACCAAAACTTTTAAAGAGTGTAGAAGTGAGACTTTTCTTACTTTCTTTGGTCCTTTCTTTCTTGAGATGTAGATTATTTTTCTATTTATTGATGACTGCTTTGCAGATTTCAGCATTAAATTGAATGATTTATTATAATCTTACGTTTGTTTTGTAGCAAAAATATTGTTTATTAAATTGACATGCGTATAAAAACAATAGTGCAAAATAAATATTTCTTACTGCAATGCTTCATTTGTGTTTGATGCAAACCATTGGCAGGACCTTTTACAGCACATAACTCGCATTCAAGCACATTCAGGGCAGCATGATAATGAGAAATGTTATTCATTGTAAGTATTATTGACATCATCGTCATCATTAATATTTTATAATTATTACACATTTATTTTAGAATTATTGCACAGATATCAGTAAGTCATCACAGCATTAGTTAGATAGTTGTTTCTGGTTTTTGTTAGTCCTGACTGATGTTGTTTTCAAATACAATAAATCCCTTGATATACAATTTGCGGTGGTGCTCATTCATTTTTGGTGGTGCTCCTAAATTTTTTCTGGTGCTCCTAAATGTTAAAGTTGGGAGCACCGGTGCTACCAAGTAAAAAAAGTTAATTTCGAGCCCTGTATGTGTGTGTATATATATATCAAGGTTTCCGCTACATTCATTCATCCGTGGCGGGCCGCCACGCCAAAATTCATCCCGCCACGGCTACATTACAACTTCTCATTAAACATTTAGTCGTGTTTTGTATAGCGGATTATAATCGCACTAAAACATATTAGAGGTAAACAGCGCAAACTTTTCTGCAACCGTAGTAGTGCTGTGCGCTATTTGTTCAACCCTTTAAGGTTACATGCTGGCTCTCTGACAGACTGACTGACAGGTGCGTGAGTCCAGCAAACACCGCGTAGCTTTCAGTTTAAGGTGAACACAGTTTCCATAAGTATATTTTATTGATAAATGTCAATGGCTCTGCATACAATGACTTTATCTTGCTGGAGTTTCACTTTACTTCAGGACGCGTTAATGTCGGAAAACGCACAAAAACACACTAAATCGCGCTTCAGCAGCGCTTACTGGAGAGCGCACGAGAAGATCTGCACTTGAACGTGTAAATTTGAGAGCGTGCAAGAAGTTCTGTGCACGAACAGAGGAAATCGGCGCGCAAGCAAAGAGATTCGCATGCTCGTATTACATAATGCTATCTCGCCTTGCAATAATGCGTGTAATATTGGTCTTTGAAATAGTTGGCAGATCTGTGTAAAAAAAAAAGTCCTGCCGCCACTGCTGGAAAAAATCCTAGAGGAAATATATATATATATATATATATATATATATATATATATATGTATGTATGTATAATGGTTGGCGCAGTGGGTAGAAAAATCCCCTCCGAGCAAAAAGGTTGCTGGTTTGAGCCCTTGCTGGGTCAGTTGGCATTTCTGTGTGGAGTTTGCATGTTCTCCCTGTGTTTGCGTGGGTTTCCTCCGAGTGCTCTGGTTTCCCCTGCAGTCCAAACACGCTAAAGGGGAATTGAATAAACTAAATTGGCCATGGTGTATGTGTGTGAATGCAAGAGTGTATGGGTGTTTCCCAGTGTTTGGTTGTGGCTGAAAGGGCATCCGCTGCGTAAAACATGTGCTGGATAAGTTGGCGGTTCATTCCGCTGTGACGACCCCAGATTAATTAAGGGACCAAGCCGAAAAGAATATTTATGAATGAATTACAATCCATTTAGGAATATTAGGATTTTTAAATTAACCTCTTTATTTAACTTACCAACATTACTAAGGGAAATAGTTTTTTAATGGTCTATAATTTTTACGCAGTGGGTAGCATGATTGCCTCACAGCAAGAAGGTCGCTGGTTCGAGCCTCGGCTGGGTCAGTTGGCATTTCTGTGTGGAGTTTGCATGTTCTCACCTTGTTCGTGTGGGTTTCCTCCGGGTGCTCTGGTTTCCCCCACAAGTCCAAAAACCATGTGGAATAGGTGAATCGGGTAAGCTTAATTGTCCGTATTGAATGAGTGTGTATGGGTTGCAGTTGGAAGGGCATCCACTGCGTAAAACATATGCTGGATAAGTTGGCGGTTCATTCCGCTGTGGCAACCCCAGATTAATAAAAGAACTAAGCTGAAAAGAAAATGAATGAATGAATGAATTATCTCGTCTCATGTCTTATCATAAAATAAAAAGAGACGCTTAAACTTGATAAAATATTACAAAGAGTGTCAAATCAAAGCAAACTTTAAGGCAGATCAACATCTATAATGTGTAGGGATTAGGGATGGGCGATATGGCCTAAAATCCATATTGCGATATACATTGCAGCCTCTTGCGATAACGATATATATTGCGATATATAAATTATAATACAACCGTTTCAGAACAGGTTACATAGACCCTTAGGAAAGCCAAACTGCTATTTTTTTTAAGAAATAAAGAAACGTTGCATGTCGTTTTGAGAACATTTTTTGTGCAAAAGCAAAACTGTTATTAAACAACACAATGTTGCAGATAAATAAACTAAATGTAGTGCCTTTCAGAAAGAAAGACTTTTCTTTTAAGTCCTTGAAAATTGTGTATTGCAGATACTTTAAATAAAAACATATTTCTAACCTGCAGCCTAAGGTAACACATTTGATTTTAAATATTTTGTTCTCCTAATGAAATTAAAACTGGTGTCTTGATCTGCTTTCTCTCTCTCCCTCTCTCTCTGTCTGCTGTAGTGTAGTGTTGGTGCTGCAGAGATTGAGACGCACCAGACAAAGTTTGCTTATAAAGTAATGCAAAAATGAATACAATTAATATCGAAAGCGAAAGCAGATTCTCGGACATGTCCGGGGAAAATGTATTGTCACCCCAAATAATGAGCTGGATCAGTCTATTTAGTCTTCGCGCTCTTCTGTATCCAGCGCGTCTCTGTGGGTCTGCATGCAGAGCACGTGAGTCTGTGGCAGAGTGTTCTCAGTTTCTCGCGAACACAGAACCGGGCCGCCCCAATAATATATCGGCCGCCCAGGTAAAATCTGTGTGGGAAGCGCTGTGTGGGAATCTGTGTGACAAGCCACGACATGCCATGCATGAGGCTCGCAAGTTGTGCGACACGTCGCCATTCGGTGCCATGCGTTGCTTGGTGCTGTTGTTGAGCGCGTCAGCATGTGCTACAGTCACAATAGATTTCCAACGTAATACACCATAAGTTAGTGTGAAGAGCATGTTGTTTTACCGTGGCCGAGTGAATTAAGTTATTAATCGAGCTTATTAAAAAAGAAAATTGCACATGTGCGTCTATTTTTTGTCGCACTGTCGAGCCCTGTCAATGCGTTGATGCGTAGCAGCCGGCTGCAGCTCGTTGCTCTTAATTTCGCGGGTAGATTGCGTCATCAAACATGCATTATCGCGATAGTGCAATAGAATTAGAATCTCTATCGTAGGCCAATTTTGTATCGTTTATATCGCATATCGTTTATATCGCCCATTACTAGTAGGGATGTAACTAGGGCTGGACGATATCTCAAAAATTTATATCACAATATATTTTTTTATTTCGGTCGATACGATATAATTCCGATATCGATATGGACAATATTAAAAAGAAAGGAAAAACTGTCAAGAACGCACACAATGGATGTCTGTACCTACAAATGTCTGCAAAGTGAATTTGCAAAGTCGATAATACCTCCAGACTCATAACTTTTTTTAAAAATAAAAACAGCACAAAAATATTTGTTCAATTTTTATTTGTATTTAGCCTTTACAAACAAGAAATGTGAAATAAACTATCAAATAAATAAAACTCTCAGACTCAGCTTATCATATATAGACAGTTTGTGGGGGTTAGCTTGACCAACGTGATCAACAGAAACTTTTATGAGTGTTTTTTTTTTGTATATGCTGAATATTTAACAACAGTGGCGGCTGGTGTTTAAAAATGTGAGGGGGGCGCATTTTAAAAGCCATTAAAAGCCATTTTTCAGGTGATGTACCAAAAAACAAAAATGACTAAAGCATACAATAAATGCATCACAAATCAGTTCATTTTAGTTCAATTTGAGTTTATCAGTTATGAAGTAATCAAGACAATCAGTAAACACACACACACACACACACACATAAACGTTGCCTAATCACTGGCAGCACTACTTAAAAATTAATTTTGCTCTCCTTTCTTTCTGGCTTGCAAATTTCTCAATGACCTTAATGGTTAAAGTCAGTCATCTCAGTCACCAGTCTCTTCTCTATTAACAGCATGGCCAATGCATTCAGCCTCTCTTGCGTCATGCTGTTTGAAACAGCAAACATGGAAAACAGTAAAAGGCATGACTTACATCACAACTTGCCAGCCAACTCCGTTTGTCATGACAAGTGCTGGAAAAGCCAAGGGTGTACGCGCGCTCGCGATCACTTGACTGCTGGTAAATTTGTTTTCATTAGTTTTGCAAGGAAGGTTGATCTGGTCCAAGCTCCTTGATTATTATAATTTTTTTCTTCATCCAAACGCCTTGTGAACGGATATCTTTGCAAAGATACAACAGAATTTTCCTTCATCTTGCACTTGCTTTCACTATATGATTAAAGGTCAGCACAGCTAACTGACGAGCTGCTGCTGAGCGAACGGTGTAAGTGAGAATGGTCCAATCACATAAGGCCAATCATATAAAAACAAATATGATTCGTTCTAACCAAAAAATGGGAGGGTTCGGGGCGCAGAGCGCTGCGCCCCAAAGACAATTTAAAACAGGCCAATTAGAGCTTATCGTCGTATCACATGCTTTGCAAAAGTTTGTGTACCTACATAGACACCCATTAGTCCGGCGCCCCGCACACACATGAAAAAATATTGTTCATACATTTTTTTTTCAATAAATTTTAGTATGACTACAATAAATGTTAGAATGTTATAATTAAATCAATTTATTTTGTTAATATTTGTGGTAATAAATATTAACATATTAAAGGAGTCTAACTTGACGGGGGCGGCGCCCCAGCACCCTCTATTGACCAGCCGCCACTGTTTAACAATCAAAATAATACCAAAATCTTACAATTATGACATCCACATCGTAAAAAAACATAGAAAAAGAATAATAATTATAATAATAAAAAATCATAAAGAGTAAAAGCTTCATTAATATTTGCAATAGAAGAGTTGTTTGAGTATATTCATAATTCTAATTGCTTTTCATCTTGAACATCCTTTAAGGGTTTTATCTGTCTGTTTATATTTGTGTATGTAATTACCTAATTAAATTGGAAGGTTTAACATAAATATCTCTTATATATTTTATATATTCTATTTATATAGACTAATCTTTTATATATCACGTTTTCATTATTTAACAGATTTATTAGCTCTATTGATCACATTCTTTCTATTTCATCAGCTTTGCAATAACCTGATTCCTGATTAAATATGTTTGAGTTTTATTTTGTAAGTGCGCGAGTGCTATATGCCAGCATGCAGTGAGTTTGTGTATGTGAGTGTTAATTTTGGTGTTTATGCAAGGATCGAGTTTGTTTGTTTGTGTGTTAATGTGGGAGTATATGCAAGGATCGGCGAGTTTATATGCATGTGCGTGTATATGTGGGTGTATGCATGCATCAAGTTTATATGTATATGCGCAAATTTCATACATGTTTTGAACATTCAATAGTATAGGTGTATATGCGAGCGATTTATAGGTGTATATGCACGTGTTGATAAGTGAAGTGAGGCCACAGGTTGGCTTAAACTTTTATGTTGCCTCATCTTCTGACTCTCTCAGTTCAGTAAAGTTAGCAGTAGCAACAGATTCGCAGATTCGTATTTTCCGGATCAATAACTCATGACCAAAATATTGTTCCTACACAGTATAGTTATTAAATGTTTGATAATAAAAATTCATAAAAAATGTCCAAAACAGTTTTTTGGAAAAAATAAGTGTTGCAGTCTAACCAGCAGGACAGCAGTGATGTGTGAACTGAGTTTGATGAGTTTGCTGGTCAATAGGCCCTCTGCTCCAGGGGACTGGCCACTGGCATAAAATACTGATTATAAAATGATTAATTACTGTATATAGTGGGATAGAGACAGGAGTTAAACATGGTGAATAATTAAAATTACTAGTATAATTAATTAGTATAAGTATCAGTGTGATACACTTAGGAGATAATCTTGAACATTTTTAAATATCAATAATAATAAGCAAATTATTAAAATATGCATAAACTAATTTGAAAAGGAGTAAAATAGTCTTATACCTGCTGCTGTAACAGCACAACTTTCTCTTTCAATCTGAAAAACATCTTCCTTTCGCTATGAAAACACTGATGCACCGTGTGATCTCCGTATAGCACTCATCAGAGCAAGCGGAGCTGCAAATCATCCGGTCCACGTGGTTTGGCTTATTAATAGTTTTTTTTTAATGTATAGACGTCTGTGACAGTAGTTTTTTCACTGTGCTGACGGTTCATGTGCATCATATTCGTTGTTCTGTTAGTGCAAGTAAACATATTTTTGCAGTATTTGCACACCGTTTGTGTTTTGTCTGGCGCAATTCTCCGCTGTCATTTTACTCTGCTGCTCCACCTCTTGCTCACCGCTTATGTGCAGGTAAAGCGAGATTGTTTCTGTAAAACCACCGAATCGTCACGTATTTAAATTGATTTTCAACCGACTCACGGTGAATCGTTACATCCCTAGTAAGGTGTGAAAAATAATGATACCGTAAACCTCAAACTCTGTAAACAAAACTAATTATGATAATCAAATCTGAGCTTTCAGGTAAAGGAACCAACCATCATTATTCAAATACACACTGCAACATTACAAATTGTGAAGTTGGATGACTACATTACCCCTATGCTAAACACTCATTCAGATAGGGAGCTAGTGGTTGGGATGCACAAGAAAAGAAACCAAAAAGCCACTCTGGCAACATCTCTACATCCTTTTTTATTTACAATCTCCTCACTGCTGCTAAAACGACACTCATTTTTGCATGTGTTATTCTGACCTAAAGGTGGCGATGAGAGCCAGAGTCTGTTCACATATTGCATCTAA
Source organism: Danio kyathit (assembly GCA_903798195.1). NCBI lineage: Eukaryota > Metazoa > Chordata > Actinopteri > Cypriniformes > Danionidae > Danio > Danio kyathit. The sequence goes on from CAIGQS010000074.1 coordinate 90,726, forward strand.
AAGCAGGTGGAAATTGTGCGGCACCTGGTTTTCTTCACCATTTTCAATGTGATTTACTCTCGTGGTCCCCTGGCATCTCTCGAAATTAGGCGACCATCAACCATTTTTTCAGAAGATGACAAACGAGCAAACCATTGCTGGGGTTCCAATGCATGTTTTTTTTATTTATAGAGAAAAGTAAAAAGCACTGCAGTGTTTGAGTGCGCTGTGTTTATCTGAGGTAATAAGTCTGCCGTTATTACTGAAATGTGTATATTCAAGGGATGCTCCGATCAGGATCTTTGCAGCCGATACAGAGTACAGTTTCCTTGTCATGGTGATCGGCCGATACGGAGTACCGATTCTGATGCTTCATCACAATCTGTTGCTCATTCACTCTTATTGCCATGATTTCCGGGTATTTTAACAATATTTTGGGATCACGGAGCCAGTATGAATATGCGGGAGACTCGCGTGAGAGACATCCGGGAGAGGTCATAAGGTAGGGTAAGACACTAGGCAGGGGTGATCTCTCTGTTTGCATCACAGCAGCTCAAAACACTGGATATACAGTTGAAGTCATAATTATTAGCCTCCTTTTTTTTTTAATTTTTTTTTTTAAATGTTTCCCAAATGATGTTTAACAGAGCAAAAAAAAATTCCACAGTATGTCTGATAATATTTTTTCTTCTGGAGAAGGTCTTATTTGTTTTATTTCGGCTAGAATAAAGCAGAATAATGATTTTTAAAAACCATTTTAAGGTCATAATTATTAGCCCCTTCAAGCTAATTTTTTCTCGATAGTCTACAGAACAAACCATCATTATACAATAACTTGGCTAATTACCCTAACCTGCCTAGTTAACCTAATTAACCTAGTTAAGCCTTTAAATGTCACTTTAAGCTGTATAGAAGTGTCTTGAAAAATATCTAGTCAAGTATTATTTACTGTCATCATGGCAAAGATAAAATAAATCAGTTATTAGAAATGAGTTATTAAAACTATCATGATTAGAAATGTTGAAAAAATCTTCTCTCCGTTAAACAGAAATTGGGGGAAAAAATAAACAGGGGGGCTAATAATTCTGACTTCAACTGTACATTGGCTGCAAGACCATCACTCACGCGAGTCGTACCAATAGACTGTATAAACAGGTCGTACCGCATCTGTATATATTTTAGCTGTTGTGTCGCGAGCGCATCGATTGCTCACGGCCCCATGCATCATTTACCTCCTCACATGTTGTGGGTGCTGTAGGTTATGTATAATATATGGGAGTGCATGTGCGTCTTCCTCTACTTGTAAACTTATAAACAAACACCTGCGGTTAGATAGGCGAGTACCGATCGAGTCATGAAATGTGATTATTAGGGATGCACCGATACCATTTTTTCCCAACCGATCCGATCTCGATACCAAAATTCTGAATATCGATCGATACCGATCCGATCCCGATACTGTGCCGTTTTTTGTTGTTGTCCCCAACGCTTTTTGCGTTGACACTGATAGGTGCATCTTTTGCATGGTTTACTAATGTTTTGCCGTTGCGCACTATGTGCTCTCGAGCGGAAAAAGCGTGTTACGTCAGTCTCGTCTTTTTTATTCTTCAATCAAATGAATTGGCGGGGTTGGGTTTTCTTTGAGGTGACAGCAGTGTCTGTGTTGTCAAGACGACTTCGGCGAGCTTTTAATGATGGAGAAGAGACTTGCGGTCGCTGTTTCAAGTCATTCAAAGCTGTATGACTTTACAAATCTTGAATATCATAATGCAATTAAAAATTACAATTACTGACAGGAACACTCGCGCACAATACGGCTCAGCTGATTCAGTCGTTTCCTAGTGACATAAAAAGAGCACCGCGCTACCTTTTTACCTTGTCATCAATAAAGGCAGTGCGGTGCGCCTCGCGTTTTTGGAATGGAAAAGCGCGTGCAGTAACAGTAACGTGCAACCACACGTGCCTACATATTTTGTCAAAGAAGCAAAACGAAAGAAGGATATTTCTGCTTATAGTTTGACACAGAATTGTTGACAAACCCGCCAGCGCTGATGTGGATCGCCTCTGTGCTGCCAGAGCCGTATCATAAACTCAATAAATAGGCTATTGGTGATTTAGTGTTCAACTAACAAACCAACCTTTTTTCCATTTGGAAAATTACAGTTATTAATAGTTCTTATATAATATAATTTTCTAAATAGCCTACATAGCCTAATCTACCAATCAAACAAATCTAAAGTTTTTTGTTTTTTTGCATAGGCTAATGGACCTCGCACCAAACTGAGGCTTTCATTTTACAGCTTAAAAAAACATGTACGCAAATAATGCAATATCATATGTAAACAACAAAATTGTTATATGCTATGTAGTAGCCAATACTTTACAAAAAGTCAACATAGAGCCTTTAGGTTCATTGTCTTTCATTACACGCAGCGCGCGCACATGAACCGCGAATGAGACAGAGGAAATAAGTCATAATCGTAATTAAAGACATAATCTTTAAACTAATATATTCTATTAAACATGTTGACAGGGGATTTGTAATATTTAACATTAATTAATTAACATTAATTAAATGCATATTTTAGAGCGATCTATTTGAGGTAGCCTGATATTTTTATTTGATGGAAGAAAAAAAACATGATTGGACAAACAGCCTGCCGGTTTTTAAAAAGTATTCAGTCAGTGTTTTTGTTTTGTAATTTAAATTTGACATTTAAGTGAAAGATCTAGAGCAGGATTTATTTTATTCTTTTTGTTTAGTTTCTGTTTTTCTATATGCTGCTAAAAACACAGCAGGTGAAGATGCTATATTATGTTCTGATGCTGTTTGCATTCAAAATAAATAAGTATTTTAAAATGCAATATTTAATGCGTCATACAAAATATAGGCACGTCAATTTTTTTTATTAATATTTTAATATTAATTTGTTAGCGGTTAACATTCGGTTAATGAGCCAAAATTAACCGAAATGAGCAGTTTCTATAGCTCTGGTGGCTGGTGCTAAACTGAAATCATCTTCTTTAGTAAAAAAATAACAGACCTATAGGTATACATGACAGACGGCACAATCTAACTAAAAACATGCTTGCTGTAAAACTAGGCTACATTATCCTTATCACATCGTTGTGATATTGTCTTTCCTTTTTAATATTAAGATTTTTCTTTATCTGCAATAGGCTATTGACATCGTTGGTAAAATAATCAGCCTTTTATTAAATTTATTAATTATATTAAATTACAGCCTGATATTTTCCTGCAGGTTTGATGACAGTTTTACTTAATAATCCCTCTCCAAATCTCGCCGTGAGTGAGACGGAGAAAGCTCAAAAGGTCCGCTTATGCTTCAGCGCCAAAACACAAACTGGTCTGTTAAATAAAATATTAATATATAAAATTACAGTGAAATGTTCACAGTTTCAGAATAGCCTATATTAGGCTAAATCATTTTCTGTTAATAACAATCCATATTGCGCCCGTCAGTTTCACCTTAAATTTATTTAATAAACTTACTTTGACCACAATGGGCCAGGCTTTAAAACTAGTCGCAGCAATTAAAGTATTCACCGAAGAAAAATAAACTCAATCTGAAGGATGGGAGAACAAACACATTGTAAGAATAATCTTATACGGAGCGGCGTACGTCGCCTCTGCGCATGCAGCCGGCACGTGAATGAAAGCGCTTGATGCATCGGAGACAGCGCGCAGCGCTCCGGTATCTGCAGACATTTGCAAAACAGCAGCTCAAATGGAAGAAATAAGTGCGTTGAGGATCTATCCAATGCATTATTGAGGCTTTTCTAAACATTTCAGGTAGGCCTACTTTGTGTGTGAAGAGCAGGTAATAACCGTCTTCACTCCAGTATTGCGAATGCGATCTGGATCTAACACACACAGCAGCGCAAACATGATGAAATGAACTCCTGTTGCAAGTCAAAATGAACCCATTTAATGCTAAACTAAATGCATATCTCCACTAATTATTTAGACTAAAAGGAACAAATAGTCTTAGAGAAAGTTTTTCCTGTCGTCAAATGCGACAAGCAGACTGAATTGTAAATGAATGGAGAATGATTGACGGGCGCGGCGGCGGAAAGGACTGAACTGAACATGAAATTAAACACTTTAATATTCATCTGTACTTCACATTAAACTGTAGAATGGCTCCAGAACATTTTGGATATAGTGGGCCTACATGACAACGTTCTAGTGCCTTAAAATAGGCTTCATGTAGCCTATTAGTTGGCTTATAAACACAGAATATAGCGCACGCGCAAGATCGAATTTGGATCGGTACCAGCTGGCCGATACCCGATCCAGCAAAAATATGCGATATCGAACCGATATCCGATCCAAGTATCGGCATCGGTGCATCCCTAGTGATTATCAGCCGATACCGATCTTCAGTCAATCGATCGGAACGTGTGAAGCACATTGGTTGCTTCAACTTACTTAAATCATGGTCCACATGTTGCATTCTGGAAAGTTGGGATGTTTTCATCTGGTGCACCTGAAAAATGTGAGCGCATCACGTGAACGCCACTTGCATACAATCTGCACATTCCTTGCTTTTTGCATGTGTAAATGTTGTATTATTTAAAAGTGTGTATTAGGGTTGGGTGATGTCAACCAATTTGGCATCGTACGATGTCTAATGTGAAAAATCACGATGGACGATGGCATCATTGGCGTAGGTTGGCGGTGAATTAATTATTTATGAATAATTAATTAACTCATAATGAATTAATTATTTGTAGCCTATCGTTACAACTACCTGACCCGCATGGTCTTTGTTTTATATATAACCAAATCATAAATAAATAAAGATAAGTTACACACAAATTTCCACCTGTCAATTACTTTTTCCGCGGGACTCTGGCATGAGTAGGCAGAGTGATCTGTGTTATAATGGCGTCGACAATCTTGGTTGGTAAAAAAAGATGCACAACCAACAGGAACCAACCAACAGTATCCGAGGTTTTCACAAAAATGACTAAGTACAAGCGTGAAAGCGAAAGATTGAAGCAGTGTACTGACGCTGTGACACGTTACCTGATAGATTCAAAAGACAGAAAAGTCGTTAGATAGAGACAAGATGAATTAAATATCACGTTTAACAACTACTGTATAGTGAGACACCATCCAGCGGTCCATCCTTGATAAACTGTCCGACGTGCACTGCTCTCTGGGGTTTTGTGCTCAAAGCACCCGCTGACTGCCTGGAGCTCAGATGAGCGCATGACAGTGTCTGTGTGTGTGGTCATGTGATGTGCATTTTCAGTGTTATAGTGTGTAGTGTAGTGTAAATGTAGTGTAAATGGGGCCTAAAGGCCCGTGCACACCAAGACGTTTTTTGCTTGCGTTTTCCATTGACGTTTAACGCTTAGTGACTAAATAAAGGGCGTCAATGTGATCGTGCACACCATCGCGCAAAATGGCAGTCGCAAAAGCGTCATTTTTAAAGAAACGCCTCATGCTCGTTTTTTTTTTTTTTTTTGATGCGCCGCGTCAAAACCTTCTTCACCAATCAGGGGTGCGTTTCCCAAACAACGACGTAACTCGCGGCTGAACTATCATAGTGCGATGCATCGTTTGGCAAAAGAATGATGTAGTGACGAGTGTTTCCCAAACCCCATAGTTTCTCTGTCGCAGATCCATCGCTTGAACCACGTTAGTTATAACGTAAAACGCCCATAATGATGCTCTAAATGGGGTGGAGTAACTTCTTTAGAGAACAACCCCATCATTTCTTTGTGCAAATTATATTGTTTTACACAAACACGCATTTAAAATAAAATCCAATATTAGTTTTGGTAAAAACATGCACTCGCTTTCCATATTAAATAAAATAAATTTAAATGGCACATATAGGGCCGATGTTTGCTTTACTAATATTATTGAAAAGTTGAACATTACATATTCTATTCTAAAACATAAAATCACTTACAAAAGCTAACACTATTCTAATATCATATATAAATCATATAAATAAATAAATAAATAATAAGGCGATTTATTTTAAATATATTTACTTTAATAATAATATTAATAATGATGATTATTATTATTATTATTATTATTTAGGATATTGTTTATTTATTTAAAAAATTATAATAATTTGACACATGAAAACCACAGCAGAAAGTTCTAACCAACAGACCCATGTCATATACAGCAGAGAAACTTAATAAATAACCCACTATAAAATAAAATAATTAACGTATGCTATGTTTTTTTATTTTCGCAAGCTTTGGAGACGTAACATAATTTCCGTTTTTAAATATACCTATAGCTTTCGCCATGAGGCTGTGTTCAAAATGATATCAATGTTTTCAAAGTGCACTGCGAAGGGAGCACAATTGTAAACATGAAGATCGCTAAAACTGAACTGTAAAAATACTTTGAAAGCAAATTACACCTAAGAGAGATTACCTTAATGCTTTTTTATTTTTAATAATTCCAACTTTGAATGTTAGAATGTTCTAAATGAATAGGGCATAGGGGGGATAAGTGGGAATAGAACACAGCCAGGAACTATGCTTCTAACTACAGCTCCAGAGGTGTATGTTTGTAACGACGGAACTTGCGACCTTAGTTGGCTAACGATGGTTTTGGGAAACGCACCCCTGATTGGCACTTTTGTTCACGTGCACGGAGCTGCTGAAGTTACAGTAAACAGCGCTTGGAGGCGCTCAAGCGCAAAACTGTCAATGCGAAGGCACATTGAAGAAGATGCCCAGAGGCGATATGAACGTGGAGCTGCTTATTGCACTGGTGAACAATAATCATTTCTTCATCGCTAGAGCTGGAGCTGCTACTTTAACCATCCATAACAACAAGCATGTCAACTTTGTCTTCTTCTTCTGTGTTACAAGCGGGTGTCGGAAGCTTAAAGTTGTGTAGCGCCATCTAACGTCAAGGAGTGATTTTGCATGCTCTTCTGCTCGACGCCTGTGAAAATCGTTTGGGTTTGAATCCGGAAAAGACGTCTTGAAAAACGCTGACGATAAACGCAAACGAAAAGCGTCCCGATGTGTATGAGCCTTTAGTGTGTATTTTTTGTGAGCAGGTTTGCAACGGGGGCGGGGCGGAGGATTGCGATGCCGGCTCAGCATAGTGTTGTCTGTCGGCCATTGGCGATGGACGATGGCATTGTCTATCGAACCAACCCTAGTGTGTGTACCTGTGTCTGTGTGTGTATACATGCATGTGTGTATAGTAAATATATGTTAAATAAGAAGTTTTTATTGTTGCTTTTGTTATGGAGCAATTAGGGTTGGGCGATGTTGACCAAATTAGCATCGTATGAAATCTAATGTGAAACATCATGATGGACGATGGCATCGTCTTCATAGGCGGAGCCACGGAGGTGAATTAATTATGAATAATTAATTCATTCATAACGAATTGGATGGCAGAGTCCCGGAAGAAAGTGAAAATGAACAGCGGACAGGCGAGGAGAACGGTTGAGGAGGGAGATCAGTAAAATGAGGTGCCGGCACAAATTAAGCCCTGGATCGAGACAAGATTAATTAAATATCACGTTTAACAGCTATAGTGAGACACGATCCAGCGATACATCCTTGATAAACTGTCCGACGTACACTTTTCTCTGGAGCTCAGACGAGCGCATGACAGGGTGTGTGTCTGTAGCTGTGTGTGGCTGTGTCTGTGTGTGTGTGTGGTCACGTGATGTGCTTTTCAGTGGACGTAGGGCTGTTCAGAAATGCTAGATGAATCACCAGTTTGGACGTGGATCATTTTCGTTCTAAAATGCCATGTTAAAGAGCCCCTATTATACATTAAATAGGGTCATATTTTGGTTGTAAGGGTCTCCAACAACAGTCTAATATGCATGCAAGGTCAAAAAACACTTTCATGGTCTTATAATCTGCATTTATTTTTACCTAATTTTCCCAGCGACTCCCATATGAATCGTTCAGTGATTCATTTGTTCCCAAACCCCTCCTTAGCGCGAAGCTAATCTGCGCTGATTGGACCGATGACAGCCTGTTACGATTGGTTGACAGCGTTCAGCACGAGACAGAGTGAAATGCCCAGCACAGCTTATCAACAATATTGAAGTAGTCAGAGTGCATACACGCTTCATATTAGTGTAAGGTGTGGATTTCGACAGTGGGTGAATGTAAATACAGACGATGGACTTGAAAATACTGACGACTAACTATTTTATTAAGCAAAAACTCCAAGAACTGGGGAGGAAATCGACACGAGTCTCCTAGCCTGTCACATTCTACCTCAGTGTTGCCAGATGTAGCTGACTGATTCCAGCCCAAAAACTATCCAAAACCCGCCAAAATGCAAAAAAACCCACCCACTCATCTGGAAAACACGGTTGTGACAGTCGCGAAAAACATGATAAGTGTTTACACCCGCACAATCGAGTTAAAAACAGTCCAATTGAACGAGAAACAGTCCGTGAACTCCCCCGGTTCTCCCTTTCATCCGCGACACATCGATCACACATTCAGTATTAATCCACACAGTGGCAAAAGCTGAACTATTCTGAACCGTGTGTGTAAGAACAGCTGACGGTAGCCATAGCCATGACAAACGACAGGATTGCAAGCTCACAAACACGTTTAAATAGAAAGCGGCACGCGTCACGTTTTTAGCGTGGTTTTAGTCGCGATATGTATAAGTGTTATATGTTCTCATGGCTTACCTAAACTCTGCTTTTCCCAACGATCACCAACCCTCATTACAAAATGGAGGAATAATCCATGAGCTGTGTATTGATAGTTCCTGTGGAGCTCTGTCAAAGTCTCATACATCAGTAGTCTTTTCTGATCCTTCCTTTTTTGCAAAAATAAACCTCAACCACTGACTCTTCACTGCTTCATCTTTGGGTAGAGAATATAACACGAACTTTCCCTCAAACTTCCAATAATATCCAGCTAAGCACAGCGTCTTCATGACTCATGACTTCAGGATCTGTTTATCTTCCTCTCTTAGCTGCTGTGTTAGTGGGCGGGGCCGCAGGTTTAAATTTGCGGGTCTGCGCGCGCAACCATTATGTTTCGTGTCTACGTCACGCTGAAGCGGCTAAAGAATCGTTATCAAGACAATTCGTTTAAACCACTATGAGTCGACTCTTTTATAGATGAATCAATAGTTTTAAACACTGTCCACTTTCATATTTAAGCTTTAGCTGGATATTTCACTTCACTTAGAGCTGTGTTACACACTACATAAAGGGTCATTTTCAAAAACCCATAATAGGGGCTCTTTAAAACTAAGCTGTATCAGTGTAAACGGGGCCTGACTGTGTATTTTTCACGAGCGGGTTTGCGACGGGGGTGGGGCGGAGGATCGGCGATGCCGGCTCAGCATCGTGATGTCTATCGGCCCAACCCTAGGAGCAATTACATTTTTAAGTTGTTCAGCTTCCCATATAGATCCAGCTGGTCTACCATTTTAAATCTTTGCTTCTTGATTGGAAAAACTACTCCTCTATTATTAGTCTAAAACTATACCTGCTGACTTATGCGACATTACATCCCATGCTTTAATTTGATGAAACATCGTGTCATAAGAAAGCATCCCTGATAGAGAGATTGAGCAGATGTGTAATGCTTGTGTGGGTCCCGTCAGCTTTCATTAGCTCCGGTATCAGCAGGTGCTTCATTTCACCACAGAGGGCACGACTTTTCCATGTTTGGATGAGTCTAGAGAGCCCCTGATCCTCCTCCTTGAATCCTGTCCAGGGTCTCATGATGGTGGGCACATCTGAGAGGCATTTCCAGCCATAACCCTGGTGTCTACTTATTGCAGCTGACAAATGGATCACTTCAATTCATGCATATTCATAGCAGGAGATGCTGCTTTGAATAGTGATGATCATGGGTTATTTTAAGCTGGAGATTTTGCATGTTACATTTTTTTGCATTGAGATTGGTAGGGTTTTTATTCTTCAGTATAATCAGTTGACTTTAGTGTTTTATATAGCTTTATTGTAGCTTTATATAGCTGCATTGTGTACCAATGGTGAGTTCTAGTATAAATATGCACATACTTTACAGATATTGCACTGCAGTTTCCAGCTTAAATGAACATTTGAGACTGTAAAATGCAAACAGCTTATTTTATTCCAACTATGATTATAGGGAAGATTGTTTGTTTAATAAGACATTTTCCCTGTGCTGTTTATTATACAAATTGATGTCATTTCATTAATTACATTTTGCCGAGTCTGTTTATTTTAAGTCTATGTTGGATATATTTGACACTGAAACTACCAGGAGATGGTGCAAGTCTCTGTCTTAATGAGTGATCCATTGAATCATTCACTTAAATGATTCATTCAAATCACTGAATTATTTAGAAACGGACCAAATGACTTTAATGAATCACTGTTTTGCTGATTCAAATTAATGATTCAAAATGATGCTGATAAACTGCATTTTACTGAGTCCCTCCCTCTGTCCCTCCATCCATCCATCTTATTTATCGTTCCGTCCATTTATCCTATTTATCGTTCCGTCCGTCCATCCTATTTATCATTCCGTCCGTCCATCCTATTTATCGTTCCGACCATCCATCCTATTTATCGTTCCGACCATCCATCCTATTTATCGTTCCGACCATCCATCCTATTTATCGCTCCGTCCATCCATCTTATTTATCGTTCTGTCCATCCATCCTATTTATCGTTCTGTCCATCCATCCTATTTATCGTTCCGACCATCCATCCTATTTATCGTTCCAACCATCCATCCTATTTATCGCTCCGTCCATCCATCTTATTTATCGTTCTGTCCATCCATCCTATTTATCGTTCTGTCCATCCATCCTATTTATCGTTCCGACCATCCATCCTATTTATCGTTCTGTCCATCCATCCTATTTATCGTTCTGTCTGTCCATCCTATTTATCGTTCTATCCATCCATCCTATTTATCGTTCCTTCCTTCCATCCTATTTATCGTTCTGTCTGTCCATCCTATTTATCGTTCTGTCTGTCCATCCTATTTATCGTTCCGACCATCCATCCTATTTATCGTTCCGACCATCCATCCTATTTATCGTTCCGACCATCCATCCTGTTTATCGTTCCGACCATCCATCCTGTTTATCGTTCCAACCATCCATCCTATTTATCGTTCCTTCCTTCCATCCTATTTATCGTTCTGTCTATCCATCCTATTTATCGTTCCGACCATCCATCCTATTTATCGTTCCTTCCTTCCATCCTATTTATCGTTCTGTCTATCCATCCTATTTATCGTTCCGACCATCCATCCTATTTATCGTTCCTTCCTTCCATCCTATTTATCGTTCTGTCTGTCCATCCTATTTATCGTTCCGACCATCCATCCTATTTATCGTTCCGACCATCCATCCTATTTATCGTTCCGACCATCCATCCTATTTATCGTTCTGTCTGTCCATCCTATTTATCGTTCTGTCCATCCATCCTATTTATCGTTCTGTCTGTCCATCCTATTTATCGTTCCAACCATCCATCCTATTTATCGTTCCGTCCATGCATCCTATTTATCGATCGATCGATCCATCCATCCTTTTTATTATTCCGTCCATCCATCCTATTCATCGTTCCATCCATCCTATTCATTGTTCCATTTATCCTTTTTTATAGTTCCATCCATACATCCTATTTATTGTTCTGTCCATTCATCCTATTCATCGTTCCATCCATCTTATTTATTGTTCCATCCATCTTATTTATCGTTCCATCCATCCTTTTTTATAGTTCCATCCATCCATCCTATTTATCCATCTACCCATCTGATTAAGTTGTGACAGTAACACTAAGTGAAAAAACATTAATTCAGGAAAAAAGCTGTACTGAGGAGCATAAAGTACATTTTCTACTCTGACTTTGTTAGGAATTATTAAATAATGGTGAAAAAAAAACAGATAGTGTGTAAAATAACTTTAAACAATCAAATTTAAATAAACCCGTCACCTTGGAATTATAACGTTCTATCTGCGTTCTTAATGATTTTGAGATATTGAGCTTCAAAGTTTTTGCATTCCATATAGCAAACAATATGTGTCTACCAGTTCTCTTGCATACATTAACATGACAGAGACCCTAAATGTACTCTAAATGTAAATTATAAGTTCTCTTACATTTGCAAATTGGAGTTAAAAAGAACACTGTACATTCAGATAGAACCTTCTAATTCTGAAAAGTCATTTTCCTCTTGGAATTATAAGGTTCTATCTGGCAGATCATTAATTGAAGCATTACTTTTTAAGAAATACAATCAAGAGAAAGTTACATTTTTGCTTTCTATAACATTTATTTCATGTTTTAGGATGAATATTTTTTCATGTTCAAATTAATCAATCATACAAGGCTGGGCTAAGTATTTTGTCCAGTGCAGATGTTAATTTTATCTAATTAATATGTTAATATTTATTAAATCTTATGCTTTATATGAATTATTGAATTATATTTATTGGATTATTTGCCCCATGAATTAAATTAAGTATTTGTCCTTCAAGGGTTAATATCAAATTTAAAGACTTTAAAAAAAAAAACAGACAATGAGCAATGAGTTCAATAAACACTGAACAATGTTTCACTGACTATATATACACAAATAAAAATATTTTACATTTAATATATGACTTTTTATTAACTGTTTCTTTTTCAACAATGTAAAATTTAACATTTCATCTCAATGTCAAAAAATGCTTCTAAATCTTCACATTTACACACATCTTGTCAGTTTCAGGTTTCTTCTCAATTTTGTGTGGTGCGATATTATTTAGCAGACTTTGATTTTGTGATTTTTGTCTTTCCCGCTGTCAATGGAGCAGTCCGGCGAAATGACAAAGAAAGCTGATCATCCTGATTGGTCCTCGTGCTTGCATTAAAAAATGCCGATTGGCTCACAGAAAGAACCTTATAGAGCCAAGCTAGAGTTCAATTTTGTAGATAAACCGTTTTTTGCAGTCTTAAAATGCAAACCACTTCTAAAAAAAAAAAAACATCATATAATGTAAATAAGTTGTCATTTAATAAGAATATGTGAATAACTACTGTACATTTTGACAAAAATGTCAGATAGAACCTTATAATTCTAAGGTGATGAAATGTCAGCCAGATTCACATTAATGTGTTAATAAAACTGAAATTGTTTTTAATCGCTTGCAGGACATTTCACATTAACAGTCCCAGAGTGACAATCGAAAGAATTCCAGCTCACAAATTTGCCCTGCGGGTATAAGTCAGTTTCATAGGACACAGAAAGCGTGTCTCTAGTAAATGTTGTGATATGGCTTATAGGCAATATTCCAGACGCTAAAAGGCAAGCCAAGCAATTTCTCCCTCACTTTCACACACGGAAAATGAATGTGTGTATTATGATAATTCAAGTACCCTAATTAATTCCGCACCAGTTTACAACAATATGCATTGAAACTGTGGCTTTCTCGTGTACCTTGGCAGAGAGTGTGCATTCTCTCTCTCATGGCCAGACAGAAATCATAAATCCATAAAGAACAGATAATTGCTGAAAACTAAATGTTTAATTGCTAGATTTTTGTTTTGTATTTTTCTTTACTGTTTTTAATCTGTCAAAATCTTGGAAATCATTTGTAAATGCTTTTAAAATAGTGTTTGAATGTGTGGATTTTATGCGAGGCATTTGGTACTCTCTTATAAAAAAAGCAACAAAACATCAATACATTACATTTTTTATACCCTACAGTAGTCTAGCCTTGTGTAATACAGAATTTTCTAGTTGATCATACTAAAATCCCAACCCAGGGTCATTGGAAATATATGCCTCAGCCTATTATTTTTTTCAAAACATAAAATGTTGCTCCATGGTATGCACTACCTGACAAAAGTCTTGTCGTCGATCCCAGTTGTAAGAGCAACAAATAATAACTTGACTTCTATAGTTGATCAGTTGAACTGCATCCCAATCATCCCAAATACTGCAGAAGACCTACTGGAACCCATATGGAGCCAAGATTCTCAAAGAAATCAGTCAAGTTTGGTGAAGGAAAAATCATGGTTTGGGGTTACGTTCAGTATGGGGGCATGCGAGAGATCTGCAGAGTGGATGGCAACATCAACAGCCTGAGGTATCAAGACATTTGTGCTGCCCATTACATTATAAACCACAGGAGAGGGACAATTCTCCAGCAGGATAGCGCTCCTTCTCATACTTCAGCTTCCACATCAAAGCTCCTGAAAGCAAAGAAGGTCAAGGTGCTCCATGATTGGCCAGCCCAGTCACCAGACATGAACATTATTTAGCATGTCTGGGGTAAGATGGAGGAGGCATTGAAGATGAACGCAAAGAGTCTTGATGAACTCTGGGAGTCCTGCAGGAACGCTTTCTCTGCCATTCCAGATGACTTTATTAATGAGTGATTTGAGTCATTCAGAGATGTATGATGCAGTCCTCCAAGCTCATGATGGAGTCAGACACAATATTCATTCTGTTTCCACTGCAGCATGACTTTATATTCTATACTGGACATTATTTCTGTTCAGTGACAAGACTTTTGTCTAAGCAGAGTCAGACCTTACTGTCCTAATGAAATCAGCCAAAATCAAGACATGATCATATTTTATTGTGGTAAAATAAGCGTCATCTAGAGGCCTTTACCTTTCATATAAGCCACTTCTGATACCAAATGATCAACTAGAAGTCAACTTATTGTTTGTTGCTCCTAAAACTTGGGTAAGTGACAAGACTTTTGTCAGGTAGTGCATGTTTGTCAAGAAAAAACAAAAAAAACAATGGTCCATTTTGGCGGAAGTAACAGACTGCAGGCTTTGGATGTTTATGAATGGTTTATATATTCTAAATGTGAATTTTGTCACTGTTTTGGAGCACACTAGTTTATATATATATATATATATATATATATATATATATATATATATATATATATATATATATATATATATATATATATCCTTAATACTAACAATACTCTCACTGACATCTAAAAAACTTTTATTTTAATTTCATTTCAACACATTAATATAATATACAACCAAGCAGATGTGGCCAGAAAACAAACAAGTCCCATTTAATGAAGTGTTAAGCATTTTACTCAAACATCAACAGAACAAAGAAAATGCAACCAGGCATCTCTAGCTCCATCCCTGCCCCGCCGCTTTTTCATTTTCAGTTACCAGGGAGTCATAGTGATGCTGTTTTTTTTCTTTCTTTTTTTTAATTTTTATTGTAGACTACTGTATTAAATTAAAGAAAATAACAGCGTTGTTAAATTAAGTCAATAAATGTATGTAATCTACACTGCAAATTAGTTGAATGAAGTGTTGAAAGTTTCATTTGAGGGCGACGCACTAAGTAGTGCCGCAGTAGGTAATGCTGTCGCCTCACAGCAAGAAGGTTGCTGGTTTGAGCCTCGGCTGGGTCAGTTGGCGTTTCTGTGTGGAGTTTGCATGTTCTCCCCGCGTTCGCGTGGGTTTCCTCCGGGTGCTCCGGTTTCCCCCACAGTCCAAAGACATGCGGTACAGGTGAATTGGGTAAGCTAAATTGTCCGTAGTGTATGGATGTTTCTCCAAGATGGGTTGCAGCTGGAAGGGCATCCGCTGCGTAAAACATATGCTGGATAAGTTGGCGGCTCATTCCACTCTGGCGACCCCAGATTAATAAAGGGACTAGGCCGAAAAGAAAATGAATGAATGAATGAATGAAGTTTCATTTGAAGAAAAAAAAAAAGCAAGGATCTAAGGAAAATGCAACCAGGAACCTTTAGCTCCACCCATGCTCCGCCTCTTTGCCCATTTACAGAGTGGTATTGTGTGATGGCCCCGCCTACTTTTTTTGCTTTATGCGCGCTTCAGAAACTAGCTGCTGACATCACGGACACATTTTTTATAAAGTCCAAAGTAGGAGTGGGTGGTGTCCAAAATTTGATTCTGTCAAACTTCCTTCCTATTTTACCTTGGTATAAAGTATTACCGTGCATAATAAAAAATATGGCGTAAGGCTCAGACTGTGTCACCAAACTGTTGGCCTGTGCTTAAACCATTCTGAAACTGAATAACATATATGCGACCTTAGGTTAGAGATATTTCCATCTTTCACGGTTTACTTTTTGTTGCACATTTTGCAAATGGCCTCATCCATAATGCCTCTCCCTTCTCATTCAGTCGAAACCCGAAATACTGCCAAACTGCAGAAGTTGTGTTCTTTTTCAAGACCAGGTCACTTGGTCCACGCCTTCTTTTCCCACCTCTTTCTTTCCTGTGATAACAACTAGAGGTGTGAACCTACACACTGGTCTCACGGTTCGGTTACGATTATCATGCCATCGATTTGGTTCAATTCGATATCTCGGTGCATCACGGTGCATTGACGATGCTTTCCATACATAATTAGATTTTTTTCTTTACAACACAAGACATTTTTTTTTTATTAAAATCTATAAATATGTTTATATTTTTATGTTACTTGTAATACAATTTTGTCCTTTAATACAAGCAGTCAGATATATGAACTGTACCTTTAATTTTACCTGCTCAAAAAAAAAAAACACTCTTTGTGAATGTTTTAGACAAAACTCCAATACATGCACAGAACAACATGAGCATTCATAACAAATAAACTAATGTAAATATTATCCCGCTTGCTTTTTGAGCGCTGGCAGGATCTTACACCACTATGATTGGTCATTGTCTTCACCCGCTCAACAGAAAGAGCTGCGCTTGGCTTTAGAAACGAAAGCGCCGTTCACCCATAAGTGACACGGGAAAAACACCAGCGGGTCAGTCTATATGCGCATAATACGCGGTTATCAGGTAATCTGTAATAGAATAAATACAATACAATAAACTTGCACCACAGGCACGCTTGTGTCTGGATCCACAAGTATTGTTTAAACAGCTGAGAGAAAGGAAAATTTACCTCACGAACATGCCAACGGCGGGTCAAATGCTTAAAGTGTGTGTGTGAGAGAGAGGGGCAGAGATGGAACAGCATTTCTCCCTAGTAGTGAAATAGCAGCTCGTGCTTTACCATTCCTCAATGTCAGTGAAAGATCTGCTTTTTAAGTAGTAGGAGTGTTTTATTTACTCACCCTCGCCTCCTTCGCCATAGTATTCTATCGCGACATCGCGCATAGGGCATAAATGACGTCAGTGCGTAATAACCGGTTATGATCTATTACTGAACCGATATCGAATTGTCCCCATCTGCATCGCTGTGCATCGAAGAAACAATTAATTATGACAGCCCTAATAACAACCATACATACACATTTTTTACAATTAAATAAGTTATTTAATCCTTGTCATCTATGTAAGTGCATTTTTTTAATGACAGTATAACGGTAATGAATCTGATACCCTTGCGATTTTTAGATCCCGCGGTATTCCGTATTACCGCCCAAACCCAAAGGGAGAAACTCATTCTGTGTGAATGATGACCCCTAATACAGTCACCAAAATATTAGGGATGCACCGATATGGATTTTTTGGTCGATATCGATAACTTAAGATTTGAAGGCCGATAGCCAATATACTAAAGGCGATAAATATTTTAAAATGTTATATTTTTATACAGTGAACAACTGATTTTATTTTTAAAACTTCATAAAAGTTTGATCTGATCTTATGAACTGAGTAGCCTACTCAAAGCAAAAAAAAAGCTATAATTTAAAAATTGCAAGGTGATTATACACTATAGACCTATATTCATGATTTTAAAGCATGCCAAAAGTAAATTATTTCCTTCGTATAGCAAATTAACATGCACCTTGACTGTTGTATAAAAATAATAGGTTGAATAACAATATGGAACTTAATTAACAAACAAGTAAAATAAATATATTATAAATAAAATGAAAATGAAAGGACTGAAACCAGCTCAACTGTTCTTGAATAAAACGTGTTACATTCATTCATTCATTTTCTTTTCGGCTTAGTCCCTTTTATTAATCTGGGGTCACCACAGTGGAATGAACCGTCAAACTTATCCAGCACGATTTTACGCAGCAGATGCCCTTCCAGATATCCATCTTTGGGAAACATCCACACACACTCATTCACACTCATACACTATGGACAATTTAGCCTACCCAATTCACCTGTACCACATGTCTTTGGACTGTGGGGGAAACCTAAGTACCCGGAGGAAACCCACGCGAACGCAGGGAGAACATACAAACTCCACACAGAAACGCCAACTGACCCAGCCGAGGCTAGAACCAGCGACCTTCTTGCTGTGAGCACTACCTACTGCGCCACTACGTCGCCCAGAACGTGTTACAGTGATGTACAAACATGCAATGTCCGAAAAGGTGTTTTGAAAGTTCAGAGCCACCGTACAAGCGAAAAGCTAAATACAGATAGTATCTTTTACTTTAGAAAATGCTGCATAAATTCATCCTATTTGGCATTTAGATTATTTTGAACACATGTAGGTGCTGCTTGTCAATTAGACAACACTTCATGTTCGTTCTTACTGTCGTTGAAACAAAACGATACAAGAACAGAGCAATTCAAACTAGGGATGTCAGTTTCTACAAAATCCCATGATCGATGATCATTTAAATTAACGATCAATCAATCGATTAATCGTTAATCCTTATAAACCATACGTTTGTAAAATACATACGAATAGGCTACTGAAGAATGAGACGAATATGCAATGCATTATGGTTCTTGCTTAATCGTCACAACGAAATAGTCTAAGCATTCATTTTATAGATATAAACTATAAAAAGAAAAAAAAAGAAAATTTAAGTAATCAACATTATATGTAAAAAACCCAAAGGCTACAGGCTGAATGCGTCAGAGGTGAACATGCGGCACACGCTTCTGTTAAAGCTTCAGTGAAGAACAAACCATTTAGGCTATGACAGACCAATGCTATCTCACGGCTAGTGTTGGGCAATATAAGAAATTTTCAGATTGCCATATAGTCCCCCTGTGAGATTGCCGACACGGTATATGGGCGCTGCAGTGTTATGTTTCTAATTTGCTAATTTATTTAACCATTTTTAAACGTATTTAATAGGCCTAAACTTTCGGCTGCTTTTTAAAAACTTATTTAATAATCTACTTCATTTGCATTATGTTTTATCTCAGAAAATAATTCAAACCAATGCAAATCACCGCGCTTTTACAGCTAAACTGTGTGGCGCGGGACAGGATTTGATGGTGATTTCGGGTGGTTCGATGGCTCCATGCCGTTATCAGCGGGACTGCTGCAAAATGCATATAATATAAATGGATGAAAGCAAATTGAAATTATATTTATCTGCGCACAGAAGAAACAAGGATGCATGCATTAAAGTCCTTTCAGACGGGAGGCGGACAGAGGTCTCACCGCCTGCGCGTGTTTCTATGCGTGCGTTTATCCATGTTTTGATTTTTAGTAGAGCGCGCCGCGGCTTCAGGTCTGATCATCATCACAAAAGTAGTCATTAACAGTGTCATCTCTGTATTTGCTCAAATCTAACACAATGTTGCGCTTGGGATATGCGTTAATTGTTTGTCAGAGTTTTGTTTAGACTATTGCCGACGCGCCGCAGCTCTGGCTCTAATATTAGCCTACATACAAAACATTTCGCTGAGCTCAGTAAAATGTTCTTTAATAAGTTATTAATAATCTGTTCAATAATTCGTTAAAGCCAAAACGAATGGTAATTTAATATAGACTATTAAAATATATAATAGAAAAAAAAAATATATATATAGCCTATATAAATAATTATAGGCCTAACATATTTTTAAATTAAATAAATAGGCTATTTACTGAAATATGCGCATGTCTGTGTTTATCATTCCATCGAATTAATTCGATTGCAGCACCTGTTATTCCAGAACAGATCATTTGAGATGGGTTCAGTTCTTTTCATTTTTTTTCTGTAGTTTCATTTTTACAAATAATTTTATTTAATTTGTCTGTTAATTAAATTTAGTTATTTAGCCTTTTATTTTTATGCAACAAAGTTGCAAAGTAATTTGCTATGAGATGTGGCTGTGTATGGCAGTGCCCTCACGTGCAGCGCGCGTCGGCTGCTGCGAGAGAGAGAGAAAGAGCGCAATGGAAATAATAAATTTTTCACATGCTGATGTGTGTGTGAAATTGCGAATACATGTCTATAATCGCCTTGCAATTTAAAAAAATATTGTATTTTTCCCTTTAGGAAGGAAACTCTATTTCAGTTCAAGCTAAAGATGCGTGGTGCTGAAGTCCGAAAGTGCCGACCAAGTGATGTTAATGTAAACAGCTGAAGCTGTTAAATTATTTGTAGTTCGTTTATTATTAATGATGATGATTAAAATAATAATGCTGTTCATTTTATATAATAATGTAATTAAAACATGTAATATATCATCCGAAACAAGCTATATCGTCTTTAAAGTCGTCATGCGGGTCTCAGCTCTCTGCGATATATTTGCCTATATCCTCAATACACAATATCCTCCATTAAATCAAGTAATTTTGTAAAGCAGGACAGGCTTAACAAAATTCGCAGCACTAAACATGTTCCCAGACTGAGAGTGATTGATGATGAGAGCAGAAACCTGAGAACGGTGATTTTCATCGCATGTCTGGCTGTGATGAGCGATTTTTAAAATAAAAGCATATTTGTTACAGTCTGTCAAGATTGCTTAAAATACCTTAATATTTTAGAGAAAATAGTTAAAGTTTGCATAACCAATGATCTCATTCATGCGTGACCCACCCATACTTAAATATCATGCAACCTATTTTTTCATTACCTGACCCGCAGATTAACGGCAGCACCTGTAAATATAACCGAGATTCCCGCGGGTTTTATGCATCGCCCAATAAGCAGTGTCAAGAGAGTCACTCCTTGGTCATGTAAACTGTACACACTTGATTATGTAATGTGTAAAGTCGTGAATAAGTGTCTCGCAGTGCAAAGCATATCTTATCCTTTAAATGTCCATGCTTAATCGGTCATCGATAAGCTCTATCGATTAAAGGCTTATCGACAATTAATCGATGATCGAGTAATCGTTAACATCCCTAATTCAAACTGATATTAAAGCATTTCCAAACAGCTGTGATAGCCTGGTTTTGAACCCACAATACCCGCATGGTAGTCAGGAACCCTAACTGCTCCACTAATGCACTTAAAGGTTCAAGCCTACAAAGTGAGTTTTATTACCTCAATTCGCTCAACTTGCTGAAGCCGTTCCAGTGCAATACATAAAAAATGACCACTAGGTGTCACCGTAGAGTGGGGTTTCAAAACGTTTCGAAGCCTCGACACATTTGCTTCGACTGTTTCAGTGTTTCATGAAGCCTCGCTTTGCCACTAATGGTCCCAAGGCAGGCAGCAGACAGGAATATAACAAGACAAGGCTAGGTTCAAAACACGGCAAGACAAGGTAAATGAAAACGCGTTGTGGTGTCACTAAACAGTAGACAAGACTCAGCCACAGTGTTTGTTTTTGAGAAGTACTCATGTAATCAGTATGTGAGCAGCTTCAGCTGTGGGTTTGCAATCAGTGGTGACTTGCCTCAGGTGTGTGTGTGGCATGACTGAATATGTAGTCCATTTACCAGCAGATTTGTAGTCCTGTGTGAGTGTGAATGTTTTCCAGCGATCTCTGGTGGTTAGATCGCTGGTGATCACGACACATGTAGTGCACTCAAAGATTATTTTTTTCTGTTTGTTCAAACTACTTATTTATAATGAACTCAATCAAAACAATTCCTGAGGATTTAATTATGTAACAACTTAATTGTTTTATGTTCAACAGGGCTCAAAATTGCGACTATTTTGGCTGCATATGCGCCCGAATTTTTATCTATGCGACCTCAAAATATATTTGGGAGCATTTGTGCGAGTGCATAAAATTGATGTCGTGCGACCAGTTTTCACAGCAAAATGTTCACCACATGCGCAGAATTAGGAGGCATTCACGCATTAAGCATCTTTGCACCTAAAAACACCAAATGCAGCGCTCAGGAATGGTTTAAAACAGTTGACATGTCAACATGCTGCAGTAAACAAAGCCTGCAATGCTTGCCCCGCCTTCAAGCTTTTCTTATTGGCCCACTGCGCTAGAACAGAACACGAATGGATTGGTTAATATCAGCTGTCAATCACTCAGTTCAGATGACCGGGAGCTACAGCCGCGAAAACTTAAAGGTCTGAATACGAGAGAATGAAAACAACACTGACAGATTTAGTTTTAGAAACCACCTAAAGTTACTAATAATGACACATCTGATCAGTGATCATGTGCTGAATGTCAATCCAGCATTTACACTTTTCCAAGAGTGAATAAAAGACTTCCAGTGTTTAAAGTCCGCTATGAAAATGACTAAAGCATTCACTGTAAAGCCGGTGGGACGGAGTTTTCAGGTAACAGTGTTTGTCACTGAATCTACACATTTTAAGCACGAGATGTTCTAACATTATTTAATCCTTCATTTAGTCAGTCGTGTGACTTGCTATCAAGATGATGTATGCAAATAATAAGTTATATGTCAGTATCATCTGTGCAATATCAGACAGCACACGTGAGGACAGCACAGTTATTATTGTTAATTCAGTTCATCTCATTCAAGTCAAGCAGTGTGTGCAGGGCCGGTGAGCGCATGCAGATTTCTGTTTATTTGTTAGTTGTGATAAGAGTGTTCATATATAATACAATCTGTTCATATAAAACGTGTAGTAACGGTGTTTATCATTTTTGGTGGGTGCAACTAAATTTTGTGATAGGAGCACCGGTGCTATAAGAAAAAAGGTTAATTTCGAGCCCTGTTCAATCCACTTAAATTTGTAAAAACAATTAAGTCAACTTTTTTTCAATTCAATTCATCTTTATTTGTATAGCGCTTATACAATGTAGATTGTGTCAAAGCAGCTTCACATGGAAGATTATAGTGAATTAAAACAGTGTCAGTTCAGTTTTAAGAGATTAAGTTCAGTTCAGTTCAGTGTGGGTTAATAATCACTACTGAGAGTCCAAACACTGAGGAGCAAATCCATCGATGCGCAGCTCTACAGATCCCGAACCATGCAAGCCAGTGGCGACAGCGGCGAGGCAAAAAGAACTTCACCAATTGGCGAAAGCGAAGATTTAAAAAACCTCGAGAGAAACCAGGCTCAGTTGGGCACGACCATTTCCCCTATGGCCAAACGTCTTGTGCAGAGCTGCAGTCTAGGCGCAGCACGGTGGACCTCGGCGAAGACTCGTCTGTCCTTGGAGCATCACAGGAATCAGTCTCATGCTCTCACTCCACGATGACCACCACAGCAGCTGCTCAGGATACGGCCTGGTCCAGGATTATGAAAACCTTGGGATCATCTCGTCGCTGGTCTTGGATCGCATCAGTGGCGCTGCATAGTCTGAGGGCCTCAAGATGAGTAGAATAAGTAGAATAAGGAGAATAATTAGCGTAGCTGCTGTTCACAGTGTATAAAAACAAGAAGCAAAATGCTGCGTGGGGCACATCATGCGTCAAACCGCTATGTAATGCATTGAGTGTATGCTTTGCTAAAAAGATAGGTCTTTAATCTAGTTTTGAAGAGCGAGAGTGTGTCTGAGCCTCGGACATTATCAGGAAGGCTATTCCAGAGTTTAGGGGCTATAAATGAGAAGGCTCGACCTCCTTTACTCGACTTTGATATTCTAGGTACTACTAGAAGCCCTGAGTTTTGAGATCGTAAAGAGCGGGTTGGATTGTAGCGAGACAGGAGGTTGGTTAGATAAGCAGGAGCTAGATTATTTAAAGCTTTATAGGTAAGGAGTAATATTTTAAATTCAATACGAGACTTAACAGGCAGCCAGTGTAAGGAGGATAAAATTGGGGTGATATGATCATATTTTCTAGACCTGGTAAGAACTCTGGCAGCTGCATTTTGCACTAGCTGAAGTTTGTTAATAGAGGATGCTGGGCAGCCAGCAAACAGAGCATTACAGTAATCCAACCTTGAAGTCATGAAAGCATTAACTAGCTTTTCTGCATCTGATATGGATAGCATACTTCGCAATTTAGCGATATTTCTCAGATGAAAGAAAGCAGTTTTTGTGACATGGGATATATGATTTTTGAAAGTTAAACTGCTGTCTAATATGACACCCAGATCTTTTATAGTAGAGCTAACGCTAACTTTGTATCCCTCTAGTTGCAGGTCCAGTTGTGAGAACTGCTGTGTACAGGATTTAGGCCCAATAAGTAATAATTCTGTTTTTTCTGAGTTTAAGAGAAGAAAATTGTTGGTCATCCAGTCTTTGACATCTTTGATACACTCGGTTAGCTTTGACAGTTCAGGCATCTCATCAGGTTTAGTTGAAATATATAATTGAGTATCGTCTGCATAGCAGTGAAAGTTGATCCCGTGTTTTCTAATAATGTCTCCCAGGGGAAGCATGTATATTGTAAACAGCAAAGGGCCTAAAACTGATCCTTGAGGGACCCCGTACTTTACTGGCCTGACTTGTGAAAGC
Organism: Danio kyathit; assembly: GCA_903798195.1. Classification (NCBI taxonomy): domain Eukaryota; kingdom Metazoa; phylum Chordata; class Actinopteri; order Cypriniformes; family Danionidae; genus Danio; species Danio kyathit. The sequence goes on from CAIGQS010000074.1 coordinate 115,139, forward strand.
TGTCCATTAATATTCACAAACTGGTAACGATCAGCTAAGTATGACCTAAACCATTGAAGGGCCTGACCTTGGACACCTGTAGAATTTAAGCGGTCAATGAGAATATTGTGGTCGATGGTGTCAAATGTGGCGCTAAGATCGAGTAAAACTAAAAGTGAGACGCACCCTTGGTCAGCAGCTAAGAGTAAATCAACTCCACCGATTTGTGTTGTGACAATATGAAGGATTTGTGTGGAACCCAGCATTTTTACAGTGTGTTTGCTAGATGCAGTAGAGATGATGTTATATTGGAAAACTGCTGCTTTAACTGTCTGGAGATGAATGTTACTCTGGTTGTCTGGGGGCTTGCACGAGTGCTCATCTTGACGAGCCGGTGATTGAGCAGATCAATGTTTATCTGGTATAAATGTGTCTGCACATGCTGGGCAGCGACAGCCAGCTGGAGGCTCCCCATCATCTGTGTGTGTGTGAGAGAAAATAAAGCGTGCACATCATCTCCATTCCCAGAATGAAAGAAAACAAAATTTGCTGTTTCATATATCGAGCTTTGCAATTGCTGGTCCTAAATTCTGGAACGCTCTACCAATTCACATTAGGCTTTCCCCCTCTATTTCTGTGTCTGTTTTAAAGAGCAGCTTTCTCTTGCTTTCAATACTTATTGACTACAGTTTTTTTTTTAATTGTTTCCTTTTTTATTTTATTCTCTTTCATTAGTACTCCTATGCACAGCACTTTGATATTGAACACTTTATATTGTATTTTAAGAAACATTTAAAATATTCTGGAACCTTACACGTACCAGGCTAAATAATTTAAGGGCACGTATGTTTCTTGAAATGGTTAAATTGGTGCATTATTTGGTGTAATTGTATGTAATGTTAAACACTCAGAACTCTGCAGAGCATTTTGCGTTTGCACAGAATTTGTTTTGTGTCTCAAATGTTTTCCAGTTTCGTTTTATTTTCTCATTTAATGGGCTTTGCACTGAACATGGCTTTGTTGACGGTTTTCCAATAGCGAGTCTATTAGAAATACTGCTTCATTTAAATTAAATTTCCCCCGAACCTGTTTTATTTCTGCGATCATTTACTCACTTTTGGATCCTATATATGTTGGTACAAACCTGTTCCTTAAAATAATTTAAATTAAAGATTGCATAGATTACATTACTTGCTTCTGTATAATAATAATAATAATAATAATAATAATAATAATAATAATAATAATAATGTGTTGTTGTTATTATTATTATTATTATTATTATTATTATTATTATTATTGTTATTATTATTATTATTATTATAATTATTATTATTATTACCTGTTTAAATAATAATAATAGTTAACAATGTGTTGTTTATTATTATTATTATTATTGTTATTACCTTTTTATAACAACAACAACAACAACAATAATAATAACTAGAATTGTACATTTCCTAAAGAAAATGTGAATGGGGTTTGCGTGGCAAATCGATGGGGTACAATGCATTTAAATCGGTTGCTAGGGTGTTCTGAGTGGTTACTAGGCAGTTTAGGGCGGTGATAGGGTGTCCTAAATGGTTGCTAGGTGGTTGCTAAGGCGTTGCTAGGCGGTTGCTAGGGTGTCCTAAGTGGTTGCTAGGCGGTTGCTAAGGTGTTGCTAGGCGGTTGCTAGGGTGTCCTAAGTGGTTGCTAGGTGGTTGCTAAGGTGTTGCTAGGCGGTTGCTAGGGTGTTCTAAGTGGTTGCTAGGTGGTTGCTAAGGTGTTGCTAGGTGGTTGCTAGGGTGTCCTAAGTGGTTGCTAGGCTGTTGCTAAGGTGTTGCTAGGTGGTTGCTAGGGTGTCCTAAGTGGTTGCTAGGTGGTTGCTAAGGTGTTGCTAGGTGGTTGCTAGGGTATTCTGAGTGGTTGCTAAGGCGTTGCTAGGCGGTTGCTAGGATGTCCTGAGTGGTCGCTAGGCACTTACTGAGGCATTACTAGGCCGTTGCTAGGCCGTTGCTAGGTGGTTGCTAGGCGGTTGCTAGGGTAATTTGGGTGGTTGCTAGGCAGTTGCTAGGGTACCCTAGGTTGTTACTAGGCAAGCCTCACATACATGCTTGGTCATTTGTTTATACTTAGTAAGCATTTCTAGCAAGTTACAGCACTTGGCTAGTCAATATTAGCATGTAGCTAGTCACTGCTAGCATGTGTAGCAAATAGGAAGTTCCGTTTGATAGCATGAGCCAAACGAGCCAATCCCCATGTCTCTACGATGTTCTGATGCTGACATATAGCTGTTGATAAATGGTTGCTAGGGTACTCTGTTTTGTTGCCATGGGCGTGGTTGCAGAGTGAAGTTGGGTGTGGTTGGTTGCCTAAGTCAAATGAGCCAACCCCCAAGTCAATAGGACACTGCTATGCAAAGATATGCATGTAGGCCTATTATAATGGAAGTCTATGGAATCAGTTTGAGGGCGTGGCTTGTGAGCTTCATTATCATATTGAGATGCTCATTGGTTGCCTGAGTCAAATGAGCCAACCCCCAAGTCAATAGGACACTGCTATGTAAAGATATGCATGTAGGCCAGTTATAATGGCAGTCTATGGGATCAGTTTGGGGGCGTGGCTTGTGAGCTTCATTATCATATTGAGATGCTCATTGGTTGCCTGAGTCAAATGAGCCAACCCCCAAGTCAATAGGACACTGCTATGCAAAGATATGCATGAAGGCCAGTTATAATGGCAGTCTATGGGATCAGTTTGGGGGCGTGGCTTGTGAGCTTCATTATCATATTCAGATGCTGATTGGTTGCCTGAGTCAAATGAGCCCACCCCCATGTCTCTATGACACTCCTATGTAATGTTATTGATGTGGGACATTTATAATGGAAGTCAATGAGATCAGCAATGGGACGTCCCAGCCCATGTTAAGTCAATGAGGCAGTTATTAAGGGTCCTTAAAAGGTTTGGGGGGCGTGGCTTGAGAGCTTCATTATCATATTGAGATGCTGGTTGGTTGCCTGAGTCAAATAAGCCCACCCCCAAGTCTGTATGACACTGCTATGTAATGTGATTGACATGTGACATTTATAATGGGAGTCAATTTAATGAATGGGAGTCAATGGGCCATGTTAAGTCAATGGGACCACTTTGGGACGTCCTAGCACCCCAGGGGTACAACTTATACCCCCTTTCGGGGTATGTTCCCACTAAGGCTGCAACCCCCTACAGATGTTGTGAATCCCATATTTCTAAGAAATTCACACTCGGCGCAGTGATTCGTCAAAATTCGGCTCCATGTTAAGTCAATGGGAGATTTGGACGATTTGGGACGTCCTAGATCCCCAGGGGTACAACATTTACAACCTTTCGGGGTATGTACTTGTCCAGGCTGTAACCCTTTCGAGATGTGGTGAATCCCATATTTCTACGAAATTCATGAAAGTCAATGTAACGCGTTGTCTTTTGTACTTAGGGGGAGCGGTGGTCTAAGAAATGAATGGGAGTCAATGGCTCAATGTTAAGTCAATACGAAACTTTGGGACGTCCTAGAGCCCCAGGGGTGCAACATTTACCCCCTTTGCGGGGTATGGTCTTACACAGGCTGGTAATGTCTCCAGCTGTTGTGAATCCCAATTCTACGAAATTCACACTTGGCGCAATACTGCGTCAAACGTCGTCCCCATGTTCCGTCATAGGATTTTTTTGGGGGGTTTTTTGGCCCCTGCGGGGCCAAAAAACCCCCCACCCCTTATAAAAGTCATAGCACACCATTCCCGATAAATCCGGACGATTTGACCCCACTTTCAAGGGTCTGGAGCGAAAACTGCGGGACAAGTTACGCGCCGAAATTTGTGTGGAAGAAGATAATTATAAATAATAGTATGGGAGAATAACAATAGTGGATTTGCCTTAAGGCAAACCCCACTAACTAGAATTGTACATTTCCTAAAGAAAATGTGAGTGGGGGTTGCGTGGCAAATCGATGGGGTAAAATGAATCACTGAACTGGGCAAAGCAATGTATTGGGGAGAAATGGCAAAATTCATGTGTTTATGTAGTTGCTAGGGTATTCTAAATGGTTGCTATGCTGTGGCAACGCCATTTTAATTAGCGAAAACAAAAGCGATTTTATCAGCCTGCATCCAAATAACCCAAACCCTGTCTTTTATGATATTCCTGTGCTGAAATAGGGCTTGTTTATATTTTCATGTGGTTGTTAGGGTACTATAAGTGGTTGCTAGGGAGTGTCTAGAAATTTGTTATGTCACTACTTAACACCGACTTGATAGGCCGAGTAAAACGAGCCGACCCCCAAGCTTCTACGACTCTCTAATCAAGATATCGATGTCAGCCATTTTGTGCCTATGTTAAGTCTATGGGGATTTTTGAATGTCAGCCATTTTGTGCCAATGTTAAGTGTATAGGGAAATTTGGATGTCAGCCATTTTGTGCCTATGTTAAGTCTATGGGGATTTTTGAATGTCAGCCATTTTGTGCCAATGTTAAGTGTATGGGGAAATTTGGATTTCAGCCATTTTGTGCCAATGTCAGCCATTTTGTGCCTATGTTAAGTCTATGGGGATTTTTGGATGTCAGCCATTTTGTGCCAATGTCAGCCATTTTGTGCCAATGTTACGTTTATGGTGTTGCTAGGTGGTTGCTATGGTGTTCTGAGTGGTTGCTAGGTGGTTGCTAGGGTGTTGCTAGGCGGTTGCTAGGGTGTCCTAAGTGGTTGCTAGGTGGTTGCTAAGGTGTTGCTAGGCGGTTGCTAGGGTGTCCTAAGTGGTTGCTAGGTGGTTGCTAAGGTGTTGCTAGGCGGTTGCTAAGGTGTTCCGAGTGGTTGCTAGGTGGTTGCTAAGGTGTTGCTAGGCGGTTGCTAGGGTGTCCTAAGTGGTTGCTAGGTGGTTGCTAAGGTGTTGCTAGGTGGTTGCTAGGGTGTTCTAAGTGGTTGCTAGGTGGTTGCTAGGGTGTCCTAAGTGGTTGCTAGGCGGTTGCTAAGGTGTTGCTAGGCGGTTGCTAGGGTGTTCTGAGTGGTTGCTAGGTGGTTGCTAAGGTGTTGCTAGGCGGTTGCTAGGGTGTCCTAAGTGGTTGCTAGGTGGTTGCTAAGGTGTTGCTAGGTGGTTGCCAGGGTGTCCTAAGTGGTTGCTAAGGTGTTGCTAGGCGGTTGCTAGGGTGTTCTAAGTGGTTGCTAGGTGGTTGCTAAGGTGTTGCTAGGTGGTTGCTAAGGTGTCCTAAGTGGTTGCTAGGTGGTTGCTAAGGTGTTGCTAGGTGGTTGCTAGGGTGTTCTGAGTGGTTGCTAGGAGGTTGCTAAGGTGTTGCTAGGCGGTTGCTAGGGTGTCCTAAGTGGTTGCTAGGTGGTTGCTAAGGTGTTGCTAGGTGGTTGCTAGGGGTGTCCTAAGTGGTTGCTAAGGTGTTGCTAGGTGGTTGCTAGGGTGTTCTGAGTGGTTGCTAGGTGGTTGCTAAGGTGTTGCTAGGCGGTTGCTAGGGTGTCCTAAGTGGTTGCTAGGTGGTTGCTAAGGTGTTGCTAGGGTGTCCTAAGTGGTTGCTAGGTGGTTGCTAAGGTGTTGCTAGGTGGTTGCTAGGGTATTCTGAGTGGTTGCTAAGGCGTTGCTAGGGTGTTGCTAGGGTGTCCTGAGTGGTCGCTAGGCACTTACTGAGGCCTTACTAGGCGGTTGCTAGGTGGTTGCTAGGCGGTTGCTAGGGTAATTTGGGTGGTTGCTAGGCAGTTGCTAGGGTACTCTAGGTTGTTACTAGGCAAGCCTCACATACATGCTTGGTCATTTGTTTATACTTAGTAAGCATTTCTAGCAAGTTACAGCACTTGGCTAGTCAATATTAGCATGTAGCTAGTCACTGCTAGCATGTGTAGCATACAGGAAGTTCCGTTTGCTAGCATGAGCCAAACGAGCCAATCCCCATGTCTCTACGATGTTCTGATGCTGAGATATAGCTGTTGATAAATGGTTGCTAGGGTACTCTGTTTTGTTGCCATGGGCGTGGTTACAGAGTGAAGTTGGGTGTGGTTGGTTGCCCAAGTCAAATGAGCCAACCCCCAAGTCAATAGGACACTGCTATGCAAAGATATGCATGCAGGCTCATTATAATTGCAGTCTATGGGATCAGTTTGGGGGCGTGGCCTGAGAGCTTCATTATCATATTGATATGCTCATTGGTTGTCTGAGTCAACTGAGCCAACCCCCAAGTCAATAGGACACTGCTATGCAAAGATATGCATGTAGGCCAGTTATAATGGCAGTCTATGGGATCAGTTTGGGGGCGTGGCTTGTGAGCTTCATTATCATATTGAGATGCTCATTGGTTGTCTGAGTCAAATGAGCCAACCCCCAAGTCAATAGGACACTGCTAGTCAAAGATATGCATGTAGGCCAGTTATAATGGCAGTCTATGGGATCAGTTTGGGGGCGTGGCCTGACAGCTACATTATCATAATGAGATGCTCATTGGTTGTCTGAGTCCAATGAGCCAACCCCCAAGTCAATAGGACACTGCTATGTAAAGATATGCATGTAGGCCAGTTATAATGGCAGTCTATGGGATCAGTTTGGGGGCGTGGCTTGTGAGCTTCATTATCATATTGAGATGCTCATTGGTTGTCTGAGTCAAATGAGCCAACCCCCAAGTCAATAGGACACTGCTATGCAAAGATATGCATCAAAGCCTATTATAATGGCAGTCTATGGGACCTGTTTGGGGGCGTGGCTTGTGAGCTTCATTATCATATGGAGATGGTGATTGGTTGCCTGAGTCAAATGAGCCCACCCCCATGTCTCTATGACACTCCTATGTAATGTTATTGATGTGTGACATTTATAATGGAAGTCAATGGGATCAGCAATGGGACGTCCCACCCCATGTTAAGTCAATGAGGCAGTTATTAGGGGTCTTTAAATGGTTTGGGGGGCGTGGCTTGTGAGATTCATTATCATATTGAGACGCTGATTGGTTGCCTGAGTCAAATAAGCCCACCTCTAAGTTTGTGTACCAATGCTATGTGTGGTTGAATGGGAGTCTAGGAAATGAATGGGAGTCAATGGGCAATGTTAAGTAAATGGGACCACTTTGGGACCCCCTAGCACCCCACGGGTACAAGTTATACCCCCTTTCGGGGTATGTTCTGACTCAGGCTGCAACCCTTTCGAGATGTGGTAAATTTCATGTCTCTACGAAATTCTCTGTTGGTTTCGCAATGCGGGGGTGTTTATGAGGGGTGAGCGGTGGTCTAGAAAATGAATGGGAGTCAATGGCTCAATGTTAAGTCAATACGAAACTTTGGGACGTCCTAGAGCCCCAGGGGTGCAACATTTACCCCTTTGTGGGGTATGGTCTTACTCAGGCTGGTAATGTCTCCAGCTGTTGTGAATCCCAAATTTCTACGAAATTCACACTTTGCGCTATGCTGCGTCAAAGTTGGGCTCAATGTTAAGTCAATAGGATTTTGGGGGGGGTTTTTTGGCCCCTGCGGGGCCAAAAAACCCCCCACCCCTTATAAAAGTCATAGCACACCATTCCCGATATATCCGGACGATTTGACCCCACTTTCAAGGGTCTGGGACGAAAACTGCGGGGCAAGTTAAGCGCCGAAAAAAAAGTGGAAGAAGAATAATTATAAATAATAATAATAATAATAATAATAATAAGTATGGAGAATAACAATAGTGGATTTGCCTAAGGCAAACCCCACTAACTAGAATTGTACATTTCCTAAAGAAAATGTGAATGGGGTTTGCGTGGCAAATCGATGGGGTACAATGGTGCTAACACGATTAGCATGTTGCTAGCATGATGATAAACGTGTTAGTAGAATGGTAATAACATGCTAATCGAGTTGCTAGCATAATGCTAACATGATTAGCATGTTGATAGCATGATGCTAATCGTGTTCGCATAATGCTAATAACATGCTAATTGAGTCGTTAGCATGATGCTAGCATGATTAGCATGTAGCTAGCATGATGCTGATCGTGTTAGCATAATGCTAATAACATGCTAATTAAGTTGTTAGCATGATGCTAGCATGATTAGCATGTAGCTAGCATGATGCTAATCGTGTTAGCATAAGGCTAATGACATGCTAATCGAGTTGCTAGCATGATGCTAGCATGATTAGCATGTAGCTAGCATGATGCTAATCGTGTTAGCATAATGCTAATGACTAGCTAATCGAGTTGCTAGCATGATGCTAGCATTATTAGCATGTAGCTAGCATGATGCTAATCGTGTTAGCATAATGCTAATGACATGCTAATCAATTGCTAGCATGAAGATAGCAAAATTAGCATTTCGTTAGCATTATGCTAATCATGTTAGCATTATGCTAATCGAGTTGCTAGCATGACTAGCATGTAGCTAACACAATGCTAACATGATTAGCATGAAGCTAGCTTGGATAGCAAGTAGCTAGCATGATATAGGCAATATAAATGGTTGCTAGGGTACTCTGCTTTGTTGCTATGGGTGTGGTTACAAAGTGTACATTGATATGGCTGGTTGCCTGAGTCAAACGAGCCCACCCCCATGTCTGTATGACACTGCAATGCAAAGATATGCATCAAAGCCAATTATAATGGCAGTCTATGGAATCAGTTTGGGGGCGTGGCTTGTGAGCTTCATTATCATATTGAGATGCTCATTGGTTGTCTGAGTCAAATGAGCCAACCCCCAAGTCAATAGGACACTGCTATGTAAAGATATGCATGTAGGCCAGTTATAATGGCAGTCTATGGGATCAGTTTGGGGGCGTGGCTTGTGAGCTTCATTATCATATTGAGATGCTCATTGGTTGCCCGAGTCAAATGAGCCAACCCTCAAGTCAATAGGACACTGCTATGCAAAGATATGCATGAAGGCCAGTTATAATGGCAGTCTATGGGATCAGTTTGGGGGCGTGGCTTGTGAGCTTCATTATCATATTGAGATGCTGGTTGGTTGCCTGAGTCAAATAAGCCCACCCCCAAGTCTGTATGACACTGCTATGTAATGTGATTGATATGTGACATTTATAATGGGAGTCAATGTAATGAATGGGAGTCAATGGGCCATGTTAAGTCAATGGGACCACTTTGGGACGTCCTAGCACCCCAGGGGTACAACTTATACCCCCTTTCGGGGTATGTTCCCACTTAGGCTGCAACCCCCTACAGATGTTGTGAATCCCATATTTCTATGAAATTCACATTCGGCGCAGTGATTCGTCAAAATTCAGCTCCATGTTAAGTCAATGGGAGATTTGGACGATTTGGGACCCCCTAGCCCCCCAGGGGTACAACATTTACACCCTTTCGAGGTATGTACTTGTCCGGGCTGTAACCCTTTCGAGATGTGGTGAATCCCATATTTCTACGAAATTCACAAATGTCAATGTAACGCGTTGTCTTTTGTACTTAGTGCTATGCCGGCGGGCTACTAGGAAATGAATGGGAGTCAATGGGGCCAATGTAAGTCAATGGGACCACTTTGGGACGTCCTAGCACCCCAGGGGTACAACTTATACCCCCGTGCGGGGTATGTTCTCACTCAGGCTGCAACCCCCTAAAGATGTTGTGAATCCCATATTTGTATGAAATCCACAGTCAGTGCTGTGACTCGTCAAAGTTCGGCTCAATGTTAAGTCAATGGGATTTTTGGGGGGGTTTTTTGGCCCCTGCGGGGCCAAAAAAACCCCCCACCCTTCATAAAAGTCATAGCACACCATTCCCGATAAGACCGGACGATTTGACCCCACTTTCAAGGGTGTGGGACGAAAACTGCGGGACGAGTTACGCGCCGAAAAAACGTACGGAAGAAGAATAATAATTATAATAATAACTAGAATTGTACATTTCCTAAAGAAAATGTGAGTGGGGTTTGCGTGGCAAATCGATGGGGTAAAATGAATCACTGAACTGGGCAATAGCAGTTATTGCGGAGAAATGGCAAAATTCATGTGTTTATGTAGTTGCTAGGGTATTCTAAATGGTTGCTATGCTGTGGCAACGCCGTTTTAATTAGCGAAAACAAAAGCGATTTTATCAGCCTGCATCAAAAGAGCTCAAACCCTGTCTTTCTATGATGTTCCCGTGCTGAAATAGGGCTTGTATGTGTTGTTATATGGTTGTTAGGGTGCTATAAGTGGTTGCTAGGGAGTGTCTACAAATTTGTTATGTCACTACTTAATACCGACTTGATAGGCCGAGTCAAATGAGTCCACCCCCAAGCTTCTACGACTCTCTAATCTAGATATTGATGTCAGCCATTTTGTGCCAATGTAAAGCCTATGGGGATTTTTGGATGTCAGCCATTTTGTGCCAATGTCAGCCATTTTGTGCCAATGTTAAGCCAATGGGGATTTTTGGATGTCAGCCATTTTGTGCCAATGTCAGCCATTTTGACCCAATGTCAAGTCTATGGTGTTGCTAGGTGGTTGTTATGGTGTTCTGAGTGGTTGCTAGGTGGTTGCTAAGGCGTTGCTAGGTGGTTGCTAGGGTGTTCTGAGTGGTTGCTAGGTGGTTGCTAAGATGTGGCTAGGCGGTTGCTAGGGTGTTTTGAGTGGTTGCTAAGATGTTGCTAGGCGGTTGCTAGGGTGTTCTAAGTGGTTGCTAGGTGGTTGCTAAGGTGTTGCTAGGCGGTTGCTAGGGTGTCCTGAGTGGTTGCTAGGTGGTTGCTAAGGTGTTGCTAGGTGGTTGCTAGGGTGTTCTGAGTGGTTGCTAGGCGGTTGCTAAGGTGTTGCTAGGCGGTTGCTAGGGTGTCCTAAGTGGTTGCTAAGGCGTTGCTAGGCGGTTGCTAGGGTGTCCTGAGTGGTTGCTAGGCGGTTGCTAAGGTGTTGCTAGGCGGTTGCTAGGGTGTCCTAAGTGGTGGCTAAGGCGTTGCTAGGCGGTTGCTAGGGTGTCCTGAGTGGTTGCTAGGTGGTTGCTAAGGTGTTGCTAGGCGGTTGCTAGGGTGTCCTGAGTGGTTGCTAGGCAGTTGCTAAGGTGTTGCTAGGCGGTTGCTAGGGTGTCCTAAGTGGTTGCTAGGTGGTTGCCAAGGTGTTGCTAGGTGGTTGCTAGGGTATTCTGAGTGGTTGCTAAGGCGTTGCTAGGGTGTTGCTAGGGTGTCCTGAGTGGTCGCTAGGCACTTACTGAGGCATTACCTAGGCCGTTGCTAGGCGGTTGCTAGGTGGTTGCTAGGCGGTTGCTAGGGTAATTTGGGTGGTTGCTAGGCAGTTGCTAGGGTACCCTAGGTTGTTACTAGGCAAGCCTCACATACATGCTTGGTCATTTGTTTATACTTAGTAAGCATTTCTAGCAAGTTACAGCACTTGGCTAGTCAATATTAGCATGTAGCAGTGACTAGCTAGCATGTGTAGCATATAGGAAGTTCCGTTTGCTAGCATGAGCCAATCAAGCCAACCCCCATGTCTCTACGATGTTCTGATGCTGAGATATAGCTGTTGATAAATGGTTGCTAGGGTACTCTGTTTTGTTGCCATGGGCGTGGTTACAGAGTGAAGTTGGGTGTGGTTGGTTGCCTAAGTCAAATGAGCCAACCCCCAAGTCAATAGGACACTGCTATGCAAAGATATGCATGTAGGCCTGTTATAATGGCAGTCTATGGGATCAGTTTGGGGGCGTGGCTTGTGAGCTTCATTATCATATTGAGATGCTCATTGGTTGTCTGAGTCAAATGAGCCAACCCCCAAGTCAATAGGTCACTGCTATGTAAAGATATGCATGTAGGCCAGTTATAATGGCAGTCTATGGGATCAGTTTGGGGGCGTGGCTTGTGAGCTTCATTATCATATTGAGATGCTCATTGGTTGCCCTAAGTCAAATAAGCCAACCCCCAAGTCAATAGGACACTGCTATGCAAAGATATGCATGAAGGCTAGTTATAATGGCAGTCTATGGGATCAGTTTGGGGGCGTGGCTTGTGAGCTTCATTATCATATTGAGATGCTCATTGGTTGTCCGAGTCAAATGAGCCCAACCCCCAAGTCAATAGGACACTGCTATGTAAAGATATGCATGTAGGCCAGTTATAATGGCAGTCTATGGGATCAGTTTGGGGGCGTGGCTTGTGAGCGTCATTATCATATTGAGATGCTGATTGGTTGCCTGAGTCAAATGAGCCCACCCCCATGTCTCTATGACACTCCTATGTAATGTTATTGATGTGGGACATTTATAATGGAAGTCAATGAGATCAGCAATGGGACGTCCCAGCCCATGTTAAGTCAATGAGGCAGTTATTAAGGGTCCTTAAAAGGTTTGGGGGGCGTGGCTTGAGAGCTTCATTATCATATTGAGATGCTGGTTGGTTGCCTGAGTCAAATAAGCCCACCCCCAAGTCTGTATGACACTGCTATGTAATGTGATTGACATGTGACATTTATAATGGGAGTCAATGTAATGAATGGGAGTCAATGGGCCATGTTAAGTCAATGGGACCACTTTGGGACGTCCTAGCACCCCAGGGGTACAACTTATACCCCCTTTCGGGGTATGTTCCCACTTAGGCTGCAACCCCCTACAGATGTTGTGAATCCCATATTTCTATGAAATTCACACGTCGGCGCAGTGATTCGTCAAAATTCGGCTCCATGTTAAGTCAATGGGAGATTTGGGACCCCCTAGCCCCCCAGGGGTACAACATTTACCCCCTTTCGGGGTATGTACTTATGCGGGCTGTGGCCCTTTCGAGATGTGGCGAATCCCATATTTCTACGAAATTCCCTCTTGGCGCTATAACGATTTTCCACTTTCGTTAGGTACCGTGCTCTAGAAAATGAATGGGAGTCAATGGGGCCATGTTAAGTCAATGGGACCACTTTGGGACGTCCTAGCACCCCAGGGGTACAACATATACCCCCGTGCGGGGTATGTTCCCACTTAGGCTGCAACCCCCTACAGATGTTGTGAATCCCATATTTCTATGAAATTCACACTCGGCGCTATGATGTGTCAAAGTTCGGCTTAATGTTAAGTCAATGGGATTTTTGGGGGGGTTTTTTGGCCCCTGCGGGGCCAAAAAACCCCCCACCCCTTATAAAAGTCATAGCACACCATTCCCGATAAGACCGGACGATTTGACCCCACTTTCAAGGGTCTGGGACGAAAACTGCGGGACTAGTTACGCGCCGAAAAAACGTACGGAAGAAGAATAATAATTATTATAATAATAAATAACATTGAGCATAGTAAGAATGGACTTTGCCTATGGCAAACCCCATTAACTAGAATTGTACATTTCCTAAAGAAAATGTGAGTGGGGTTTGCGTGGCAAATCGATGGGGTAAAATGAATCACTGAACTGGGCAAAAGCA